>LR732083.1:5032217-5393285 GCA_902506015.1 Armillaria ostoyae
ATCCTTTCCTCCGATGTCTGTACATTCGTTAAACTCCACCCTAGATTGTCTCCCGTACGTTATGATTCTCCTTATTGCAGGGATCGTATTCATTGTATCCTCTAGTCCTATGTGTGCTGCTTCTGATAACCTCTCTTGTTGCGGAGGTAGGTATCAAATTGAAAATATCCTACCCCTCCATCTGCTGATTTCTGTTAGATTCAAAATTTCTTCCCTACTTTGATGTACGTACTGCTATCTCCGCATGAGATTAAGATGCTGACTTTCCCCTTCAGCCTCGCATCTGCTCTGAAAGCCAATCTCACCTCTCGGATGCACCTTCGCATAGAACGCTTGTCCCACACTTTACATCCTGTCGTGATATACCGGACAGGAAGGATAATAGTTGGGACAGGCACGGAAAGTTACTGCTCTTATTGATGCTTTCAATGACGAGCACAGCGATAATGAACTCTGTTACCACATATAGCATCTTAATATAACCTTCTGTATTCTCTGTTCTCCCCGATAAAGCTTTCAACGATCGCATTTGGCATGCCAATCCCTCCTATCAGTATATTTGTCTATCAGCCCTCCGCTGCACCATCAGCATTCGGACCTCAACGCACCAACCATTGCTACTACCACCAACGTCTTCTCTCCCGCGATATCTTCCCCGGATCTAACTCTCCGTATCTATGCCCACCAATTTCAGCGGGGATTTTCCTTGTACAAACTGGGGAAATCCCCCTATGATGGTGTCCAAGGATGCGTACGTACGGCACAAGGTGGTTACAAGGGTCAAGTTCTAGAGAGGTAAGGTCCCGGATTGGATACGCCGGTGTCCGTAAGTATATTTATGCCTCTTCAGAGTTGTTCAGGGAAAATGGTTCAGTGAGCGCAATCACATCAGATTCTTCTTAGATTCTTCAACGTCTTAGTACATTTGTCGAGAATCTTGGCCATCAATGCAAGCGCAACGGCATCAGCACTCTTGTGGCCCAGTTAGGAAAATCACTTACCATAAATGAGCTAAGTATCCCACGCCTCCGTCCTTTTCTCCGGTCGAACATCATTTCTTTCGACCATGGCTATTGAAAATCTAGGTCCTTCCCGAAAAGCCTCTTCGACTGACTTTAACATGCGTTTCCCTCCCTTCCCACAGCCGCCGGAAGGAATCGAAATTATATCCTTCAAGGACTACAAGGAAGTTGGAATATTGAAGGAAACGCCTGACCGTGTCGAGAGAGACGCGCTGGGAATTCCTACTGTTGCAATGAAAACGGTGCACGCCACTGATAGGTGCAAGACCAACGCCCAAAGTAACGGGAAGGACACTAAGAAATCCGGTTCGAAGGCCTCACGGGAGTGGTGGCATGACTGGGAAAACATGGAGAGGCGTCACATTCAGCCAGGTAGTTACTACGACGAGTAGGTGACGAGCTTTAGTCTTTTCTCTGTGTTCATCGCATCATAGCCGCCTTCCACCCCAAGACCGTCTTCACCAAGCCGCGAATGACTTTATTCGGGCGCGTCGTCCGATACCTCAAAGAGTAAATCACATATGGGATCAGGTATGTGTCTCTATTGCGTTCACAGCGGAACCCCTTATATTGACTACAACAGATCCAGCTGTATCTTGGATTATTACAGAATACGCCGAGACAAAAAACGAATCCTAATAAGCCCTCGAAGGACGACGAAGACGACGAAGACTTTTCCGATGATGAAGGGGAGCCGCAAATCGAAGTCCCACAGGCGTCCCAAAATATGGATACTCAGAGAACGACACCGCCGCGTCCGGAGCCTTCATATACCCACGCCGAGGACCCACCTCAGGTTGACAATGACAGGTTGAAAACTCGGGAACCACTCAATGACGCAAGTAAAGAGAGGGCCTTGGATTTTTTTGAGAATCCCGAGAAGAGCGTCGCTATCTTCCTGTCGTCTTATATGATGACTCAAGGATTTCATTTGTATGTCACTGTGTGCTGCCCACTACGGCCATTATTTGATCGACTATGTTCAGTGACGAGTACAAGCTGCTCGATTTTCCACGTGTGCTCGGTTTCTTCATCAAATACCTTATCGCCAATAACGTTTGGCCTGAGTACAAGGCCAGCTTGGTCCGCTCTCAAAACATCATCGATATCGCAAGCCAAGAGCTTATTTGTACCTCCAAAATCTCTCAAGCGCTTCCTGACGTTCTCAATTACGCTTTCCGAGATCATTGGAACATCAACCCCGATGTTTTCTACGGCGATGCTGTTCCCGATGACGATTCAGATACAGAGAAACCCGAGGCGAAACGTCGCAAAGTCGATCCCGAGGCCGCGGCGGAGTTGGAGCAGTCACTGAAGGACGCCAATGTTGATCTCATCCAACCGGAGGACGTGGACGTGCTCATGGAGGAGGCCATTGTTGTCGAGGAAAGCGGTGGCTGGGGATCCGGAAGTAAATGGGGCTTCGACGACGGTATCGCGCCAGCGATCCAAAGTGGTTGGGACGATTCTACAGAGCAGGATTTGAACTTCTCGACAAGCCGACCCGGGCTGAAGGCGCTTTTCGGACCTACCGCCCTTCCTGTCACGCATACTACTGGTATCGTCGAACAGTCAATGCGACGAATAGCAGACATCATCCCTCCACCGAAGGATGCTCCTGTATCGCCTCACGTGAAGGACCCCAGCCCCCAAGCGGTAGAAGCGGAGCTGGAATGCAGGTTCACCAAGGTGGTGTTGTCGCCCTGGCTCGGGACCAGGACAGGAAATGATGAACCGACGATTTCGTCTCTCTCAAAGGGCCCGGTGCTCGGTAAAGACGACGTTAAGGCTGATGCACCTCCCTCTGGGCCGAAGCCTCATAACCCGTGGAAGGATAATATCACGATTTTCGTCGGCGAGGATGCCGCAAAAGACCTTCGAAAGGGGATGGGTCTAGGTGGATCGTGGATCCAGATGGCTCGCCAACAAGACTTCGAGAGTCAAGCTGATAAGAAGAAGAAAAAGAAGGGCAAGAAGAGCGAAGATAGATTCTGGTATATGTGTTCACTAATGACAGTGCTAACGAGCTACCATCTCGCGCCGTCGGAGGCGCAGGGCAATGTATCTGATCTCTAGGTGTTTCTTCTGCTTTTTTTGTTGTCTGCTATTTCTCTTAATCGAATGTACTCAATCGAACACGTACCATCCCACTTTCCAGGTCATCACACCTCGTGGAAGAGGGAGACCGTAAACGCAAAACTCGTAGCGATATACCATGACGCTGCATCTAAGTGCTCATGGAAGAGACCAACCCTTAACTTTGAGGATTGAAATGTCGTGCGCGGTAATTATAATCCTCGAGGTAGATGCCTAGCTTGCTGCATTCTTTCGCAGCGTGCAAGTTCCCATGTCACATTTCAGGTTGAGAAAAGAAAAATGCTCACCACACTTCGGAAAGAATTGAGGATTTCTGGAAGCCCATAGGTCTCTAGATTAGGCATCATAATTGTTGTACAAGATTTCGGTTCTCAAAAATGTAACGTTGTCGTTTATCCCGAAAGTTATAACCTAGTGCCACATGATATCAGACAAGTTGTATCTTTCTTCCTGAAGACCAGAGGCTGCCTTTCTACCCTTCATCTAGGTTCAATAAAGGCTCCTCTCCCAGGACCCAAACGTGCAATACTGTCAAATAGCAAGTCGTTACTGAGAAGATGATGCGCCCTGATGCGCCCGGCGCACTGAGGGCTTAGTCAGCAGTCCCAGGATCTTTCAAGTTTCTTTCTCGCCATGACAGCGACAAGGACGTACCAAATATTCCGTTCGTTCCCCTCGTCCATCCGGTTAAAATCGACCACGGCCAATTATAAAAAATCCTCTTTTTATAAGCCTCTTCTTGGGCGATATGATCACATACCATGCGAACTTTTCCGGATAAACAACTCAAGGGACGTTATATTGCGAGACTATACAAAGCAGATTGAGTTGGGAAGAACTTCGTATGACCTACGCATACAGCAGGATGGTTTGGTTCATCCTAGGCTGGGCCCTATGTTTGAAGGTGTGTCACAAGCTTGTTCATCTTCCGTGGTGAAACTAACTTAATATTCGTGCAAGGTCCTAACGGTGCATCTGTGCGGCCCAATGGTCCCTTCTTACAAGAACTTGTTCGTGTCTTCGAGGAGTCGAATAGCGTGATATATCGCCTACCAGAAGGTATGTCTGTAGTCAACCCTGCTAGCCATTCTGTTCGCATCCTATTAGGTACAAAACTTCCCCCGGACCTTGTTTGTCTGCACGAACATACGGAACATTACTCGATACAATGCGCCGTACCCATGACGCTCCCTCAACTTAATACCAAAATCACCAAATTTTTTCAGAAATATGGAGAGGAGATGACCAAGTCGGAATTTGAGGAACGTTATCCATTCATATGATCCGTAGAGGAGTACTAGATAGCAACTACTATAGTAATAATTCTGTCCAAAGTCCGTGAGAGACACCTTGCGTAATAAAACCCATCTCATCGCTGAAAAGCGTACACTATTGAGTCACGTATCACCTTCCTTCCGAGCAGGCCAAGGAATGTGCAATTGTTGTAGATCAACATTCCTCGTCTTGAAAGACTTGGGTAGTGAAACACTAAAGTATTTTCTTTAAGCACAGGCGCTTCTCATTAGCACAGAAATTATCTTACGTTGTAGTTGTCAGCGTTGATGGCTGATTGGGAATCAGAAAGTGCCTGGTCAGCGGAGCAGCCGTAGGTGATATCATCAGTGTTGGCAATGGCGTGAGTGAGCTAGTATGGTTGACATGGTCAGGAGGGTTTGGAATAGACAGTCAAACATATCTGACCTCGTGCAATGTGGTTCCACCACGGACGTTACGGGCTGCCACAGTTGTCCCTGAGCATAGCGCAGTGGTGGCAACTTCATCAAAGAAGGTGTCGCAGAAATAAATCTAAACGGTGCAATGAATACCGGCCCATGAGACCAAATCACTCGAACGTCAACCTACATTGGTGGTGGAAATGACGGTGTACGCGATAACGTTACCATCACAAACATTATATGTGTCATTGCAGCTCAATCTGTCAGGAAGTAAGTTTGCTAAGGCGTGGTAAGAAAATCACAGAGCCTTACGTGCGGGAGGAGGAGGACTCAGAAGCAGCAGCGTTCAAGACACTGATGACCGTTGATGTCGATGTAGAGTCAAAGTAGGATCGATACAGGCTGTCAGTCGCGCCGTTGAAGCTGATATAGGATGAGCCAAGAGAAGCAAGTGCCTTGCCCTCAGTGTAACTGTAATTACAACGTGAATGAAGAAAATATGGAAACGAAGGTCATGCATACCTTGCAGATATGAAGCTAGATTCCGAAGAGGAGGAGCAGGAAACGACAGCACGCTTGTCGAGGACCTGGACATCGCTGGAACGACTTTCATGCTTGGACTGCAGTTCACGCTTAGTGACACTCGAAATTTCAACGCCGAGAGAACTGCTATCTGCGGAAACCTTGGAAAGACTGCTGATATCCGCAAGCAAATTACCAGGAGCAGCAGCTCGGAAGGAAGCGATAGGAGTGAAAGTGTACTTTCCATTTCCCCCCCAGTCGTAGATAGCCGAAACTTTACAATTAAAAAAAATTAGACCATTGTCAATGATAGTTATTCAAGAATTACCATCATGGGTGACGTTGATGGTCTGACCACTTGCGATAGTAATGTAGGCTGCCTCTGGGTTATTGTCCATGGACACGGATAGCTAGTGCATGAAGTAAAGACAATTAGATGCCATAAGATGCAGACAAGATGTAACTCAACCTTGACACCGGTGAAAGGCACTTTAGATTGGGTGTCATCGTTGGTCACGACGAAAGAACGAGTAGGAAGGTCGTCGAGAACTGTACCATACTTGAGTACTTTCACATCTTGGCTGCCCGTGTTGGTGATGGACGCAGTAAGAACGAGTTCCGCAGAGTTCACACTACCGGAGGGTCCTGAGAGCTCAACGATGAGTTCACTGGCCCTCTTGTATTGAGGACTAGCCAAAACAGAGGCAAAGCTAAGGGCGAAAGGTAGGAAGAACATGCTGAGGAGGTGGAGTTCGGATGCTTTGGGATGACTGAGTCGAGAAGCCTTATATACACGAGAATCGGCTCCGTACTTCCGCTAATGCACGCGGCCAGTTGAGATACAAGATAGAGATGGATGGTATCACGTCTACTAGCAGAGAGGGCGATGCCACTTCGCATATCAGAAATTATGGATGAGAAGACAATTGGCGGATCACGACGACCACAGCCGCCAGCTGTTGAGACGATTGATGCATAGAAAGAAGCCGGCGTACGAAAACGTGTCGTAAAATATATAAACGGGATCAGCGGTATCGATATGGCCCATCCCACTGCAGAGCCTGGGTTTGTATACGAACACCGCGTTCTAAAACGATGGACGTGCATACGATCGAACATAAGGATAAAGAAAGTTCGAAGAACGCCGATTTCATTACGTTACGTTTGTGTGTCATGGCTTGATCAAATGATCAGTAGACCGCAGCGATACGAAGGATCGTGCAAGGAATATCATTGTCTGCTTAAACGAGAAGAGGGCACTGCGCTTCGAGAGTGTTGTAACTGAGATAGTGGCTGGGAAACAGGATTTGAACGTGAGATATTCACGTGGAGCTAGTATATGGTGGTAGCTGTTTTGATATGGTCGAAGCGCGCAGGCGTTTTCTAGCCGCACAGTGGAGGCTCGAAGTGAGCGGACCACGTAGTTGGATTTCGGGATTGTTTGTGGGGCGGAAGCATGGCTCAGCTGAGGAAAATGAAGTGATATCCAATTTCAGAATGGTTAGTGCTGGTGCGCACACTGCGCAATAAGATACAAGAACATTTTGAGCGACGGAGTCGTTTGGAGAAGCTACACCGGTCGTCATCGTACCATCGCCCCATGATACTTGGGCAGCGAAAGGACTCGGACATCTCAGACCCACCTGGGATCTTTCAAGGCAATTAAAACTTGGTAAATGTTCAAAGATCTATTATCACCTGCAATATACAGCTCTCAGTTGATTTTGCTGCCAGTGGAGCGGCGGACAGCTGAAGCCGTCTCGTGAAGTACGGATTGGGAATCGTGGCACCTCCATCGCCCGAATACTCCGAGTGATGGCTGCCTGCCCAAGCAAATCGAAGTCCTACGTCACAGAGCGCTTCTTTTTGATTTGATGTTGTGTTTAAACAAGTCTCGCCTTCTTCCTACCATGAGGGTTTGATGCATTACCGCTGGCCCCCTGGCCGACATAAACACCACCGCCTCCACTCAGACTAGCAAAACTTGCCGAGCTCCCCGGTTTGGACTGCGTCTGAGGCTGCGCAAATGGGGCGCCTGGCGCCATGAGAGGCTGATGTGGGTGTGAATTATTCATAGCCATAGGGATCATCGATGATGGGCCTTCGTCTTGTGTTATTCGACGAGGAGGTGGTATCTGATGTGGTGCCACGGATTCGAAGGCGCTGCAAGCTGTTGAGTGAACATCTACATACACGAGAATAGGAGAACGCACTTCCATGTCGGCAAAGGCTCCTCGTGAAACCATTTATGCTGTAGCGCCTCACTTGCAGTAAGCCTTTTGTCTGGGTCGTATGCAAACAGATGCCGAAGAAGGTCATAGCCTTGCGTGGAACGGATGCGCGGCTGACACCATTCATGTAGGTGATTGGGAAAGCTAACTATCGCATGAGAATCTGACAGAGCAAGTAGAAGCTACTCACTAGTCCAATCGTTTCATGTTCTGAAATTCTGGCATATTCCTCAGTCCACGCCAGTCCTTTTCTGAATTACAGTCAGAAAGGGTACTGATTTCGTATGACGCACTAACCGTCTGGCGTTCCTAGAACCTCAAATATCTTGAGTAACTGGTCCCGCTGAAAGGGCACGTTCTTCTTCGAATCTAGTTTAGCTTCTTCACCCTTGAATATGGGCCGAAGACTGGCTAGTTCTGCCATAACGCATCCGACGGCCCAGCAATCAATCGCCTTGTTGTAATGCTTTGCTCCCATGAGCAGCTCCGGCGCCCTATACCAGATTGTCACGACGACCTTGTCTCCGGCGAAAAGTGGCTGAAGGGGCTCATACACGAGGCGGGCAAGTCCCAAGTCCCCAATTTTCACTACACCCTCTGAAGTGATGAGAATGTTGGCGGGTTTGAGATCTCGATGTAGTATATGACAGGAATGAAGGTAAAGAAGGCCGTTGAAAAGCTGATAGATCAGGGACTTCAACACGGGCGTAGAAATAGAACAGCGTAGAGTCTGTGAATGATGATGTATAACTTTCTGTAATCATTTTGCGTGAGCGAGGACTGTTGCAGATGAATGGCACTGACTAAGAAATCATGTTCGGCGTAGTCAAAGACCATGTATATGGACTTTTCTTCTAAAATGACTTCCTTGAGGGACACAACATTATCATGGTCTATTTCTCGGTTGAGCTGGAAGGGGTCGATGTGAGTGAGAAGAGAAATGTTTTACTTGCGACTCACCGCAATCTCGCGGATGGCACTCTGACTGATCCCAGTATACGTGACCACGTCACCCTCCTTGTCAGGTTTGAACTTCTTTATGGCGTGAATCTTCTGATCGTCACCGATACTCTGCGCCTTGTATACACGTCCATAGGTCCCAGAAGAGATGAAGCCAAGAATGCTGTATTTCGACTTGACTGCACGATGAGCTAGATCTCTTTTGGTGCGGTACAGATGCATAGGATCATGTTGAAGAACACTTGACAATTCATCCAACATGTCAAGAGATGGCTATTCTTTTCGATCAATGCAATCACCGAGGAGTCGTTACATGGCCCGCGCGAAGAAAGGAAACGATTACATAAGTAAGCTGTTGAAAAATATTGCAGAAAATATTTCAAAATATCGCAGGAACGCAACAGGATTGGGAAAATATTTCAATCCGTCCACCGTATTGAATGAGTGTTTAGCGGGTTGCAGCCTGATCTCTCTCGTACATAGCTCGATGGTCTTTTCTTTATGGTATTTGAATCTGTCTTTGTGAGTGCATCATAACATTAATACTATTGACATGCATGCCGATACAAAGTGCGGTGCAACAGCAGCATCTTGGCATTAACAGCGAAAAGAACGTGGTTAACCAATTTTGGCAGATACTGGACCTCGTAGAAAAAGAGGTACTATCAACATGCTTCTAAAATCGACCAAGTGTTCTTGAAGCCTCAACTCGAGTCGCATGTATAGCTGAGGTACACTGTTCTGCATGAATCCGGGCAAGACTTAGAACGGCTGTAGGAAGTATGCAATATGCAAGGGTTAAGTGAAAAAATCGTTTCAGGACTTTGCCGCTAGACGCTGAACATGCAGGAAGAAGTTCCGGAAAAAAGTGCGTAGTTCGAAGCATGTATGAGGAAAAGACGCGGGTAGAGGCGTCAGCATGCGGAGGAGAGATGGAGGAGAGGCATCTCTACATAAGTTCGAGCTGTTCGTCTCTGGCCCTTTTCCGACCGTTTCTGATGCCGCCAAAGTCTGAATCCCGGTTGACTAGGACAGACGACGGAGGTCGAGAAATAAAAAATGTCCGAAGGGCAAAATAAAATTTCAGGATCTCTTGTTGGAACATATTTATGGGCACGTAAAACCGTGGGATTATTGCGAATGAAATAGAAGTATCCCGTAGGTTGGCGAGATCCCGTTGTTGGTGAATGAAAAGCCCATTGGTGGGGCACCGCTTTTCCCTCCGACTGAGGTCCTCTTCTAGGGTCGAAGTTCCAACGACATGGTCCATCACGCATCAACTTCAGGCAAGTCTCTTATCAAATCCTTGACTTTCAGACACTGTCTGCCAGAAGTTGAATGCGGCGTCCTGGTTTTTGCCGATGCCATGGTGGCCACTACCCTACGTCACTGCAGCGGATTCGCGTGGAATGGTCGTAGAAGATGCGCGACCATAGACAACGGAGAGGCTCAGAAAGGCGGCGGAAGGCAAATGGCAATCCTTGGGAACGCCAAGGCCGATACCATCATCATGTGGACGTAAGAGTATGCAGGCAAGTACTACGTTGGTGAACTCGGGAAGAAGCAGGATGGGGGGAAGAGGGAAAGAATGATCTAGGATGTTTGTGCCCGTCGGGGGTGGCTCGTACGTAGGGCGCAGCATACGTCATAGCACCGTCACCGCATACAGAGGTATAACGGAATCGGATATTGGCGGAAGGACGAACTGTAGCAGAGGACTCCGAGGGATCTGTGTACCGTTCCCGAATGCCATTCTTGTTCTCTTCCCACAAATGTAAAAAAAATTCAGTAGCCATGCGGTATAAGGCATGTCTGAATTTCGGAATTCGAGAAAAATATGGAAGACGCAAGAGAGCAGGAAGACAGTCGACCGTGATTCGTGAGACAAGGAATTTTGGAATTTGCAACGTATCGTGGGAAATTCCACCCTCTTCTGTCTACACCACTTCGAAGCATCGACGCGCTCAACCCTTCGCTTTCAGCGACGATGGAGAAGGTACCAGAAAGCTTTACTTTTACCGTTGGAAAACTCGGTATGAGTCTACGTCCTTGTATGATATCGGACTAACCTTGGATACGACAGATGCTGGGATGGCTGTAAGGCAATTCTTCGGAACATCATATTCTGGGCATTGACAAGTCATTGTAGATCCTGCTGGGTGAACGCGCTCATCTGATTGAGTTCCCTTCTGTTCTCCTGCCACCTGGAGCAACGACAGGTTCGATAGTCAGCATTGCCGTGCACCAAAACCACGCAGAAGAGAAACGACGCGAGGAGGACTTCTGGTCGTTACAGGAGGATATTTTGAGGGAATTTGGTGTCGTGAAGCCTTCCAATCCTGACCTTCAGGTGCGAGATCCTCTCCGTGCTGAGAAGAACAACTGCTAATCATCTTGTAGCTTCGCCACGTTACCCAGACTTCAGTCACGTTGGAATGGCCGTCTCTTCAGCTCTCCACAGCAAAGCTGCGCTCTCTAGACATCTACAGGAACGGCGAACGACTGGCATCGATACCATCTCCACTGACCAACACCTCGACAAAGCTCTCCGGCCTCCAAACAGACGAAGAATACACCTTCCAACTCATCCTTCGAACCACCACCGGAACTTTCCCCTCAAACATCATTCGCGTTCGCACACACACGATGACCAACACCTCAGGCATCTCTGTATGTTTCGGTAACGTTCAGGACTCTGTCTTGCTCGAGAATACGAAGATGGCTCTGAGGGAAATGAAAGCGAAATGGAGCGACAAAATACAAATCGACACGACGCACTTTATATGCACAACACCAGCCGTGACCACAAATGGTGCTCAAGCTACAGGAAATTCCGCTGGCGCGCCGGGTGTTGAATACCAACGAGCGCTGCAGCTCAGTATTCCAGTCCTCTATCCAGACTGGGTCATAGCTTGTTACACCGAGAAAAGGTCGGTCCTCGCAACCTATGTATTACCCTCTTCGATCAACTGACTTCCCTACAGGATGGTCCCCATTGGTGCCTTTGACCTAAAAGCTGACCGAGTAACACCGCTGCGCTCCCAATCACTATCCCAAGTCGCCGTCAACCGCAGCCAGCCGAGCCCTGACACCGCCCACCGGAATGCCGTCAATCGTGCCTCCATGCCGGTTGTTCCTCGGGTCTCATCCACCTCGCCCCCCAGCACGCACTCTCCCTTCGTCAACCAACCCGCATTTGAACCCACACCTGAAGAAACTGCAGAAGAGGCACCCGCCCAGGCTCTGCCTCCTACGACGGACGTGTCTACGAGGAGGAAGAGTAGGAGCGGGACGATGAATCGGGAGTTCAAATTCCCTTCGCCGGTCTCGTCGCCTACCGCCCCGGAGCGTGCGTCCGGGCCTGCAGGTAACTCGCCCCCGCCTATCCTGCGCGGTGAATTGGGACGACAGGAGGAAAAGTCTGGCGTCATGACACCTTCGAGTATAGAGGTGCCTCCTCCGCCACCCGTGGAGAAAGAGAGATCGACGACCAGTGTGGATGAAACGGAGGATGATGTTGGGCCTACGGTAGAGGTCGATTTGAGCTGATCAGTGATTAGTATCTTTTCTTCTGTTCTTACTCTACTTAATGATAGGATTGTTTGGATACCCTTATTAGAGATGCCTGTTGACTTGAATTCAGAATCACCCAATAATGCATCCTTTCCGGGGTATATATTATAGCGGGTAACAACACAGACAGAACATTCGATATATCATGATGATCTCAGGCCTTCGCTCTTGTTATGACAGACCGGACAGCCATGTTCTATCCGCGCCCGGACGATGGATTCGCTGAAACAAAAGTTGAACGACACCCCCAACACCGAAAGATAGCTAAGCTACTCACAAAGCAATTTTCCCGCTCATTCCTCTCCCAGACGGACCGGCTATTCCAACTCCGCGTAGCACAGGGTCCGGCTGCGGAGGGAGGTGATCGCCGCCACTAACGCAGGACGCATGAACGACGTGCCGGCACAAGAAGAGCATTATCAAGGCTTGAGGTGTTTGTTGTAAGGGCTCGGTACATATTGGACATGGCCTCATCGCTAAGGAAATTCCGTCAATCAATGCCTCCAATAATGTTATGTGCAGCGCATACCGGTCAAGAAGAACCCGCTCGTCTGGTCGGTGTACAACTTACGCGAAAGGTCAGATATATCGACGTTCAGTATCGTCTGACAGCCGTCCAGCAATGATATCTGAAGTTGGAAGTCCTGAAGGATCTTGATGAGCGCTTCCTTCAGCCCAGGGATCTCTAGTCCGTTCTTGATTCGTCTAATCAAGCGAATAGGATTGATCTCCGGCCCAACATTCTCTAGTAGGCCACGGATGAACGCTAAATATGCGACAGTCAGGAACCGGGTAAATGTAGATTCCCATAAATGCTGACCTGGACGACTTTCAGAGTACTTGAGTAGATCCTCCCAGAGGTCATCGTCAGCTTGCTCCTTCGCAAATTCGATCGCCTAAGATGACAACAAGGTCAATTTGGGGAGGGGAAGACTAATGAGAAGCTTACCTGGCGAACATCGCCCAGTTTTTCAATGATGAGTGTGAGCGCTTTCTTGTTGTCTCCCATACGGCCGAGAAGATACACCATCTCTGGAACCAGGTCTCGATCTTGGCAAATATTATATGCCTAAGAAGTCTATCAACATATTAATGCAAAAGAGGGAAAAGAGTCCCTACGATCTCAAGGTTGTAGTCGGTGCTCGCCCGAAGGAAATCGACCAGTCGTTGTCTCGCGTATTCAGCGTACAGTTTTACCTAACAATAGGGCTTTAACATATACACCGACCTCTAATATTTAAAACGCACCAACATATCCGCGAAACTGGATACAAGATGAGGATCCCTACTGACCAGAGCATCGAGATAGAGAAACAGGTATCGCGGCTGGGATTGAAGTTGAGGCACGACCCTTTGAATCTGCAGAAGAACATCAGTAAAGTCGATGTATGCGTATAAACAACACGAACGTGGATAGAATGAATGTTGTCTACCAACAAAGAGATGGCATCACTCTTGTCTTCATCGACAGCTTCTCCGGCTTCCTGCCTTTTCCTTATTCGTTCATGGTCAAATTCTACGAGAAGAAGAACTTGGTCTTGGACGTCTGTGAAAAGGTTATGTTCCCGGATCACGTCGAGAACATTCGGTCTGCGAAGTCGTAGGAAGTACGTCAGGGCTTTCCCGTGTTGTCGATTAGCAGTATATCTGGAACGATTCACTGTTAGTGCGCGTGGTGGATGGAAAGTAGGGTCATACAATTCTGCTAAACACTCCATCAGGATCGTGCTGTCTGGCGACGAAGAAATCGTCTTGGATGTTGACGCAGTCTTATCCAATTCTGAGCGGACCGCAACAATAACTGCAGTAATATCATAAATGTCCTTGGGCCATTCCTTTATCGTCTGCTGCAGTGCCTAGGGGAAGGATAGTCAGCGGTAGTTCGACACCAAAATTAGAGGGCATATTTACATGTCGATCATGTGCGAGGAAATGAGCTAGCATCATTTCATACACAAGATGATCTAACTGAGGATTCTCCGTAGGTACGAAGGGAATGATGGCCTGAAGATCGACTGAGTACGATGATACGGGCATGTCGAATATTGACCTACCTGCAATTGTCGCTTTTCAGCGAACGTAAAGATCCAATGCTCCCATCGTTTGGAATCATGTGCGCAAACCTTCGGGCATAGTTGTGCAGCCTTGACAAAATCGCCTAGTTTTTAACCCCTGTCAATTCAGCTCTGAGCAGTAGCGTAATTTCAGCATACCATCATTGATGAGATGTTCAATGTACCGCTGGCCAATCTCCGAAGCGGTTAAGCTATCTTCGCCTTCCTCGATTGTATCGCCACTGGCCTCGATGATCTCGAGCTCTTCCAGCGCCTCTTCGTACCTCTTCCGCTCAACTAGCCAATGAACGTGATCTCTCCGGTCTCGAGGTTTTACAAGGATTAAGTCTCGGGGACTCAACACCACGTACGATCTACCCTCGTTTATGACATCTGAACGCAAAGTGTCTTTATCAACCTCAGCGAGAACGTAGTCGTTACAGCCCCATGACTGGTAGTTTGTCACGCTAAGCGCATCAGCTGCAAGCTCCTCGCCTGAACGAGAGATTATCCGCAATTCAGGACGGTCGGCGACTTTCCGAGCTTGCTTGTCGCGATCCTGAGTCATTTCCTCGAGGAAAGACGTGTCTGGCGGACTATACGCCAAAATAAGTAGAGAGGAAGGGGTAGATGAATGCGTAGATATGGATGATGCTGTTCTCGTATGTTTTCCGGAATCGATGCTCGACGCATGGTCTGGATAAGGGATGGATGAGGGAGGCGTGGGATGGGGAAGAATACCAGCAATCATGCAGTCTAACTGGAAAACAGCGGTTATTTCGACAAGAAGAGGAGGTAGGTTGGCAGATGCTGCAGTCGTAGTCGTCCGGGGCCTTGCACGAATTCTGGCCACCTTGATATGGTCTGCCCAAGATATCAGCAGGGTTGAGTCGTCTTGCCAGTGAAGTGTACATTTGAACAGATCGGCGCGTGGACTGTCCGCAGGTCGGTCAATGAAGGTTATCCGGCTTTGGGACGTAGTATCGTAGATTTTGACACCCTGTCGAGGTGTTGGTAACATTTAAACAACTGAATCAAACAACTGACCAGGTCATTCGCCCAAGCAATCAGCCTGCCTCTCCACCGTACCTGCCAGATCGGTCCTTCACCGACATGCAAGACCGTCTGCCTGTGACCAAGCCAGCCTTTCTCATGCAACACCAACGACCCCGCCAGGCCTCCACTGACGAAAGACCGTGTACTCTTCTTTGCAAAATTTGGCTCCAACGATACGGTGCGCATTGGGCGTTTCAGATCGACGGCATAGGACTCGGTTGTTGACAGTGAGATAATAACGACCTGTCCTATATAGGGTATCATCATCAGCATTTCATTAGCGCTAGTGCCTGGAGCTCACCATCAATCGAAGCCGTAGCGATGAAATCTCCAGTTGCATCAACGCATATATCGACAACGGATGCCTGATGAGGCTTATATGACTTGAACCGCTTGCCGGTGAGGTCGAGCATATGAACAAAGCCTGCATGTGTTCCTAAAGCCTTGCTTTCTCGACATTAATGCCGTCGAATAGAACTGCGAGCAAACGGTATTCACCATGGTTTTACCGTTCGAAATGGCCAGAGCAGATGCTGAATCCTTCTTGAAGAGGTCAGGGATGAATCCGCCTATTCGCTCGTACTTCAGTGCTGGCTCATCTTCTTCATCGACGTATTCGTCTTCGTCTTCGTCGCTGTCCCCTTCCTCCCCCTCATCCACTTCCTCGCCGCTGCTTGAATCCTCGTCATTGGAGCCAACGTCACTCATTTCCGACGGACTTTCCGTTATTTCGATAATATCTTCCTTCTCCTCTTGACCGTTCGCCATCGGCGCACCATTGACGCGGCCTTCGGGACCATCTGAGGTGCTCATGGCCGTCGCATCGGTTACAGGTGTCGTGTGTGCAGTAAAGAGCCGCGGCGAAGCCGCATTTCCATTTCGGGTCACCGCCGATTGGCCGCTCTTTGTTTGCTTTGAGGCTGGGAAGTAAATTGTCGACTTGCTTCTGGTTCCTAAGAGAATCCGCACTGACCTAATAGAAGAACAGTTTTGCCACGAAGATAAGCTGTCTGGATTGGTATTAGCGCGAGCGCCCGAACGGAACACCAGCGGCTCTGAAGTGGATATTGGCGGACTATCTGGACTGAATTGATCTAGACCCTTATCTCTGGAAAACCATATGCAGCATCTGTCCATGATGCGAAACAGTCCATGGGAATATAAAGGCTCCTCTTTAGCTCTGTTTTTTCGACAA
The DNA here is from genome assembly GCA_902506015.1 of Armillaria ostoyae. NCBI lineage: Eukaryota > Fungi > Basidiomycota > Agaricomycetes > Agaricales > Physalacriaceae > Armillaria > Armillaria ostoyae. The sequence goes on from LR732083.1 coordinate 5,048,604, forward strand.
GCATGTCGTCCGACATTCTGACCACGAGCCAGCCCAAGCCTATTGCTCAGCCCGAAGTCAGCTCTCGGGGAGCTGCCCTCAAGGAACGAGCATCTCGCTTTGCCAAAAAATTCACGACGCGAGATGGATGGCTAGGGGACTATGATTATGGATGGTGCGTCTTCTAATTTATGTGCCCTATACCGCGATTCAACCCCCCTGCAGGCTCTGTTTGCCGACCTTGCCATACGCGAAACAGAAACGAGCCCCGCCATTTTATGCTTTGGACCAAGATCTTCCTTTGATCCTTGCCATTTCCAGCGGTTTCCAGCATTCTCTTGCCATGCTTGCTGGCCTTATCACCCCTCCGATCATCTTCGCGTCTGCTCTAAGCCTTGATGACGAGCTCTCGGCGTATATGATCTCTGCCTCGCTTATTGGTTGTGGTAAGTAACCAGACGCGTCGAACCAAAAATTAACAGACTGACCATGCTCATCAGGCATCTTGAGTCTCGTTCAAATGTCCCGGATACCTCTTTTCGGTGGATATTACCTTGGAACCGGTTTGATCACTGTTGTTGGAACGAGTTTCGCGACTCTAAGTACTGCCAATGCCGTGCGTCGACTAATTTGCTCTCTTGCTGTGACTAACATGAATTGCAGATTTTCGATGCCATGTACAGCGATGGGACCTGTTCCTCAACGACCGCAGCTGATGGTACTGTTACACGCTTGGCTTGTCCTGACGCGTACGGAAAGGTCTTAGGTACGTCCTCACCCCACCAACTCTTCGAGCCACGCACCAACACCTCCTCAGGAACCTCCCTCATCTGTTCATTCCTCGAAATATTCATGTCATTCATACCTGCTCGCAGACTTAAACGTATTTTCCCGCCCATTGTTACCGGGACAGGTAACCTCAGCTTCTCTCGAGTCAACACTTTGGGCTCATGCTACATTTTTTAGTCATCGTCATGATTGGGGCTTCCCTAATCGGAGACTCCGGTATTCCTAACTGGGGTGGAGGTGCTAACGATTGCATGAGTCGCCCCACCTCGGGGTTTTTCCAACTCTGCCCTAACATAACGGCACCACGTCCCCTTCCGTACGCCCATGTCCTTCTTGATTGTAGATTCATATCTGATATTGTTTGCCTATAGCTGGGGATCGGCCGAATTCATTGGCCTTGGCTTCCTGAGTTTTGCCACCATAATGTTGACTGAACTGTTCGGGTCACCTTTCTTGAAAAACATCAGTATCGTCGTCGGCCTTGCTGTGGGCTGTATTGTTAGTGGGGCAGCTGGATACATCGACGGAAGTAGTATCACAACAGCCCCGGCTATTACCTTCTTATGGTACGTATTCGCAAACCTCTTTGAACTCTATCAGAAGACTAACTTTGTTTAGGGTACACACCTTCAAAATTGGTGTATATCCTCCCGCGATATTGCCCATGTTGGCAGTCTATGGTGGCTGGTTTCCTACATCGTGGTTCTACATGTATTGATCTCCTTGATACAGTGTCTGTCGCGATGGAAGCCATAGGCGATATTACCGCGTCTGCTGAAGTCTCAAGAGTTGCAGTCGATGGCCTTGAGTTTGACTCTCGAATACAGGGCGGAGTACTAGTATGTCGCCAAAAATGGCTCTATGCTATTCATTCTGACTCTCGGTCATAGAGCGATGGTATCGGTGGATTCATTTCAGCGCTCTTCACCGTGACTCCTCTGTCCATCTTCGCCCAGGTAGGATTGCTTCGTTATCATATCGTCAAGCTTGACTCATCACGCACACAGAACAATGGTGTAATTGCTATCACAAGATGTGCTAACCGTTCAGCTGGTCGGTGGTGCTGCTTCTTCCTGATTCTATTTGGGGTGCTCGGAAAAATATCCGGTGTCTTCCTAGCCATTCCTAATCCCGTCCTTGGCGGAGTAACGACATTCCTATTTGCCTCAGTTGCTACATCTGGCATTCGTGTCCTTGCTTACAACGCATTTACCCGTCGAGATCGATTCGTTCTTGCCGCCGCTCTTTCCTTCGGGTTTGGCGATCTATTGGTGCCTACGATTTTCGAACATCTGTTCGATGGTGTAGACAATCCGAACAAGGGCTTGCAAGGTCTGTTCGACTCTATCACAATTATTCTTAGTACACCTTGTGAGTACACCCCTTTTCATTTCCTCGCCAAGTTCTGAACGTGGTCTAGTCCTCGCTGCGGGAATCATGGCCGTCATTCTCAATCTTACTTTACCTCAAGAATTCGATGAGGGCGAACATGACGACGACGACGACGATGCAGAACTAGCAGAAGTCGAATCTCAGAAGCACAAGTCTGGATAGATATTTGTAATCCAGCTAGTCCTAGGACCTACGCTTATTTATGATACCTTATCACGATGATAGATATGCCAGTCGATTTATAATATTCTAATAGAGCAATCTACGATCTACAATACATTGTGCCTAACCAATTTTAACAGTCTGTAGATCACATCAAATGCAAGCCCAAAGATATGCCAAAAGACTAAATCCAAGAGAGTCGAGAGCAAACCCGGCTCTGAGCAATGAAAAGCATGGAGCTCAAGCTCCGGACAGATGTAATTGACTAGGCACCCGCTTTCAGTGTTCCAAAACGACAATGGCGGCCGTTGATTAAGGCCAAGGATCTCGTTGGTCTGAAGCACGTCTTCTCCCCGTCGGCCAATAGGTAAGGATAATATGCTTGTCCATCGCTGGTCCGCCTGTGGACGGAAAGACGCTGGTATGCGTTAGCCGAGACGTCGAAGGAGTAGGCAGGAATAATGGTAATACTCACGACAACGAGTTTTGAGCACGTCCCCGTCACTGGGTCTGGGGAATGGCAAATGTTAGAGCGAAGATACTCATTCGGGATCATTGCTCACACTACATATTTTCCCAGAAAAGTGTGGTTCTTGATATCAGATATCCCTATACGTGCGGTTGGATTTATGTCGAGAATCTTGTCAACGACGATGATCAGCTCCAAGAAAAATAGTGGTCGTTTCCCCCACCTTTAGCAACAAATCAATCGCGTCACTGTTGAGCTCAGACATCCGGCTGCCCGCGCTGCTGCCAGTATACGCTAGCCATTCTTCATAGGGATGGAAAGACTATTTCAAAATGCATCAGGGGATTCCAGAGAAGTAGTACGACGACTGACGTCTCCCTTGAATAAAAGCATCTCCAAGAGTATAGCGCCAAACCCCCAGATATCCGTATACACGGCGTCAATCTTCTTTTCATGCCGATGAACTTCTGGGCTGAAGTATTTAGCTGTCCCTGATTGAACGTCGTCCTCAATAATGCACTCCGTCTCTGAAGTAAACTTTCGGGCAAGTCCAAAATCGGCCAAAGAAATGTGGCCTAATGGAGAGATGAGGATGTTCTCAGGTTTGATGTCGCGATGTGCATATTGATGTTTATGGACGTATTCTAAGCCGGCGAGCTTTTTATCAAGTGAACGTCAGCTCCGACAGTGACTCTGATAAAGGTTGGATACTTGCAAGCTCAGCGCTGTATATCTTGACATCTTCCAGGGGTATCGCTGCGGGCATACGAAGCCTGTCTCGAAGACTCATCGAGTATTTATACTTGAAATTTGCCATTAGTACCGCAGATAGAGACATAGTGTACGAGGCGATCTCACCATCACGAAATAAACCTTGTAATCGTCTTCACCAGAGGCTAACAAACGCGTCACAAAGGGAGAACCAGGAGTATTGAGGTCAACTAGCGCGTTCTTCTCGTCGACGATCGCTTTCGGAGTAGGATACTGGTGCAATTTCGTTGTGGCTTTGTCAAACGTTTTCACAGCGAATATTCCTTTCCTAGTTCGAGCACAGTATACAATACTAGTAGAGCCCGAGATTTGGATGCTAGACAGCAAGCGGTAGCTGGTACCTAAGATGTCGAAACTCTGGGGTGGGGGCAAAGGTTTGTACGTGTATTTGAGGTATTTCAATTGGGAACTTTCGTTGTCGCTCTCCTCCTGTTCCATGGAAAGAGGAATCGTGGAGATAGATCCTGATTTGAGTTCATCTGTACCACACCAATAAGTTGACAATGACTGAGTGAGGAGGGCCTGGTAGGCACGTGTCAAGATAAACTTCAGTGTCCACACCGAGAACGCGATTCTCAAAAATCGCCCGGAGATTGCGAGAAGTAATGGCTTAGAAAAGCGCAAGAGCGAGCTCCAAGGATAGTTTAGAAGCCAAACTGCGGCAGAGTGGGAATCCGAACTTGAATGATAAGCTGTATTCGAGTGCAAGGCTGGTGGCGGTGATGTCCGGGAGCCAAAAAATAGGTTCGCTACCGTGTGGCGATAGTTTTGAGCGGTATAGAGTATCCAGTTTACAAAGATTTGATAGTTATGGGCGAATATTGCGAGTCCTGGTATCATCGTAAAAGTCGTTAACTCCTTGCATCCAGTCTGAGGTTAGGACTTATAAGAGGCGCATACACAAATAAGAAATTGGTAATGAAAGGAAATCAGCTCATACCGCTGTGAGAATAGGTTGCTTAGAAACCAAGAATAAGAATGATTGAACAAGGTCCTTGAACGTTTGAACCTCAAGGTCAACACAAGGTTGCCTCATGACCAAGTGTTATCCCAAGACCGACGGCAAATGCCGAGAGGTACGGTTCTAGCCGCAATTGTTGAAAAAGTTTTTCTTCTCACCATCACTACCACTCTCCCACCGTCACCCTCAGTCGTCACGGACATCCCTTTTTATATGGAGCGCATAGTTTACTCATAGTGAGTCTCTCGCGTTGGTGTGTAACGTAGTTAATTGTTGAGCTTCCGGATGGTCCAGGCATCCTCAGATGTGTGGGGGCAGTCTCGTTTTTCTTTACTGTAGTTGCACTGTCCGGTTCTATCATTGTGTCTTGGTTTCGTTTCTTACCGTCTCTTCTCCAGATGTTACGTTTCACAAACAAATGATCAATGGCGCGGTCGGGAATGCCAGAACATTGGGCGTGACTGCCTGCATATGACGATGGAGACCCCAATGCGCCTAAGGAATACTGTTGGTAAGTCCATCGAAAGCTCTCGATACCCTTTTTTTCTACGATGAATCGAAATCATTCAAACTAGAGTATATGAGTGCCACTTGACGGCTCCGTGCTTTTATCTTTATCTTTACTGAACTCTTCCGACACTGGCGTCTACTCTTACTGACTCTTGCTTAGATCTCCTTACTTGCAGCCATCTTTTTCGACCGCATTCGCAGACACAGACAACAAAGGTGCGTTCGTAATCCCTTTCCTCGTAGTGATGTAACAATGGAGTTACCGCCCGACTTGCGCTTTCGTGGTGCAACATTGACGACAATTCCACGGCTGTTTTTTTAAAACTCTGAGCCCTTATCAGTGTCGTGCTTGTTGACGTTGGTTATTGATGATTCGTTTCAGGCTCACGCAGATTACTTCGACTACCCTCACTGACCTATGGTGAGTGTATAATTCCTGCTTTTCGCATGATGTTTTATCACGACGGTCTTCGTATTTCGCTGCCGAAATGGCCCGCCACAGCTCATTTTTTCGGGCAACCCCATCTGATCATTCTGCTTCCTATATAACAAGACACATGCTAATATCCTCTGCATAGGTTGAATGCAAATGCATATTGATGCGTCGTTGGCCGTCAGTGGGTAACGGCATGGTCCCTTAATTAATCGCAATGTTGTAACTTCAGTCCTGTACAATTGGTCCAGGCAAAAATCTATCCAACTCTTCCAACACCAGTTTAGCTTGACTGATGGTCAAATCGTGACCAGCACCTTCGATCGTTACGAGCTCGACATGTGCCTCATCCGGTAGCAGAGCCGGGATGTTACTTGCCGCTGCGTATGCCACGGATCTGTCGTTGGTTCCCTGTAAAAAGACACCAAGTAAGGCGGAGAATGTTAAAAATACCCACGAACGTGCGTACGTGAAGGTGTAAAACCTTGTGACCATTAAAAGCATCCGACTGATATGCATATGCCATCCCGCGCACTGGACCCTCTTCGTATGATGAGGAAATGGCGCCGTTGAATCCCTCCAGATGGGTGCTTTGGATGTCTAGAATCTGCAACTTTCGTTAGTTCCGAGTAAGTGCAGGTCATGAACAACGCACTTCAGATGTAGGATCCGGGTGTGGCAGTGATGTATCCTTCCAGCGAGAAGTCAGAACTACGTTTGAAGACAAAGCCTTTGACATACAGGAAGAGCAGGAACGGTACGATGGACCATACTCGGAGGTGGAGTTTTCAAGTTCGGAGGTAGTTCCGTTAGCTGAGTTGGTTAAGTCGGAGGTTACTCAATCGTGAATCACGAAGCATTACGAACCCTTGTGACACCTGCTGGCGCGATCAGGACGATATGATCTTCAACGAGGTGTGGAAAATGATAAATCACTCCCGCTGCTATAGCGCCGCCCTAGATAAGCCGCTTAGCCACTAGTATGCTTTCAAGTGTCTGCAGGCGGACTCACCATGGAAACACCTATCAATATGGCCTTCGCCCAATTCAGGTGCTGCATCAAGAGTGAGAACTGGTCTGCAAAGAAACGCGCGGTATTGGGTGTTTGCGGCGCATCAGAATACCCTCGTCCATAAAGATCTAACGACGTCTGTCAGATTCACATCACCCTATCCGGAGGGACGACTAACCGTACAGCAAGACCCGATATCCGCGTTCTGCAAGTTGAGGCGCCATGTCTTTCCATATGATAGATGGGATCGAAAGGCCATGGATAAGAACCACTTTCCGTCCTGTCTCTGGACCTAAAAGCCAATAGCGCGTCTACAGAGATCAGATTTCTGCTCTGTTGCTAGTATTCACAGGACGCTTACACGGCCGTATGGCAGCTCAGCATAGGAACCGCCTGTGTAGAAATCCTCTGGATACACAGCCGATGCCTGAGGCACGGTTGCGAGAGAAGGGAGAATCGTTGGAATAGAGTTGGCCCTGGATTCAACGAAAACGTGAATGTGGTACTTAGCATACAAGAGCGTAGTGAATAAGATATACTCACGACATCTGAGGGAAAAGATGCAGTGTCTATTATTTATATAATTCAAAACACCGTGGGGAGACACGGAACGGGGATTATGACTCGGGCCGCACGGTGAACCGTGATACTACTTATAGCAGGATTATCGACTGTGGGATAAATGAGAGGGAGTGACGCCGACGGTCTGTATGTGCTATTGCCGTTATTTGCATAAAGGTTGACAGTAACATGATTTGAATTATATACCGCTTGACAGAGTGACATACTTTTGGGGAGTAGATCTAGTTACAAGAAAAACGTACCGCGAAGTGCACGTAGCTACAACCATGATATCTACTGTAAGTATCACCCTCACCACAAAGATATTTGTAATCCACGCCTTCTGAGACAATTCATTCGCTCTATGGTCGACAATTCTAAATCAACGCCATTCCGACGACCCAGCACAATTCTTTCTAACTGTGCGCCCCCATATGCAAATAGTTTCATAACACGCGATTCGACCATGTCGATGATGCATTCCTCATACGCATCATAACTCCACACCAACTCTAGGCTCTTGAGCTTCAGAAGCACAGGGTACACCATGAGATATCGAAGAAATTCGTTCGTGATGCAATGCGTGTACGATTGGGGCGAAGCAGGTTCATGTATAGTTAGGGACACCAAGGCCGGAGTAACGTTGAGAACGTTGATCATATCCCCGCACGGGATAGGAACCTTCTTCAGTACAAGGTGCTGAAGCTCGCACTCCGACTGTTGGAGCAAAAGCATCAGGGAATCGGTCGGAAATGGTCGCGGATTTTCTGTATCAAGGATCGAAATGTTTAGAGACGTCAGGAAGGGAAACCTGAAGCCCTGGAGAAAAGAAGAAACAAGGCGTGGAAGCGATTGTATCGTCAGCGTCGACGCACGAAGAGCCGTTACGGTCCCAAAGCCAGTTTCAAATTCGCATTCTGGGGACAGAACGAGATGATCGAGTATCTTCGAATCGCGTAAATTCTCGTACAGATCGCAGTCGAAGAAATCTCGCAAAACCACGGTCCTGAGCTGCGCCCATGGAACAACGCACTGTCTTGCGCTGATACCACCAGGACTGTGAGACAGCAACTTGGGCGCGCGCCGAAAGCCTTTAAACCGCTTGCTGTTATTTCGAGAAGCTTCCTCCGCGATGTCCACAGAGAGGTTTTCCAGCAGAGGGAGCCTACCAGCCACACTCTTAAGATATGACAAACTGGAAGGTGCCGCCCTGATATCTGCGCTGCGCCACCTCGCAGAGTGCTCTGCAATCATCTCAACCGTGCGCTCGAACTCCAAATCACCGTCGTATCCCAGCAGGTCCACTTTCACGTCGAGGGGCTTGTGCTTCGATAGATGGAGGAACCACCAGACGGTTTCGAAGGTCCTCCATGATATCCATCTCCCGCTCCGCTTCACATGTTGTACGTCGACGCAGATGCTCGTCCATAGGTGTGGCACGGAGTGTGCGATATCTCGCCAGTAACGACACACCAGGCTGATGCGCAGTGGTGTCAACCATTGATGAAGGTCTGTGGACGCTTCTGTGAAAATCCGGATCCAAATTTCGGGAGGAAGATCGGGGGCTGAGCAGCACACTGGTATGATTGGGGTTCTGGGAGGCGGCGAGAAATCATCGGGTCTACATGACAAGATAATGGATGGCTCTTCGAAAAGGGACGAAACTGGTTGCCACACGGATCCGGCGTCGTCAGAGGAGAAGCTGGTTGGTATTTGGCCTTGAACGACTAGAGCATCGAGAGTCTGGAGAGATACGCGACCTTTGGGGAGCACTGCGATGGGTAGATGTTGGGAATACGAAGTGAATGACTTTTTGCAAGTCGCGCAGCACGATGAGAGGTTATAACACATTCTAGGATGAAGGCGTTACTATGGGACACATGGAGAAGACCACGAGCGTACCTAAACCAGGTTTGACAGGAAGCTAGAATTTAAGAACAGTTTATGAGACGTGTGATGCTGTGGTAAAAAAAAACAATTGAGCATTGATCGACGATCAATGAGTAACGGCCAAAGTACAAGGCAACGTCAACCAATTGTTATCCACAGTACAGGTCACCTGTGCCACTCGTGATGGTTCATCATTGCCGTCTTTCATAAAAGATGAGGATGAGGGTATTTGTCGAACCTTGGGGGTAATGTGTGTATTAATATTCCTAATATTCGTCCGAGTGAAAAGATGTGCGAAGGAGAATAAATTTAGCCCAAGAGAAATCTAAACGGAGCGCGTCTACTGCTTGAAAGCATTCCAAGCCTCATTAAGGGTGCCAAACACTCCATTGGCAATCATCCTCTGCTCCAACGTCGAGTTGTTCGGATTAAGCTACAGAAAAATCATCATCAATAATCGACCGGCAATACGTCCAACACGGCTCAAACCTTATCAGGATGCAACTTCGCAATCGCCTTGGTATACCTGATCTTCACCTGCGCAGGCATCACAAGTTCTGCAATACTGGTCTTTTGCAGACCGAGTTCAGGCCAAAGCACGGTATCCAAACTCGCAATCAGCGCCCGGATGTTCGTCTCCTTGCCCCCCTTCCATGCCAAGAGTTTCCCGTCAACGACATCCTTCAGCTCGTACTTTTCATTGTCCTCAGCCTCGGCTGCATCATTGGCCTTCTTCAAATTCGAGAGCGCCTGCGAAGGCGGGGTGGGCCCGCGTCTGGGAGGAGGTCGCGCAGGGGCAGGTCTGGGTTTCGCAGCTCTCGGTGGGGGGGCTCCTGATGTCTCTTGCTTCTGTGCAACGACCATCTTCCGACACCGTCCAGCACCCCGTACACCTTCTCCTCTCATATTAGACGCAGCCCAGTTGGCTCCTGCGACCTTCTCCCAGTCCTTGCGAGCATCATCCCATTTTTCTCTCCCTTCCAACGCCTCAGCTCGTCGTCTCCACGCTTTGACTAAGCCATCACCAAGGTCGACGCCGGCGCCCTCTTCGGAGGTCTTCACTCGTGCTTGTTCGTCCCGCCAACTGCTCTCGCCAACTAACTCGATGACGATCCCAGCATCTCCAACAGCACCGTTGTAGTCGCCTGTTTTTAGTCGTACCAACGCCCGGTTATTGTATAATGGCACTAGGAGTAGATGACCGGATGGTAGACATTCTATAGCTTTCGTATAAGCAGTCTCGGCTTCACCATATTGACCAAGCTTAAATTTCTCAGCTCCAAGGTTCTTGTGAGACTGAGAAGTAGAGATCAACGAAGAGGATGCGGAAATGAGGGGTTTCAAAGGTGGAGACGGTGTCGCAGCCCGTACAGGCTGGGTGCTTTGAACGGGGGGAGAAACTTTAGGTTTTCCCCTGCGGAAGGGAGACACATATGCCACTGGTGCTTCGTCCGCCGTCGAAAAGAGATCAACGACCTTTGGTTGAGGTCTAGGCTGGGGGTTGGATGATTGTCCTAATACCGGCGATGGACTCTTTGTTTTCCTCCCATCCGGAATATGGTCTGCACTACCATTGTGCGGCCTATCATCATCGGTTTGCATCCATTTGGGCCGACCATGAATATTGCTCGTACGACTACCCGATCGACTGTCAACCGCGTTATCCGCCCCAATTCGTTCAGCATAAGCTTTCTGTACTCGTTCCCGTCCTTCTTTCCAAGCGGCATTTGCTTTATTGAAGAAGCTCAAACCCAGCTCGCTGGCTTGAGCCAAAAGCTTGTCTGCTTGTTCTTGAATATTGCTATCTGTATGGGATGCCGATGGGGATGACGTGGATCGGTCATGCTCTCTATGTCGCGTGTTGGATTGACTTGAATGGTTACTACTGTCCCTTCCCGGGAGAGGTGGGCGACGAGGAAGTGTCGGAGGAGGTGTTGGCCTTGAACTAGTACCGGCGCCATTATTGAGAAGGGTTTCTAGAGCAGCTTCGACGTCAAGACCTGAGTCTGTCGAAGCAAGTGCGATCCTGGCCTGTTGTATTGAAAACCCCATCTCGACAAGTTGCCCAAGAATATGGGGAGGAGGAGAGACCGTTCGTGCGGGCGGTGCACGAGAGTGTTGAGGTGCTTGTACTGAGCTTTGGTTACTCTTAGAGGGCATTAGCAGTTGTAAGGTAACAATGATATAGGACGTACCGGTGGTGAAGGTCGTCGTGGTGCGGCGTCAACAGGTCTCCCAAGTTCACCCAAAATATCATCATCGTGGGCATGAAAACCCAACAATTGATCCTCACGGTCTCCAAAATCAAAATCGTTACTGGGAGAGTCTGTCCTGGGTCTGAACGGTTCTTTGTTCAAAGTTTGATCCATGTCCCATATATTCTGGGCATGGGTCGCTGGCTGAGGCTGCCTGGTAGATGCCCCAAAATCAGAGAGTCCCCAATCGTCGTCGTCGTCGACAGCAGCGGCAGCGGATGCAGCAGGTTGTGGAGTGTCGCGAGCGGGTGTGCCAAATCCCCAGTCATCGTCGCTGAACGACGACTGCGACGTCGACACCACGGCTGGAGAAGATTTCTGTCCCAAGCTATCCAATCCATCCCATGCGGAAGATGTTTGGACAGGCGCTGCCCTTTGCGAATGCTGCAACTTTTCCATCCTCTCTCGTTCCGCTTTGGCGGCCCGCTCTGCTATCGTCATCTGTGAGGCAGGCTTGGAAGCCAACGTTCCCGACAAAAGGCCACTAAATGCATCTCCTGATGAAGCTGAGCTCGTAGGAGGCGGTCCTGGAGACGAAACGGTCCTCGATGCTGGTGTCATTGAACGAGATCCAGGTGCTGAGGAACCCGCCGACGAAAGCAGGGAGAAAACATCATTCTGCGTTCGTCGTACGCCTTGGCTGGACATTGGAGAGTGCGATCCCAGCTTCTGAGGTGCAGGCTTCGTCGAGGGTACCGTCGAACTCCATAAATCTGCGAAGGAGTCCGACATTGTACAGATTAGTGGTGTCCTTCAAAGGGTATTTTGGATAGAAAAACCGAGGAACTAGAGAATCGATAGCTAGGAAAGAAAGAGCGCAGGATAATAGAGATAGTGGTGGGTAGGAATGAAGAAAGGAATCTGGAGAAATACGGTCGTAGGCAAGTCGTAGGTCGAAGTGGGTCCAGTGGGTCACGTATCAGTCACGTCACGATTAAATTTCACAGTCTACAGTACTGGAAATGATAAATCTAACATACAGCTCTGCAACAATAAGTAAGGTAGGTGCTGCAAACAGAGGAGCTATGAAGAGGCTACACAGAGCGTTCTACACTGCGATATGGATCGTCTCGACTGGCTGCGCTTCTGTGTCTAATCTAAGCCTTTTATTCTCGTCCTCAGCAGTTCGTTCTGTTTCCGGCCGTTGACGCTTCGCAGGAATAGCTTCTGCCGGTTTATCAGCGCCTTTGGTAGCCACTGTGATGAAGGTTAGCATAGATGCAGCAGGAGAAGGGTCCAAATACCTTCTCGTAATGGTCGGAAATATGGTTGGGCTAACCAGTGCGGAAGAACATGTAATCCAGTAGATATGTCAAGCGTAACCAGCTCATCGGAGTCTTGACCTTCAGCTGCTTTCGCGTTCACCTGTATACACAAATCAGATGAGGACCACGAAGAACACGAGGCACGGCACCTCCATTCGCTCCTTCAACTCCAGGCAAACGTCGATGTAGGGCTGTAACCCGCCTTGTCGCCAATCTTGGTCCTTTTTTATGAGTGTTCTCCCTAACTTCTCCCTAAGGTCTTTGTCGTGCGACAGACCCGGTCGTAGAATTTTGAACAGGTGACCTTTGATGGCACTTATCGAAGTGTGTGTCTTCAGTGACTGCACAATAGACAGATACTCCAGAGCCAAATCAACATGAGGGACATGTTGCTCGAGTAGTTTGTGATTCGTGACTTCCTCTATTTCGGTAGGAACGTTCGCAAAAAGGGCTGGATTGTAGAGTTGTCCTTCGGCACTCATAACTCCATCAGCACCTGTCGCCTTTAAGCACTTTGCAATGTCGGAAGGATACAGTATATTCCCGTTAGCAAACACGGGGACCGAGACGGCTTCCTTAACTGCGCGAATTTTGCCCCAGTCCGCAAGACCCTAGTGCAAGGGTTAGTGTATACGCAATGAGTAAAAGGCTGACACACGGATAGGTGCCCGCGCTGCTCTCGTATTCGTCCATGACATGTCAAAATCTGAGCCCCGGCGCGCTCCAGCATTTTAGCATACTCGACTGTTTTCTCCACTGTTGGGAACACTCTGAACTTCGCCGTCACAGGAATAGAAAGGTTCGTGTGCAAGACATTGACTAAACACCGAGTTGTCAGTATCGTTGCAAGATAGGAACTCGGCTAGTGAAGACGAACTCAGTTTATAGATCAAATCCCAATCATCCTGTAAAAATGCACCATACTTCCCCTTCTTCGCAATATCTTGGGGACAGCCAAGGTTGATATCAATGGCATCACAGTGAGCTTCTACTGCTTTGGCTGATATCAGTAACTTCTCGGGATTGTTTGCGCAGAATTGGACGATGAGAGGCCGGTCAGTCGTGGGATCGCCTTCTTCGCCAGATTCCATATCGAAATTCTTCTTCCAAGTGTTCTTGTGAGTATCGTCGGCAAACATCTGTAGAAATATAGGAGGATGAACAATTCGGGTGACTGATTGCTACCTTCGCGTTAATCATTGGCGTATATGCAAGCTAGGATGCTCCTCTTTAGTAGAACTGACGATATAAGAGTAAAACGGTGTACCTGAGCACCATACCGTCGAGAAAATATTCTCCACGCGAGCTCACTTTGATCCACCATCGGAGCCACGATGTGTTTCGGACTTCCCAAGACGTCCCGATAAAATTCATATCCCTCCGATTTTTCCGTCTTCATTCTTGGATGGAGTGGTAGGAGGTTCCGCACATTGATTTTAGCCCGTAAGGCTCGAAAAAGCCGTACCAATGGAATGGTGGTGGTGGTAGGAGCGCTATTTGCTGTTTTGACGCACGGACCACGTGAGTAGCGGCAAATCCCGCAAGCGCGTTCACATCAACTTTTCACAATTTGAATCTGCCACTTCCGCTTCAAATCACAAACATTCAAGCATTCGCTACGCATTGGCTTCGAATGGTCTGCTTTTTGTTCGACGAAATTTGTAGGTGAAGAACACGTTTTCTGTGACCGGGAATCCTAATACGGTGTTATTTCCAACGGCCTCATACGAGTTCTCAGTTCTGTATCGCTCGGCTGTTAACTGTTTTGTCCAACCTCAAAGTCTCAAGCTAACTGGTCTTTCCATCTCAAATTTGATATCTTTGTCTCGTGGCCTTTTACTCTGGTTCGTAATCGAAACGGGTGGTCGAAGGAGTCTTTGTGGTGACTATCTATTAAGGGAGTACTCCGTCGAATGGTCACCTCACCTTTTTCGACTATGTGTGGCAGAGTATGCAAATCTTGACCATTGTCCCGAGTGTTTAAAGAGCGCGAAGGACGGACGCTGACACCTTGCGAAAACTCAAGATAGACGCGACTTTTTTTTTACCACTTTTGACTCTCCTGTGGCATGGGGCATTGTTTGAATAGCCAACAAAGCCAACAATGCGAACAAAGATATCGCACAACTGGATATAAAGACAGCTATGGCATCCCTCAGAGGTTCTGTACCAACGTTTGCTAAGCTTTCCCCACTACCTACCCCCAAAACTCTCGTGCATCCCACATCGCAATGAACACCTACACCCACGTCAACCCTCTCCACCCTCCCATCACTAACAGCCACCAGTCTGGATTCTCTGCTCTGGGGTGTGCACTCACTGGGATATCCGATGCTTCCCTGCCTTCAAACTGGAGACGCGTGCCACAAGACCCTACTGGCAGGAATGTCGGACGTCATTCCCAGTCTCCCATCACATTCCAAATGCGGGGCATTAACGTTATGGGCATTGCTGTGTCCGACTTGATTGGAAGAGGTCCCGCCGAAACACCACGAATGCTTGTCGGAGGGCATGATATGTACCTCCAAGAGCAGGACGGGATCTTCCTTTGCATCCGGGTATACTATTCACTTCAGCATCTCTATCCTAGTCATGGCTGATGGTAGGTATAGTGGCCCGGATATCGGCACAGCGAGTACAGTTACAAAATCGCCCTCAATGGTAGAGGTGTATCCCGCGCTGTTCTCGGTGAAATAGTAGGTGAGAAAATCAAAATTTTTTATCAAGTATGTTCATAGGCATTGTTACCGTATCCTTCTCTCTAACTTTCTCCTCTTAGGCGGCGAAGTACTCTGCCAGCTCCAATCCGCGGTGGAACGTAGGCGTGCAGAACATCCGTCTCGAGCAGATAGTCCTACTCTCGTTGTGGAACACGCACGAGAACTATTGGCAGGCAGAAATGGCCATTCATGCTTAGTCTTATACCCCAGTCCTCGACTATTGGTCTGTTGTTCACCTTTCGCCTAATGTACTCTTCATCATCCTAGACACCATACGCCCTGGTGGCATCGCATTGTACTGTATCATCACCATCATTATCATGTATCGTTAGAACGTCGCATTATTTCATTATTTTAGCATACCTCTAATATTTGCTGGTCATTACTTAAATATATCTGATTCTTGAAGAGTCATCTAATTTTTTGGCGCGTCGGAATTAAGTATTCAAATTAGCCCCTATGCGCGAAATGATGTCCCTATCACGTGCTACGCCGCCCTTAGTGCCTTGCTTACCGGGCCCGAGTCACGGTGACTAGGGGCAACGGAATCAGGGGCCTGGCCTACGGAATCACGCACTGAACTTGACATTACACCACGACCACCATGCCCAATGACGAGCTCGCTGAAATCAACGGAATTAAGCCAAATATCATCATGGCTGACGGTGAAGAGAAGGAGGTGAAGTCGCAGACAAGGCACGTTTCCTGTTTTCTCGAGTTGGCGATGGACTCAGCCAAACATTGCTCTCTGCAGCGCATCTGTATATAAGGTAAAGCGGACCTGGGATCATTACTATTGGTTAGGGATTTTCTCTCAACGCTTCATCGCTTCATAGCTTTACTCACACTACCTTACGCCGCAGTACCTGCCCCGTAAGTTGCTATAATCTTCCACGATAAGAGCCACAGCTTATTCCCAACTGATACGTGTCCATTAGGCATGGAGAAATCAGGTACTACCTGCTCGTAAATCCTGCTGTATACAATTAAACATTAATACTAGGGTGGCGTGCCTGTCAATGCCCGTAGCTGCAAGCATCTCAAGAGTTTGCTGGGAGATAAGTACGAAACCGCACGCATGAAGCTGAAGAATCCACATGGAAATCAAGGATCCCCTAAGAAGAAGCCACAAAGTAAGACGAAAAGTTCAGTCAAGCGCAAGCGGAAAGACGCAGACGAAGAAGAGGATGCAAAACCCGTAAAGCGGCCACGCAAGCCCGTGTCCTCTGGCAGCAAGAAGGGCAGCGCCGGCGTTGATGATGATGATGATGATGATGAGGAGGAGGAGGAGGAGGAGGAGGAGGAAGGTGATGCCGAAACTGTCTCTGCTGGAAAGAAAGTGCCTGAACTTCTATTGGCCAATAAATGGGATATCGAGAAGGGTGCCGATCCAACGGGATGGTTGATGTCTGAAAAATTGGATGGTGTCAGGTTAGTAGGACGCCCTAAAGTATTCTTGAAATCTCTCTTAGTTGCCCTCAGAACCTTCTTCGATGGACAGCACATGTACAGCCGTCTCGGAAATCCTTTCACGCCTCCTAAGTGGTTTCTCGACCGTGCGTTGTCATAGTCCACGTTGCCTCGCAGCTTTACTAACACATATTTAGAGCTTCCTAAAGATATCACACTAGACGGAGAACTGTTTGGAGGACGCGGCGAGTTTCAGTCTACGGTGTCGATCGTCAAGACGATCAACTCTCATTGGAAGGAAATTACTTTCCAGGTAACACTTCATAGTAACTTGTATCTAAAATCTTAAGTGGGCTCATTGGTATGCACCTTTTTCAGGTATTCGACGTACCTTCTCGTGGTACGGAACCTTTTGAGGACAGACTTGAATTCTTGAATAAATTGTTCGGCTCCAATGGAACCCATCAGTCTGACAAAGTCAATGTCGTTGAGCACGAACTTGTCAAGGATCGCCAGCACGTTCTGGATCAATTGAAGAAGATTGAATCTCTTGGGGGAGAGGGCCTCATGCTTCGCAAGCCTGGATCGTGCGCTTGTCTATCTTTTTTGAATTTGATAGTACCTTGACGTCTTTTTCAGGCAGTATGAAGGTCGTCGTTCCTCTACCCTTTTAAAGATCAAGGTATAACTTTCCCGATTCTACAGTAGGTGCATTATCATTGAATTTGTAACGCTTCAGACTTTCTACGATGCCGAAGCCGTTGTCACTGGTTATGCTCCTGGAAAGGGTCGGAATGCGGACGTGACTGGGGCCCTCAAATGCAAGATGGCTTCCGGAAAGACGTTTAGTGTCGGTTCAGGACTGAATGATCAGTTGCGGCAGAAACCTCCTAAGATTGGCTCTATCATAACATACCGGTTCCAAGAGCTTACTAGAGATAACGTGCCAAGGTTAGTAATTCCTACCGTCACATATTGGAGCCCTTGCGTATGCCACTTTTAGGTTCCCAACATACGTCGGATTAGCTATTGACAAAGACGAACCGAAGGACGCTGAGATACCTGATCATCGCAAGGCAGGAGTTAAGCCCGATGAAGTATAATTAATATCATAACATATCTCCGATACCCCCGATACCCTAAGTATTCACACTTCTTTTGGATACACTTACAATCCCCCGCGATATGGGCAAATTTACGATGATTTACATGGCTGCATTTCAAGCATCCAAATTTTCAGTTACGCAATCCTACTTTCAAACAGAGCTGCCTCGATCATAATAGATGCCTTCATCAACTTGGCGTCTTCCGCACTTAAAGCATCCATCTGCTCCCTCCAGAATTCTGGCTTGGGGAAGGTCGGGTTATCGACAGCACACCTCGTACCATTCGCTGGTACAATGCCTTCAGACATGTACTGACGTTGAAGCTTCATCGTACAAAGGGAGACCATAGACGTAGATGTGTGCTAGATGCATGGTGAATAATTAGGCAGAGAAACGGAGTGATGAACATATATTACCCCGGGACCCATTTGAATAACAAGAACGGACGAATCAGGCATCAGAGAATTGATCAGCACTCCACTGGAAATGGGCGTCACGCTAAGGAAAGATAAGTGAACAGAACGCCCGATGACTGAGGGATGCTTACGGATCAGCCTGATGGAAGGTATAAGTGACTGCCGCTCAGCGAAATGTAGGATACTCACCATATTACTGATAATAAGCATAGGTATATCTAATGTCGCATTCCAAGGCCCGGTAAACCGCTCTGGTCCCTTGGCAGGCCAATACTGGCAACCGCCATCAGGTTCGTTCATACCTGTACTTATACCAAAATGAGGCGACACTTCACGAAGAGTTTTCAGCCCTTCCTCGGCCAGATCCTCAGCAGAGGGGAAATCCTTCACCGACATAGGCGGAGGTGAGTCAAGGCAGGTAACTGCTAAGCGAGCCACATCGTTTTCGTGGGATGTGCCCGTCGGAGGGATGATCCAGTTGTACAGCTGAGTGCCATTTCCTGACATGGCTTCAGCGAACGCTTTGGCACTCGCCGGCCACATTCCTGGTCTTTCAAGGTGGATGAGAAGAAGACCTGGGAAGTTAATTAGTGATTATGAATTTTCATGGTAAGGTAGAAGTACTTACTTCGTGCGGCACCGGATGTCAAATAACCAGGTCGCGAGGAGCTTGACGTTGCAAGCGGTTCCAAAGCCAAATGATCAAAGAACTGTTCCAATCTCTGTTCGAGGTTTGTCCAAGGCTCGTCTTGATATGCGGCGAGTGGGCATAAAGCTGGCCCGGCCTAGGTGGTAACATGAGGATGGTATATTCCCCGAAACAACTCACGTACTCGAGAACAATCCTCTAGGTACATACGATAGGTCTTCTCAGTCGAAGACAGCCAGTTATATGGCCACTTGTGCGATGGTTCACCTGATGTCAGTTCGAGAATTAGTGCCATAAATTTGAGAGTAAGTACGGAGTGCTAACTGGACCAATTAATGGGATCTGCGATTCCATCAATCACGGAATAGCCGATACGATGAGGAAGCCTAATCATAGTTTCAGCAAAAAAGTGTCGGTGCGCAATGAAATTACACACATATTCACAAGGTAAGCGCCAAGTATTGAGCCATATGAGCCGCCCCAATAATTGCTGGGAGAATGAGCCGAAAATTATGGGGCCAAGAGAATGAGACGACTGACACCTTTGCTCCCTCACCGTCAAATACTTCACTCATGAAGTCCATATCTCTCACAACAGTAGCCGTACCCATGTATCGCAGTTCATCCCCCATCTGTTTGCCACAAGATTCTGCCTGGCTCTTCTTCAAAGCCAAAAATTGCTTATGCTGTTCAACAAGCTGATCGCGCAAAAATGGAGAAGAGAGGTTTGAGATGGATGAAACCGTGATTCCTTGCTCGATGACAGTGTTCGCCGCAAAAAGCTGGGCTTCAAGGGCTGATGAGAAGCATTTTGTTGCAGGTCTATTCACGACGAAATCAAGCTCAACACTCGTGCATAGGTAAGAAGAGACAAACGTTGATCGTCCTATTCCACGGGGATCAAAGCCAATCAAATCCCACTGATCACCCAACAGCTCGGTGATATATTCTCCTGCTCGAATTAGAAGACTCATTCCCGAACCACCTGGGCCCCCTTGACGTAATATATCTTGAGTAACGCAAGAGCGCACATGGTAAATAACGAACCAGGGTTCAAAAATACAGATCCTTTCCTATTCCGTGTCGCGTTTTGGCGCGCGAAGGCTATTGTAGATGTACCGGCGCTTGGGTTGAAGTAGTCCTTCGGCACACTGTCATCATCGTCACGAGAAGATTCTATAGAAAAGAACAAGATACTTACACGACAGAACCGCAGTCAAGGCCAGCGTATCCATCTCCTGGACAAGGCTCCCAGATAATCTCTCCAGGTTCCTTAGCAACCCGTTTGGAGGATTGAGAGACGCAGAGGTGCGAAACACGTAGGAGTCCGCTGAGATGATAGACACCAAAAAGAATCAGAACGAAGCCAGCAAGCAGGTACTTCATTCGGTTCCGACATCGAACCGGCCGAGCGGCTGATGTTGGTGCGTCTTTGAATTTAAGCATAAATAAGCACGTCCACTGGCTAAAAGGGCACGCAGAGAGGAAGTGCAAAACCACCTAGGTCTTGGGAAAGTTAGGCTGTGAACATGTGGGTCACCAACAATCGCGATGCCGAACTCGGACCGGGAGCGAGTTTCTGCCGTGCCCGTCGGCAGCGATCAAGCGCCAACAAGCGCACAATTATTTGCCCAGGCTCTGTGAAATTTATGATGTCAGAGTAATGCGTGCGTAATTCTTGAAGCTTGAGGTACTACATACTGCGCTTCTGTGGCTACAATTAGCCAACGTTGACTCTAATATCTTGCGACTTAGCTTGCTTAGCAAAGAATATCCCGCCGTCGTTACCGACAAGCCCAGGGAAGCGGTGATGCCTAAATCAGGATATCATTGAGGGCCGGCGTTATCGTGTGAATTTTCCTTTGTCAACCCATATGATAAACGTTACATGTTTCGCCGACTGTCTTTACATCCTCTTCGCCTGTTGAGTCCGAGATCTTTGGGATGTCGCCACGTGTCTACTGCTAAACCTTTCTACATTACTACTCCCATCTTTTACCCCAATGCAGGTAAAGTTATCTCAGATACACTTCGAGTCATTGGCTGATATCATATATTTGAAGTTCCTCATATAGGCCACTTGTACTCCCTCTTAATAGCAGATATCTACTACCGCTATCATGCTCTCAAAGATCCCTCTCAACCGGTGCAGTTCGTTGCCGGAACCGACGAGCATGGCCTGAAGATACAGAAAGCGGCTCAGATCAAGGGTCTTCCCCCGAAGGAGTTCTGTGACCAACTCAGTACACATTTCCGTGTGTGTTCCCCATACTAATTTGCTGCTATAACCCCACTTATACATTTGATAGCGGTTGTCCCAAACCGCGAACATCTCGTATACTCGATTTATCCGGACGAGCGAGGACGCGCACGAGGAAGCTGTACAGCATATCTGGGTACGCAGGGCTCTCCATCAAAGTTGTACGTCTGCTAACATGCTCTATAGCGTGAACTAGATGCCCAAGGTCTCGTTTACAAAGGAACCTACTCGGGTTGGTACTCCATCACGGACGAATGTTTCTACCCAGACGGCGCCGTAACGCACATCCCAGGCTCCTCACCACAGACAATAGCCACCGAGACGTCCTCTCCTGTCGAGTATACCACGGAAACGAATTACATGTTTCGTTTGTCGGCCTTTCGTAAAGCGCTGCTAGACCATTATACGACACACCCAGCGTCCATTTTCCCTCAACAATATCTCACTGATACCATCGCCATTTTGTCTTCACCGCTCCAGGACATCTCCATCTCCCGGCCACGCTCGCGACTCTCTTGGGGAATCGAGGTCCCTGATGACCCAGAACATACGATATACGTCTGGATAGACGCAGTGATATCTTACTTGACTGCTATCGGATATCCTTGGGAAAATGCCGATTCGGGGTTCTCTAACGGCTGGCCTGTTGATCTTCAGATTATTGGGAAGGATATTGTCAGGTGCGGCTAACCACAAACCGGTTCCACCTCTATGACTGACTGATAATAGGTTCCACGCGATATATCTGCCAGCTATTTTGTTAGCGCTCAAACTTCCGCTGCAGCGTCAACTCCTTGCTCACGCGCACTGGACGTCGTCTCAGAAGAAGATGTCCAAGTCTCTGGGAAACACCACAGATCCGTTTGATGTCATGGGCACATATGGCGTTGACCCTATCCGATACTACATGGCAATAGCGGGAGGCAACTTCCGAGATGATGTTGGTAGGCACTTTAGGCTTTCGAAGCATGTCTGCCTTGATTAATGTTGTCTGATTAGATTGGTCCGACGCACAGGTGAAGAAAGAGACAACTGAGCTACGGAATATCCTTGGAAATTTTCTGCTTCGCGTAACCTCTTCAAAGATACGGGGAATTATCGAAGGCGCCAGGGAAAAGGGAGTTCTAGAGCCTGCCAAAGACCGTCGATATGAACCTCTTTCCGACGCCTTGAAGGCCCTCCCCAGTCAGGTAGCGAAAGATTTAGATTCGCTCGAAGTTTCGGATGCTTTAAAGCGTATAATAGAGGTAGTCAGATTGGTTGGTGTCCTTGCTCGTAGTTTCATCATCACACTGACGTTTGGTTTTCTCTGTACAGGCGAATAAGATATTGACTGACGTAGAACCATGGAACGGAGATTCTCCGGCTGTTACGCTGACATCGTTCAACACTTCTATTGAAGCATTACGCGTCGCTGGGATCTGCTTACAGCCTTTCATCCCCGATACGGCGAGGAAGCTACTCGATTCTCTTGGCGTCAGAGAGGAAGAGCGAGCATGGGCGTATGCGGACAAAGTGGGAGCAGGCGTCGGTCTAGTGAAAGGTGTCAAATTGTTCGAAAAGTAACTACGCCCAAAATCTACCAAAAGAATCATATTTGGCGCGTAATGTTAAAGCGCACTATTGCAAGGCACTCGACGCCATATATACATAGCATCGTCCATCGCCCAAAGTGGACCTCCATTAAGGGAAGAGGTCGTCGGGACCTTCAACACTAAGCACCCCGATGCTCCTCAATCACCCCAACTCCTCGACAGAGACCCGACGTCCAGCTTCGGCATGTCAGGAACTGCATCAGAATCCTAAAATTGCTCGTCAGTCCAACGTCCGGTTCCGAAATGAAATCAACCGACCTGAGGCACATCTGCATCGGTTGATTGCTCAATGCCGTTAACGCCGACAATGCGTGCAGAGAAAATAGGGTTGGGCGAGTGATCAACGGACTCGTTTGAGTGACGAGAGGTAGAACTGGGTTGTCTGTACAGTCCTGGGCGCATGAAGCTGTCGATTTCTGGTATATGTTGCTCTGGGTAGGCTTGTGATAAGCTGTTCCTGTCAACTGGTTCGTCCAGGCTACCATTACTGGGAGTTTCCGGGAGATATGAAGTAGAAGGGTGGTTCTGCAGATTAAAAGGACCGTGCGCGTTCACATTCACCATCCGTCTGTTGTGTGCATGTTAGTTGCATGAGGCGACAGGCAGGGGCACTGCAACGCACCCTTCCTTGGCTCGAACAATTGTCCCCAGTTTCCCTTTTAGCTTTCCGTAATCCACGTTCATTACCGTTGGTCTGCAGTAAAAAAGAAGAAAATGAGCTCTATATACGAAATTAAATATAGGAGCGGCGCACAAAGGTTCTTCGGTAGCGGGAATGAGACGGGAAGTCTCATCAATGATGCCAGCATCCGACTTAACATCGCTTTTGCTGGAAATACAACAGAAAATCCGCTGAAAGGCAACGAACGCCATGTAGGGGGCAGAACCAGGTCATGGGCCTAGCTAAACGACTTTTTCAATTTGCGTTAGGTATGTCAGCTATTTTGGGCACACTTTGGCCCGGAATTGCCTAAATTCGGCCTCGTTTTCTCCGTGCCTTTATCCGGCGGGTTTCCGTGCGGTGACCATTACACAACGTTACACGACGAAGAACGTGCGATAACCATGCAGTTAGCATGTATACGTCCGTTCTATCAGAAGACCTTGTGCAATGAATAGCAGATATGTCTTGGCAATGATAATAAAACATCCGAGTGGTACACCACGATAACAGGCCCAATTAGGATTCAAACTATGCCAAAATTTATACGACCATGGAGCGTGCGAAACGCCGTTTCTGATTACCGCATAGTTGACCGATACAGTCACCAGAGAGGATTTATCGATAGGTCTTAGGGTTCGACGAGCATCATCAAAGCAGCAAGGCCCCCTCCTGGTCTGTGAACCTTGATTATGGCCAGCAGTCATGCGTAGTTCTATTCACGTGGGGCCAGCGAGGAAGCTGCTGATGGTAACCCACATTTTCATGGGCAATTGAAAGAAAGAGAAGTCAACGGCACTAGCGCTTCGCAAAGCCGCCTAAGGAGAGCATTTCGTCAATAACTTTGCGTCACTTTGGATCGGCGCAGGCATACCATTCAACAGGCTGTGACCAGAATCATGATTTCTCATCAAGCCTCGAGCATAGTCCTTGCGACAGAGAATGGAGGTGCGTAATAATTGGTGTTCCCAGTGGTACATATATTATAAGTATCCTGTAACAGGGGACCGCGATGCTTCTGTCCTCTTGCGATAGTCTTTTGCAGCTTCAGCACCTGATACAAAAAAAGTCAGACAGCACATTTTCACCTAAATTGCAAGACAACACACCATAAGCAGAGATAATCTATGCTGGCACCATATACTCTCCCCACGTCCTAACAGCCAGTATCCCTCCAATGAACGTCGACACCCCAACGACGATACTGATATTTCCCGGCAACTTTTCGGGCGCGTAGATCTCCTCGCGGAGGAAACGAGTAAAGGCGGATTCGTTAGGGTCATGAATCGCACGTCTTTGGACGTGTTGGTTTTTGGGGATGTAGGCAGGGCCTGAGTTGGGTGGTGCTGAACGGCGTGCCATTGTGGTTTCTTGTGGAAAAACGTCACAGTGAAGAGGTTCCTGTTTAAGGATGTCGGGGTTTGAATTATTCGGGCCGCGGAGCCGTGGATGGTCGAAATCGGTAAGCAGCGCCCGCCCATCCACACAAAACTTAGCCTGTGTGACTTGTAGAAGATCAACTAAAGAGTTATTGTAGTTGTTTGCATAAAACATTGACAGTAACATCTTTTGAATTTTGTGCGTCGGAGAGTGATTAAGTAATTTGCATTATAGTAACTTCGCCATAAACCTCGAAGACAAGTTCGAGACGACTTACGGTAGCTTATGACGGTTTATACATGGCTCAGGCTATTTCGGCATCTCAGAATCCCGATTTACGACAAAGACCAATCCGATTCTTTGGGTTTACTGTAATCGCTCCCGATTCTACATGAGCAAGTGTCGATGCAAGGTCTAGGTTTGCGCGTGATGACTTAATGATCTAATTACAGCTGTCAGTGTCTGCATAGAGCTTAAAAGTGATGTATGTTTCGATGAGCGCGACTTCGTCTTCATCTAAACCATACGATCGAAGCTCCCAAAATCCAGTTTATGACGAAATCCAAGGCTTCGAGCCTCCTTTCAGTCATCTCCACAAACGCCCCTAAATGCTGTAAGAAACCTTCCATTCGTCATAAGCAGGCTCCGAGGTCGTTCATGATGAGCCTCACGCATACATATGCATAAACAGTCATAAACTCGTCCAGTAGTTATCTGCACGTGGAGAGAGTGTAAATCTATAGTACGGTTTCCGAAGAGTACTGCTACAAGGTATCGGGTATGTAAGTAAGTGCGAGGGAGGTAGTGATGTTCTGGTTAGTCGATCTAGGATACCAATGTGTATGATATGTAGTGCAGTACAAAAAGATCCAATGATTGATTTTGGATTGCGTGATAGTGTAGGTGAGCATAAGCAAAGGAAATAGGTAAAAAAACAATGGAGACCAAGACCCATAACAATAAGAGAACACATCAAAACGGGAGATGTTCATAGCAAGAATTTGTCAATCTCCGCCAGCACTAGGTTCGGGTGACTTATCGTCAAGTCATGGCCACCGTCTGAAACCGTAACTAGTTTTGACTTTGCGCCTGGAGGAAGGAGGGATTGTATTTCGGAAGCATATTTGTACGGGACAGTTCGGTCGTGTGTGCCCTGTGTGGATATTAGCCCGTATGGACATAAATAGCCAACGACATACGTGTATCAGGAGGACATCCCGGCCGCTGAAGGCATCTGACTTGAAAGCATACGTTAGCCCCCGAATGGGGCCGTCCCGTAGAGAAGAAGAAATAGCGGCGTTATATCCCGGCAGATGTGCAGACTGTATCCGTACAATCTACATGAATCTCATTCGTAAGTGTGTTACTCAACCTCATTAATATTCTAATCACGTACCTCTTGCAGAGGGTCGGACTCGGGGGGTGACGGAGAATCCGTCAGGATCAAGTTCTGAAGATATTTCTGTCGCAATTTAATAATTAGTACACGTTCGTGGGAGATTCAGGGTCACGAATCTATACTCAACTCGTACCGGTGTGCTTGAAGTCACGCTCTGGATCACTGGAGAGGACATGAACTTGAGCGTTCTGGGAAGATCGCTGGACTATTTCTGGTTTTAGTGATGGACGCCACGAAGTATTAAGGAATCGTACGATACCTCGATAGTCCCAGTAGAGGCAATGAGAATCACTTTTCCGTCGACAAGATGAGGGAAATGAGCTGTGAATGCGCCAGCAATGCCACCTCCCTGGATATCAAATGATCAGAGTGGAGACAGGGGGTATAGAAGATAACGCACCATTGAGACACCAACCACTATGGTTTTATCCCAATTGACATGCTGCATCAGGAGCGCTAGCTGAGTGGTATACAACTGCGTATTGTACGTCGTTTGCGGCGCATCGGTGTATCCACGACCATAAAGGTCTAGAAAATTGTTAGTCGACAAGGTGGGTATTTAGCCACACGAACCGATACGCACCATACATCAAAACGCGATACCCACGCGCGGCCAACTGTGGTGCTATATCTTTCCAAATGAGCGAGGGTACAGAGAGACCGTGTATTAGGACAATCTAGAGATGAGATTCGAGATGATCGACCTGTCACCGTATTAGAGAGAGATCGACGAACCTTTCGTCCAGTTTCGGGACCCAACAGCCAATATCGAACCTGTAAAGGACAAAAACGGTCAGCACAGAACAGACGAAGACGATGCGTGGACTATTCGACGAGGTCGTACGACCCGGTTCGCACAACTGTAGGCAAAATCGGACTCACCCGACCGTACGGGAAGTCAACATATGCTCCTCCGGAATAGTAGTCTTCTGAATAGATTTTCCACGACCGGCATTCCTGTGGTAGACTGGAAAGTGACGGGTGGAGATATACTGAGCTCGGAGGGCTGGGAAATGCGGCGAAAAGATATGTCGTGAGCAACAGAGGCGGCAAGATAAGCAAGGCATAGGTCAGGCAGTGCCAGGGATGGGGAACCATAGTCGTCGGGAGATGGAGGTCGTGGCGAGAGGAAAAGGATTGCACATGGGAATATGTAATCAACCAACGAACGCAGCGCGCAAGGCGGCTGAGTCCAAAAACGCGTGGTGATGTCAGGCACCACGTGGCGTTATTGAATAAGTTATTGGCGCTCAACGTCTGTTGCTGATGTATGATGACGACTGGTTATCGTTCCCACCCACAATTAATTCGTAAGCTTCTTCTCCATTTTCTGTCGTTCTTCAACTCAGTCTTGAAATGGTGCTAAGGAATCAATAATTTCTAAATCAATTTATGTAATATTTTTCTTCCGTCTAATACGCCGAGTGTCAGCGCTCTGCTCGGCTGTAAAAACTTCACCCTGTCGGCAAAGCAGTATAACGAATTCGGACTCTTGTTCTGACAGAACTGAAACAGTCAGTACAGTTGAACTGGCGTCGACGACAATTGCAAGTGGTATCCAGACATGGTTTATGTAAATAATTCAACAGACATCATGTTCGCAAGTAGCCATGACACAAAGTAACAGTACATTTTCAATTTACAAATTTCTGCTTCCTTGGACATCGAAGTCAACACCCAAGAAGAGGCCAGAAGAGGATAAACTCACTGCGGATCCAACTCTTCCTTATGCTCGTCCTATTCCTACGCTACTTTCCTTTCTTCTCAGCCCCTGGACCACTCGCAAGACCCTCGCCCTCCTTCAACTCCGGCGCGGCACCATATCTCTCTGTCGGTCCAGGCTGTTTATACGGCTCCTCCTTGCTCATCGTCTGGTACCCCAGTTCAATCGCGCTCTTCGCACCAACTTCGCTCCACGGACTCGACGGCGGCTCATACGGCTTCTGCGCACTATGCGAGTCTGGGTCGATCCTGTAGATTTTCGGATCGGACGGAGGTGTAGCGTCGACGTCTTTGGCGTATGAATCAGGGTTGTGTCCCTCCTCCCGGGCTACGCGAGTTGTGTGAATCGCCGCAAGACGGGAGAACTGGGAGCGGAATTGGACGGTGGACCTGCGCACTAATAGCATGGCTGTTGGTGGTCTGTGGGAGAGTTTTTAATTAGGACATGAGTGTGAGAAACGAGTGTTTGATGCGCTTTGCCCCGCATACGTCATAGGACCAAAAGCAGCCGGGTTTCGGAAGATGCCGAGCCGACCGTGACCATGACTTCGACGATCCCTTTGCCGTACCGACTATTTTTCCTGTACATCGAGCCTGTCTCTGCGATTGCGGGGTTTATTGCTGCTCTAAACCCCTCTTTCTACTTAGGCGAGCTTAGCCTCTCCAGCTCAGCGAAACCCGACGTGGCTGGCACCACTCAAACCGACATGGCCCTGTACCAACTGGCAAACTTGTACCTCTTATTTGCCCTGAATGAGCACCTTGTGTTATCCTCCACATCCTCTCTAAAGACATGGCGTAGTCTTCTCTTCTGTCTGCTCATTGCGGACTTGGGCCATCTAGTAACGATGGCGCCTTTGGGACTAGCTGCATTTTGGAAGGCGTGGGAGTGGAACGCGATGCTTTGGGGAAGCATCGGATTTGTCTATCTGGGCGCCAGCATGAGGCTGTCTTTCCTTCTTGGTCTAGGTTCTGGTGAACGATCCAAAAGTCGGTCCTTCTTCGGCCGCACAAACCATTCTCATGAATATCTTAGTTCCAGGCTCCAGTCACCGAGGAAAGCGTGATTGAATGATTATCTATTGAAAGCTTATATGTAGGTACAACATTGTTGAGCTGTTCAAGCACTTACTGACATAAAGCCACAAAGGAAAGGGGATGCTGTGGGATGAAGTTCCTCGACTAGCTAGTCATTGAGGCGTCCCTTGTACTGGCAACAATTCGAGTTGCTGTCCGATACAATTATGCATATCGGTTTCTTGTGTCAAGGATCCCGGAAGGAGCGCTGTAAGGAAACCGACCCGTTGGATGGCAATGCCAACCACACGGAGTTCCTCGAATAAAAAGTATAAATGACTGACATTGAAAATGACGGCGTAGGGTGTGCGCGTACATATCAAGATGGCAAGAGTGTCTGGGTATAGTTCAAGTCCATTCATCTCCTTCTCGCTCCCCTTCTCCGCACTGGCATTGGCAGCACCGGTGGCAGCGGGGGCGGTGCGGCCAGCGGGCCGAGGTGCAAGTTCACGTTCCATCCGTAACCGTTGATATTGACACCCGGGGGCAACCCCATGTGAAGCTGATGATGGTATGCATGGTGCTGTTGGTGCTGGTGGTATAAGTCCTGTATTTGCTGAGCGGGAGGCGGAGGGGGCTTAGGCAAATCGACTCTGATGTCCGCCTCTTCGATATCAGGATGGTCTCGACGGTACTCAGCCAGGGCCCGTTCCGCAGCCGCTTTGACCTGTGGTGAGGTCAGCATACATCGTAGCGAAAGCGTAATAAAGAACCAAGAACCAACCTCGTCAGAGTGCCGCACATCAACCGAGTCCCACAAGAGGCATTTCTTTGACTTTGAAGCTGTTGCTGCACCAGGCGCTTGTTGCTAAAAGGGATCTGCTTCAGTACGAACAGTGAGTCGAGTTTCTCGACTCACGTTGAAATGATCATAACCGGTGATAACCTGCCTGCAGACGTAGCACGATAAGGTATGGCAATTTGGGCACGCCATCTTGTTACACTGGACAAGGGTCAACCAATCGTCCTTACCTTGCAGGTAAAGATAGTATGCTCACTCCAGCCTCTTTGATGAACGCTGAAGAGCCAAATCAGATGCTGCGAAGGGGAGGGGGGGAAATGAGGTGAAATACCTTTCTGACACTTTGGACAGTTCCTCATGAGCGCTTTGGCTACGTTTAAAGGCGTTATAGTCGAAGATAGTTCTAGTTAGAAAGCACTTACTCATTGCTTCCTCGATCGCATGTCGGCCATCTAAATGCCGGTCCTCTTCCATCTCTAAGGCGTGGAATCAGTTATCTGAGCCACTAGAACGGAGCCAATACACGCCTTTGCAACTCTTTGGGAGATGGTCCTGTTTCAAAACTCAGCTGTCGGATTCGACAGATAGAAAAAGCCACGTACTACTTTCTTGCACGACCTGCAGGTGATAGCGCCGCAAGTCTCTTCGTTCCCACAACGGAATAGCTTCTCGTCTGGGTTTTCGATGACGCACTTGTATTCACAGAATGGGCATTCCTCCAGCCCGTCAAGACCAGCAGCTTCGATTTCCTTGCGCTGCTTGACTCGCTCGTACAGCTCCATGAGTTTCGGAGATAAAAGTCTTCGCAGCTCGCTCTCTGGAAAGGGGTGTTTGCAACCAGACTGGTCCATGCATAGGATGTTGACATCGTGCGCTCCAAGCTGAGTAGAAGCGTATGCAGTGACGCAGTCAGAGCAAAAGAGGTGTGCGTCTGGACACTGTACCATCTTAGTCTGGAAATTTGACAAGAAGAAAGTCAGAGAAAGCATCGACAAGAGAACGGAGGCATACGAAAGGGTATTCGGAGAAGCAGCAGCCACACTCGATGCCTTCACCCTCCGGTACCTCTTCCTCGGTGACAACAGCCTTCTCCTTCTCATCTTGCCGACTAAGCCACGCCTTCTCGCGCTCGAACTCTGGATCCGTTTTGGCGCGCCCTTTGCCTTTTGCAGGCCGAGTCAACATTTTCTTCGGGATGTAATCCAGTTTTGCTCCGCGCTTCTGCTCGCGAACGATGTGAAGGTACGTTGGCGCGTAAAAACCCCCTTTCGCATTGAGAAGCTTCCGGAGAAAAGGCTTGGGCATGTTAGGAAAGTCCAGTGTCAGTTGGTCCTGTGCACGCACATATAAGAATGAAAATGTCTGGGAATAGGAGAGGACGCACGATAGCGAGTTCGGCGTAGTCAGGTCCGCCAGCAAAAGGTCTGTCGGTACTGGCGTAGTCCACTTCGCCACCTACTCGTGCCTTCTTCGCTACGCTGCCACCCGAACCGCTGCCACTGGCCGCCTTGCGCTTCTTCTCCGCCTTTGGGTAGCCAGCATCCTCGAACAGAGAGTGTAGAACTGTCTCAACGACCTTGTCTCCAAAAGTAGGCAAGTTCTTTGCGATCAATTCCTGAGCGTAGTTTGGTTCGACGTCGGGGACAATTTCGAGTACTTGAGCGAGAGGGTCGGCAGCGATGACAGACGTAGAAGCGCCAGTTCCTGCAAGAAATGGGTCTTCATCATCTGTGACCTGAACAGAACTGGCGCCTGTCGAAGGCCCTGCATTGCTTGCAGCGAAAGGTATCTCCTGGGCTGACCAGAACTCCGAGTCAGAATCAGTGATGTCGACGATATCCACGGGATGAATCCTAGCCCTGGCCTTTCCTCTGCCTCTCACAGGTCTTCTATCTCTGCGCTTTAACGCAGGGAAGTCAGGAGGCTCTGGAGAGGAGGATATTTCGATGACATCCATTTGAGGCCAAAATGCGGTCGGCAAGCGGTCGGTGCAAGGTCAATTATTATACATGTCACGGTCACGAAAGTGACCAAACCATCGGAACCATCACGAGATCGTCACGTCGCGACTGTGACTCTGCTCATTTTCTACCTTTTCTTTCTTTCAAGAGATCGATTACATGTGACAAACTCTAAAGATCTCCGCAGGTATTCACTATAATTACCGTATTTGGAATATCTTTAAAGTGGATCTTCCCTGATATTTCTTTCTTCGTTTTGTGCCAGATTACCGTGCTCCTCCGACTTCGTATTCGGATCCCAGTTTCCCAGTGGGCCGAACGTTCAACGAACATAGTTCGAGTTTCGTTGTGTCCGGCGGTGTATTGTGCTGAACTGTGTTCGTCTATTCGCTGTCGTGCATCGGTCACCATCTGGATCTCGGACTAAAGATACCATGACCCACAACTCCGAATGAATTTGATGGTATTCCCGTTACGTTATCTGTGAATATTCCTCATAAGCTAATTCTCAGGAGCCTATCATCCGGTTCTTCTCCACTCTCTACCAGCATGTCTACTACTATGCAATATGGTGAGCTCCATTCTTTGAGTTGATGGTCCACGATCGTCACGTTGATGCCCAACGACAGTTCGTCTGGGAAACTCGGGCTTGAAAGTGTCTAGGATAATCCTGGGTTGCATGTCTTATGGGAGCACAGAATGGCAGCCGTGGGTCCTGTCGAAGGAACAAGGGATCGAGCACATCAAAGCTGCGTGCGTATACCTATGTGCTCTCG
Source organism: Armillaria ostoyae (assembly GCA_902506015.1). Classification (NCBI taxonomy): domain Eukaryota; kingdom Fungi; phylum Basidiomycota; class Agaricomycetes; order Agaricales; family Physalacriaceae; genus Armillaria; species Armillaria ostoyae. Next base: position 5,080,927 of record LR732083.1, read on the forward strand.
CATCTGTTCTAGTCCTCAACTTTACTTTATCATAGCTACGATGCAGGCATCAACACGTTCGACACAGCAGATGTGAGCGGAATTTTACTCCCCTCCGTTCGGTCTACCTATCACTCTCTGAGTTTCTAGACATACTCCAATGGTCTCTCGGAGGTTATTCTTGGCGAAGCCATCAAGACCCACAATATTCCCCGAGAGAGGATTGTGGTATTGACAAAGGTGGATCATCCCCCTCCCTCATCTCCGAGTGTCCTGATTTGATTTACTTACAGGTATATGGTGTCGTTGGAGACGCCCCAAATGTCAGTCTGTTCGGTGATCCTAAGGCTGATTCAGAAGGATATGTTAATCGTCATGGGTTGAGTCGCAAGGTGAGATAACCAACGTGTGGGATGTGGACTTCTGATGAGTCGTTGGTGTAGCACATCTTTGACGCAGTAAAAGGGAGCTTGCAACGTCTTCAGCTAGACTACATCGACGTGCTGCAATGTACGCCACTATCACACCGAGTTAATTGGCTGATCTAAGAAATCGTAGGTCATCGATTCGATTACCAGACACCAATCGCCGAGACGGTCCGTACTCCTACGTCTGTCCCATAACCCAAGCTGACCACAGTGTAGATGCAAGCTCTCCATGATGTTGTAAAGGCCGGTTATGTTCGCTACATCGGGATGTCTTCATGCCATGCATACCAATGTAAGCTAACTGAAGCGTCTCGATTCGATATCTAACACGGAATCTAGTTCATGCCATGCAAAGTGAGGTCGCGGTATCTAACGCGGATATGCGAAACTCAATACGATGACCAGACTATGCTATCCAAAATAACCTCACGCCATTCATCTCCATGCAAAATCACTACAGCCTCGCTTATCGAGAGGAAGAGCGGGAGATGTTTCCCACACTCAAGGTACGCTCCCATCTGTCGATGGGTAGCTCGCTACTGACGACGATGAAAGATGTTTGGTGTTGGCTCGATGCCATGGTCACCTCTCGCCAGGGGCAAACTCACGAGGCCGATCTCTGAACAGAAAGCTACTCGGCGTGGAGAGGTGGACAAGTGAGTTGTATCTACTTCATCTGTACTAATGCTGATGAGATTATAGAGTTCTGAGCAGATACGCCGGATCCGAGTCGACCGATTCAATTGTCGACAGGCACGTACTTTTAATAGTTCATATGGTCCACATTCTAATTTTGATTACCTGTTCCTAGGGTTGACACGCTCGCCAAAAAGAAAGGTATCACGATGGCGCAGCTTTCAATTGCTTGGTTACTCAGCAAAGAAGGTGAGAACAATCCATTATAGTAGAGCTTATAAATTGATCCGAGACGCACCGTTCAGGTGTAACAGCGCCCGTCGTAGGTACAACATCTGTAGAGAACCTCACGCAGCTGATTGGTACGTCGTTAGTCTCCGAGAACTGAGGTGTTTACTAAGTCGCCGTTTAGGCGCGATACACATCACACTTACTGAAGAGGATAAGAAATTTTTGGAGGAGCCATATCGGCCTTTACCTATTGTTGGTCACTCGTGAATATTCAGACACAGATACTTACAATTATATTGATCGTCGTTCGTGTGTCTCCATTGTAAGTTCTCCACGTCAATATGATTGAAATGACCTCTTTCTTTGAAGGGGGCACTTGAAGCTACATGGCAGTCAATAATTTGCGCGGTACAGACGGTACAATTTCTTCCCAGGTAGCTGGAAGTAGTAGTAGTAGTCGCACTGGCAAGCGGTCCCTATTAAGGGAACAGCCAATGTTTTCTGCGCCGTTGTTGGCTAGATACATATGTGAGTGAGTTACTCCTGTATTGCAGGACTATCTGCCCATAGTGCTAAAGGCGCTACATACACAGGTACGTCATTGTAAATAGCCAAGACATCATGTATAAATTTTGCGAGCAAATCCTCTATGTTGGATACCCTGAGCAGAAACCACAACGGTTCAATCAGGGAGCAAGGAGAGGACCAGAGATCAGTGATTTCTGGGATAACCGCAGTGATGTCTTGAATGAAATGTCGACGTCGACGAGAGAGACCGTCGTTAGCACGGCATTCGAGCAACGCGTGACGCGACCCCATCCTGAGATCAGCGATGGGGCCCGAGTGCGAGTGATTATTGCGCGAGTACCGGGAATCTTTTGCTCCTTCACGACAAACCCTGTCCTCTCTTCCAGGTGTATGGTTGGGATCCACAAATACTTCCTGCGGAGCGTGATACTCATCAAGGTGAATGCAAACCCCGGAAGATAAAACAGGATGCTTCGCAAGCCCAGCTCCAAGATTTGCGAACGATTATTTCTTTCTATCATCTTTTCGGCACCCCCGAATATTACGACATCATAGAAGGAGTGGCAGGCAATTTACCGCCCAAGAAGAGAAAGGCAAGGGAGCAAGGAGGGAGCAGAAAGCGGGCGTGTTATTCTTTTCCCCACGGAGAGTGATTCTTATTAGGCTCATCCTCTACCATGACCCTGCAAAAGCGGCAGAGACGTCATCGGCGAGGAACGAAAGGGCGATAATGTTCCTTCCATCGTAAAACCTCATTTCCGGAGCGTGTGAGCCGACGTAAGGAGTCGAGTGAATGCTTTACGGTGTGCGGGGACAGGAAGATTTAAATAAGTCTTGTAAGCAGCAGGCTTAGGAGACTTAGCCATGAACTTTACGAGCCCGCAAGGACTCGGAATGGGGATATCGTTGTAGAACCCACGGAGGAGGCGGCCCTTTGGTGAGGAGTCAATGATGTTTGCAAGCGAACGCTCTGCGGCGACCTCGACGATGTCAATGAGTTTGAAAACGTCATCGACGGTGAGATCGTCTCGCCATGAAAAGGAAGCGTGTGGTGCCAGACGCTGAAGGACGTGTAACAGATCTCCAAACCATGATGGAGCGCCGTTTCTGGTGAGAAGTAAAGAAGCCCGAAGTGCCAGGCTGGCATAGTGTCGCTCGGGCAGAAAGAGGAGATACTTCAAATACAACAATGCCAGTAAGAGACGACGATAAGGGAGAGGCTTAATGCCCATTTCAAAGTACAAGAATGCTACCGTTAAGTTCTCGTGAACCCCCAAGATGTGTCGGAGGACAGCATTAGAGACAACCTGCAACTCCGCTGCTGTTCGCTCGTTAACATCCAAAGCGACCTCACACCCGGCAATGAGGTAGGGGTCGATACGTCCAAAATAGATGCGACGACCCTCTCGCAGGGGTATGGCATAGACCCACACTCGTTCTCGACCCAAGAGAACAGTGCATCCTTTGTGACGCGGGCCTTTGCGGCCTTGACTGTGATATGTTTGGAGAACATGTAAGGGTCGCGAGAATCGAGATGCATGCCAATGAAGTTACTGTAGTATTACAACCGGATGTTCACCGGGTGTTATGCGTTATGAGTTAGGTTCACCCGGACTCATGTTCAGGACTCAGTGTTATGCGTTATAGATCATGGTATAGGTTCATGTTCATGGGATGCCGGACAGAATTGTCTCAGTTGGGTCATGAATTGGTACAAAATATCGCTGAAGCGTATTTTTGGACAAATAATAGGCCTAAATTAGATCAGAAAATAGCTGGAAATCAACACCAAAAAAAATGAGTAAATAATGTTTCAATTTGCCTAGATACATGTTCATGACCCACCCCGCATTACACGTTATATGATATGACTCAGGTTCAGTTCATGGTGCGTTATATGAACATGTGGTCGTAATACTACAGTATACTCATAGACGTAAGAAAGGGGATCTGAGCCTACGAAGAGTGATGGAGCATCTTCGTATGAAAAAGGAATAGATGTCCACAGGTGGGTTGGGGGTTGATCGTTGATCGAGGGCTGATCGTCAACCTCATTATATGTCCATACATATTTCGGCAAAACGGTCATCCTCAAACAAAGAATAAGCAAATTCGGCCGACGAATTGATCGGCGAGTCGATCGAAGGCTCACGTCATTTTCTGCCGCTGGAATTATGGATGGGACATGGAATTATGAGTCATGACTGAATAGCGCTGTACAGCGGCAGGGCACCTTTCTCCCCTGGCAATGGTTAAGGAGAAGCTATGTGAGTTGGTGGTTTGTAGTAGCACATTCTCCTCCGAGTCCTTCCTCTGATTCTATCCAGACCCACACATCACGTATCATGGCGTCCATCCTAGAGATCTTTAATCAAGTGTGACTTTCTAGACGGGCTGCTTCTGTTGTGCCTTTGTCGACGGAGCCGGCGGTCTGCACAGCGGGGTCAATAGGTATTTCCAATCTCCGGTCTCGTGTTTTTCTCCAACTATTACCCGTGTGCTGACCGAGAGGTTCACCGCTGACAAGATCATGATATTCTCCTCTTCTTTAAGTCTGACGCTGTCGTGTCTCCCCTCCCTCGCACTATCTCCCCTCTCACTGCAGCACTACGATGTCGGGGCGTTCGATCTCTTCGCTAACTATCGCGAACGAGAACTCTCCTGTCCCTTATATCACCGAAAAGAAAGCGGAGGCCCCCGATTATCAGTTCGAGGTCGTCCTCGATGAAACGGACGACCCGCAGTCTATGTCTCCGTTCAGGAAATGGGTCATTATCGTTATCATCAGTTGTGCATCTCTCTGCGTGACGTGCGCGTCATCCGTTGCGTCCTTCGCAGAGCAGGGAGTTGCCAAGGATTTTCATGTCTCGCACACTGTGACCATACTTTCAATCAGTCTGTTCGTTGAGGGGCTTGGTCTGGGTCCTCTACTTGTGGGACCCTTGTCGGAGGTCTACGGCCGCTCGATCGTTTACCGCATTTCTTATGCCTTTTTCTTCGTGTTTTCGTGGCCAATAGCGTTCGCGCCGAATATTGGTATGTGCTGCTTTTATTCACGGGCATGCTGAATTCAAAAACTGAATAAAACGCAGAGGTCTATTTGATATTCCGCTTCGTCACTGGTTTTTGCGGGTCGGCCTTTCTGAGCGTGGCTGGGGGCAGCGTGAGTGATTTGTTCGATAATGCTACCGTTGCAAAGTGAGTTCCTCCTAACAGCGGTCGTGATTTTTTCGGCTAACCGGGTGTCAGTCCAATGGCATTCTACACGATATCTCCATTTATTGGTCCAGTATTGGGACCTCTGATCAGCGGGTTTATCAATCAGGTCCGTTCTTTCTAGCATCTATCTTCTGCAGCTGACGTTTTATAAAGAACGCTCACTGGCGATGGACCTTTCGTGTTCTTCTGATTTGGATTTTCGTTCAACTTGTTGCGCTCTTCCTGGTGTGTCCCCCCAGCTTTTTCATTTTCGTTATCTGACTATTCAGTAGTTTGTACCCGAAACATATGTTCCCGTCATCCTTAAGAAAAAGGCTGCAAGGTGCCTAGATCTCCTTTCCTCAGTTGACATGCCCATTGAATTGGATGTAAGACTACGAAAATCCACAGGTAACCATCAATTGTGGGCGCCGTTAGACAGACGAGACACCAATCTCACACGAGCTATCATCGCGAGTTGTTACACCCCTTTCCGTACGGCTTTACTACTTTTTATGGCTTAATCTAACAGTGGTCCACAGAATTGATATGGTACGACCGGATGGCTCTTCTTCTTAACACATGGTGCGCCCAGTGGACATATGACTGCGAAAGTCCTCCATACTGACACGTTCACAGGACTTCCCTCATCCTCGGAATCCTATACCTCTCTTTCCAAGCCTTTCCCATTATCTTTGAAGAACGCCACGGTTTCAGCATGCAACAGACGGGAATGACATACCTCGGCATTGGCTTGGGCATGATTTGTGCGATGCTCTCGCAGCCGTATTGGAACCGGTAAGCCAACCCAAACTCGTAAATGCACCTGCCTAATAACTTCATGCCGTTCCATTTAGAGTCGTAGCCTGCACTGCAGAGAAAAATAATGGGAAGGCGCCTCCGGAAGCTCGACTGTATATGGGGCAAGTGGGCGGTATTCTCGTTCCACTCGGGCTGTACTGGCTTGCCTTTACTACATATTCGTCTGTGCACTGGATCGTCCCAATCATCGCATCCGTACCATTCGGGGCTGGGATATATTTCGTCTTCACCGCCGTATTCACATATTTGGTGACGGCATATAGACCCATTGCGGCAAGTGCAATGGCAAGCAATAGTGCGATGCGGTCGACTTTTGCGGCTGCATTCCCGCTATTTGCTGGGGCAATGTATCACAAACTTGGCACGGTGGGTGCTACAGCACTATTAGCCGGCATCATGACGATGTGTGTACCATTACCGTGAGCTGTCTTTTTACCGGTCTTCAGAGACGATCTCATGTTCGAGGCAGGTTCATATTTTTGAAAATCGGAGCAAGATTACGGGCGACGTCGAGGTTTGCGAGCAAGGACTGATATCTGTTGAGCGGCGGGATGTAGAGATTGCAAATTAGACGTACTCTAGCGCATACGAACATAGTTCATTAATACTTACATACAGCGAGTCTCAGGATAACACCACTTTGTTATCATTAATATAACTGTACCTCATTCTTACAATTCTTCTAGAACGTCGCGAGAAAAGCTCCGCGCTACCGCCACCCAAAACATGTCACCGACCCGCAGGAAGGATATCGACATGAAAGAAGTCTGGGATAACGTTTCAGAATGGGGAGTGCACAAGACACTTGAAGGACGGGCTCATAGTGATATGACCGTAAGAAGGGATAGTTTACCTCGGAAGCGAAAGACTGTACTGCAAGTTGCCACCACCAACCTTGGTGAAGGAGAAAGTCGGTAGCCCAAATGCCAGATAGAACACTCAACGAATAATCTAACAGAGAAGGGAGCTTTTCGTCTCCCGAGGAAGAAATGAGGGTGAGGATGCTGTGCTTTGTGATGGTCTACATTGAAGGGTGGGTAACACGAGGCTCTTGAGGCCGAATATGTCAGAGCCACAAAATCGAAGATGTTCTTCCATGACAGCGTCACACTCAACAAGGCTGTGCTCCGCAACGGTTCTGCCGTTCATGGTGACTCTTTCATGCGCACGCCGCAGACTTCCGAAATCTTGAGACAACGAGGTTTTGGCGTGCCAGTAGATGTCCTTCCAAGTTCCGTCGTCCAGACTAGTTCACCTTCCCAGAATTGTGGATCATTCATTTGGCAGGCTAGTGATACTCAGATTGAAAGAGAACCATTATGCGTCCGTTGAGCTTCTGATGGCAGAGATGGGTCGAAGCTTTGCGACTTTCATCAATTCTCCAACTCGCAGACTGGCAAGTGTCGGTTACTATCATGTCTGCAGATAGCCGAGGAAGACTTCCAGGTGAAACTCCAGACTCTGGCAGGGGAGATATGACATGGCTGATGATGGTGGCAAGTGCCCATAACTCAGTGTATTAGAAGAGAATTACTGCATCAATCAACGCCATCGCGGTACCGATGTGAATGCACGTCCATCTGTTCAAAATCCAGAGTCGAATTCTCACAAGGCCACAAACAAGGAGAGATAGAAATGTGGATCCAGCATCTTTTTGTTGTCGCAACCGTGTCAGTCGAATCGGTAAGCTCCTCCAGTGGTTGCTGCTGATGGGAGCCAGAGTTTCCGTGAGGTGATTAATCGGCGCGTTGATGATATTAGTGTGCATTTCCTCCTTGGTTGGGTTCGGATATCATGGCCTTTTGAACTGAGGAAGCTCCTTCAATCACGGATTTTTCACGTTGGGATTGAAACACTAACATCCGGGAGACACCGAAACTGCCGTAGTAACAGGTTGCGTACAAGATGGCTATAGTATTTTGTGCGAGGCCCAAGGTTTGGTACCGAAGATTCAGCTACTAAAATAACCATAAGCAACCTGAGTCCTCGGAGCAAGGGAGGAAGAAGCGTCACATGAAGAATCCAAAGACGAGCCCGACAAGACGGTTTCGGCCCTCGAGTAGAGTCCAGTTATTATTGAAGATCGTTGTTTCAAAGATGTCATCCTCTTCTTTCTGTCAGAGCCTTCAAATGATGAGTCCCAGTGGCGAAGGCTTTGCGCCCTTGGACAACGAAGTTTAGGACCTCGCGGCCATTGCCGGTTCAGCCGAACCTGACGCGTGACGTACTATCTCTCATGAAGCATTAACTTTAAAACAAATATTGTTATTGCATTTATGAGACGACCAAGAATAAAATCACATTGCTACATGAGGGTTTATATACAATTGTAGTAATTAGCTGATCCGGCATATATCATTACAATGTAGAGGTATAATTTAACGATAGGGTGATATACGATGATAACAACAAAGAAAGAGAAGGATGAGGATTAAGCAACATCCAACACACCGATACGAACGAACAGTGTCGAGAAAAGATGCTGCGACATCTGCGCGTCATGCAAAGGAAGATGACGGTAACCTGCAGGATAATCAGTAACCGTTCCCAATCACAGAAAAAACCAAAGCAACCAACCCAACTGCAACGATCCCAGTGGTGCACAAAACACCGCCAATGGTTCTCCATCTTCCTGCCCACCCTGCTTAACAGCAAAACGAACGAACACTAGCTCCTTCATCTCCCCAACGCATTCAAACGGTATACTCAGCTTCTCTTCCCATACGGGGTTGAACCCGTTATTCTTCACCATATTTGTGCGAGGAGGCTTGCGTTGTTCTGGGCTAAGCACAGTCCAATCTGGTACATGCACCGACACCTCCACATATGGATCCACCGACCCCTTCTCTATGACCTCCCGCCCACTTGCATCCTTCGGCCGCGGTAGCTGCTGAGCCGAGATGATAGTCACCTCAAGACGGTGCTTCGTCCGCTTCATAAGCATACCCTTATTTTGGGTCCGTAGGGCTATGGGCTTGAGGACGTACCCCGAGCGACCGTTCCGTTGGAACATCGCCTGGTTGATCATGTACCCCAGATCTGGCCTGAACATCAGCATGAAAGTGGGATAAAATAATTCATGGCCTCACCGAATGTCTGCCAGTTGAGGGCTACCAGCTGCACACCCGCATACCAGCACCTATGCGGCTCGTAGTTGGTGGAGCTCACCCTCGTCCCCTTGGGATATATCCTGACCAGATGATCGCGCGTATGCTTGATGAGATCCATCACCATACTCTTGTCCTTCAAATACTTATTCACCGTGTTCTCCGATAATGAGAACATATGCTCAGGCGAATACTCCTCTTTCTTGTTAAGGCCTCGACATTTCACGCCGACTGTGTAAATCAGGAGGTCAAGTAGCTTCTGTGACATTTTGACTTTTGGCGATGCCTCGAAGGAAGTCGCAGTCACCATAGGCGACGAAGGAGGGGAGAACGCCGTAGGGCTCGGAGGCAACGTGGCAGTTGAGGTGTCCGAGGCTGACCTGGAGTGCGCAGGTCTGCCTGTTCTTGGTGACGCGGGTGATTTGGAGACAGTACTAGGTATCTTTGGCGATCTACCTATGCTGCGAACTCGCTCCAGAAAGGTCGGCCTTTGTTGGTACTCTTGGCTATGCTCTGGTATGGTATCATTAGACTGTGTTATCACGCAAAAGGGAGGCGCACCTATTATTATGGCATCGGACTGCCGCCGCCGCTTCGGATTTCGCCAGTCATCCTCCGAATCGTCTGTTGATGATGCGGAGGCATCTATAAAAACACCACCATCTACAACTTCTTTGCTGGAAATGTTGACATTTTTGGTCTATGGGAACCGTTGGTCGTCGAAATCTAGAAGACGTGTAAAGGGCTTACTTTCAATAAGATTTTCCCTTTCAACTCCTCCGGACTAGGAAGCACTTTAATCGGCTTGTCTGGTCGCTTCTGGACGAGTGCGTCCCCAAAAACGTCCAACATGATATCAGCGATCATGTCTTGCTGCTCAAGTCTGCAGTGGACCTCGGCGGAGATTATGATAGGATATGGAGAAGCGACGAAACCATATTTCATGATAGCTTCACAGACCTTGCGTAAAGGTACTTTAGTGGTGAGTGTCTTGCCATGGTAGATCACTGGGCCGTCATCGCCGTCATAGACATCCACTGCAGAAGAATTATGTCAGGACGCATATCGGATATCTTTATAGATTGTACCTTCAACGCTTCGACAACTGTGGAGTAATGCACGGATGTACCCCTCGATAGTACTTGTTCCAACGAGTTGGTGCCCAACCAGATACGTGTTGTGCGAAGAAGAGATGTAGTACTCCGACAAGGGACGTGTCATGTCATGATGGATCTTCCTGTCACGATCGGGCAAGGCTGGATTGTCGCTAGACATGAGGAAATTGGTGAAGGATTTACGAGACATGACTGGCTCGGGACAAGGACCTGATGGTGTCTCTCCAGCCTTGTCCTCGCCAAAAGCGGGTGATGGAGGTTCCGTCATAGCATACTTATCAAAGATGACTTGAAGTTCTGCCCGGGTAAGTGTTGACTAAAAAGATATGAGTGAGGATTAGATAGAGACTATTGATTTTTACGAACATGTTGCTTCTCCTTCATAAAACTTTCGAATGTTTCGAAATTAAAGGATCTGCCATCCTTACAATGCTTGTTGTAAAGGCGGTCCAACTCCGGTCGCGACTTTAAGAGCTTGACAAAAAGCCTCCAATCGTTGAAGTCCAAGTAATCACGATTATTCGAGTCGGCTTGCTGGGTCAAGTCAATAAGTGGAATCTGCTACCACATTGAAAGAATACCTTGAACAGTCTGTAAAGATCATCCTGGCCACTGTTGATTTGCAACCTCTTGCACAGCTTTTCCACCTCTTCGAATACCAATTTCTGATCGCGCTCCTCATCAGCACCTTTCCAGTAATGCTTGTCCCACATGGCCTGCCGCATCTCGACATACCCAAGCCCACTCATCAATTCTTGACGTATGGCGTGTAAGCGACGCAGAGTGTAATTCCACATATGAAAGACATGTTTGGTAGGCACGACGACGTGGAGGGTCTTGTAGTCGCCGTCGAGAATGTAGATAATAGTGAGCCACCGCTCTTCGCATTCAGGCGCGAGCTGAAACTGCTGGCGGTAATACCGAGCATCGGAACCGGACCGTATTTCTTTAATAGCTTCGATAGGAACTATCAAACGGTCAGATAATGATGTGAGATGTTGCTTCAGCGAGCCGAAACTTTGAAGTGAATGGGAAAGAACAGCGAGATTTTGGGACGCATTCTAACACCCTGCCACGTGTTTCTTCACGACGAAATCCGCGACTTTGGGCCAGAACGCGTCGCAAAATCCTGCAGTTTTTCACAAATTCTGCTGCAGAGTTTCGGCTTGCCATATGGAGGAAACGAGACGCACTATATCTATGCACCTTTCCTTCCCAGACTATACGCCCCTGGTCAGGATCCAAACGAAAGACGACCTGTCTGCGCTTCTTGCTCGACACCTTTACCATCGGAGTTCCCTTCTGCAACAGGAGTGGTACCGTCACCTCCAAATGTGCGCCCCGCTCGTGCTTGGTATCCAGTGTCTCGTCCGCGGTATGGGCGTGTGTCAAGACGAGCCTCTCGACGTCGAATTCGCCATCCTGTGCTCGCGGAGAGATAGAAAGCGACCGCGTCCGTACCACGCTGTTGAATTTTCGGCGTATCGAAGCGCCCAGTTTGTTGGAACGCTTGCTCGAAAACTTGGTAGGCTCGGTGGCGAGTCCATCGACTGGCTGCCCCCTGGAATTGAGAACATTTGCAGCCCGTCGCAGAATATGGTTCTGCTGAGGCGGGCGGTCAGTCATGGCGGCTACGAGAGAGGCATGGGCGCTCGTGCAATGCAAGGGGTGTTATTATTATAATGTGTTAAACCAGCGCTCTGGGGTCTTGTCACAGTGAGTCACATCAAGTCACGATTGTGATCGCACCCTTTGCAGACCGAGTCCGAAATAACTCCGCAAGTCATGTTCAAGTTCTAAGACGAGGTAGTTTCCGAACTCAGACAAAGTTTCATTCTCGTTTACGACCAGAATATCCAAGCTTTTCCAAGGCATTTGATGTCATTCAGTCTTAGGTACCACGAGCAGACTGGAGGGGTCTAGAAGGATGGCTGCCGTGCCCTGTGGCAGTTCAATTATCTCGTCGGGTGTAAGAGCAGCTACTGCGATCACACTTGTATGTTATTTCCTTATCTTACGTCTTCAGCTTCACTTTCAGAAGAGCATTGAATCCTTGGAAGAACATGGATGGTATGCGAGCCGAATGTACCGAGCCAAGTAAGCAAGTTGAACGTATTTTTGGTTCCCTTTAGCTAAATGATGAACTATGCAGAGTCCAGGTCTCTCGTGGGCAGCGTGTCCCAAGCTAGAAGTCAGGACCAAAGTCGTATTGACTTAAACTCCGTAAGCTGATGTAGCTTGCCGTGTACTACGCGGAAGTCCCAATTGGGCAATCGCCGCCTTGCATCAAAATGCAGTATCTATGCAACGCACGTGTGCTGCCTCCTGGCGAGCGACCCCTCCGTTGGTTGGTACATACAGTTAGCCTAGATGCGCATATATAAAGCCTTTCACACCAATATAGGTACCCACCTCAATCCAGTGCTCGAAATCACCAGGTCCGATGTGTGATGGCAAGGCTATGCTGCAATATTCGGACGTTTTCCGTTTGTTCATCGCTTCATCCATCACCAGCTGATTAGAAACGATGGTTTTGGAGGACGACATCGCTATCGACATCCCACATTCGTGGTTATCTCTTGCCTCGTGATTGATGAACCGGACGCTTACAAGAGCAGAGAGTTGTTCTTGGCATCGTATTTATGATGAGGATTGTTGCTAGCCTCTTCATGCTAAATGTTCACACCCCTTCCTGTTCCTCGAATCAACTTCTATAGGGCAGTACTATCACCATCGATCATGCATGTTTGCGACCTGTCGACCCGTACAGCAGGCAAGCTTAACTTGGGTGCATTCTCGCTGATCTGTACTTTCGGGCCTAAGCGGCTTTAGGCCTGCCGGGACGACGAACAACTGATACCTCCTCTGACGAACAAGCGCGATGGAATCAGCCATTCTTTCGGATACCGGAGGACCTTTGTGTTCAACTGCCATGTATACGTCCCGATATGAACCATCTGACGGGTGCATACACTTGACGACAACCGGCATTTTATCCTCTTCTCTTCCCAACCATACTCCCAGCCCGCTTTCCCCTTCTTCCCTTTCTTTCATGTCGACGCGAGGTTCGTCCAGCTTAACCCTCAGCCAGACCTACATATTCCTGACTTCCCCTTCCACAGGGGTGTCTTCTCTGTGAGAACATCTGACAAACACAGCGAGGTTCGGCTGGACACACATCACTTGAAACGGAAATCTATAGCTGTATCGATAATTCGTCCCTAAGGACTCCATAGATATCAGTTTCAGTTGTTCGACGTTAAAGCGTTTACACCAAGTACGTTATATGTTATGAGTGGCAACTGCATTCGTTCATCGGTTCGTGCTTTCTATATAGCTGGACTGTCTGTCGATGATGGCGGCTCTAGCCATAATGGAAACGAGCCCCGCCGCTTTCCTTGCTGTCCGATATTCACCTAGTGCGTTCTCCATAATCCCTGTTTGTTTGCCTAACCCAAGTTGTCCGTAGCGGCCGCGGCATGCTTGATGATCTGGGACCATCTCCTCACGCTCGATCAGGAAATAGACGCTATATGGATCTCCCGAAATAAAGAATACCTCCCCAAGCTCATTTACGTTCTGAACCGCTATTTTGCGGAGGGAGTGCTTTTATACACGGCATATGGTGCGCATAGGCCCTTCACGATGTCGATCCAGGCTGATGCGGAGTAGTATGGGGTGGGTACAGCCACAGCTTGACTGATGCAGTGAGTTCTGGAGTTCTTCTCGTCCAGTCCGATTACTCAGTTCAGCGTAGGAGTGAGGAACGCTCCCATGCGACTTCCTTCCAGCCCACTGACATCTCTTCCCTGCCAGCTGTACCGGGGTGCTATGGCTTTTCACTGTATCATCAACAGTGATGGTTGGGTTGCTTCAATGTAAGTTATCACCCCTCGAAATCACATCTCACCTCAGCCACCACCCTCCAGTCATCATCGCAATGCGGGTGTACAAGTCATGGGATAACCAAAAGAGAGCCGGCTGCGTTCTTCTCGTGGCGTTCTCTGTTTGCATCAGTGCTGCAATCGTCCTTGCTGTAATCACCGTCATCATATTCTTGATGTCCAAACGTGAGTCAGCTACTTTTGTTCCACACTTTCTCTGGTATAATAACGCGCGCTCTGCGAAAGGGTTAATTCCCGTACAACACTTGGGAAACGTGTGCTCTGTTGCAGGCATACCGCGGACTATACCCGCTCTTCTCGCGACGCTGGTATGAATGAATATCCATTATCCACGTCAAGTACCGTTTTGAGAACAATGTATCATCGCAGCTCGCGTTCGACATATTGATCGTCTTAATGGTTCTCTACAGAGCACTGGAGAAACCTAGACGAACCCATATCGAAGCGATCAACTCCTTCCATCGTGATGGTGCCCGTCTTTACTTGGTGCGTCCCCTCATTCTACAGTGATATCCGGATTCCGCTGACGGTCTCTTAGGGAGTATGCCGTACGTTGTTTTCAACATCCCGCCTTGGCCGTTAATGTTAAACAATTCCAGTCCTGTGGCTCCTGCTTCTGATCGTATCCATCATTTCGGAGAATGAGGTATGAATGCTCAATGCAACATGCCATCGACTCATTATTGTTTCTCATTAGCCCCATATATTCTTTGCATTATTATGGTAAGTGTGGCAATTAGCCCTACGAATATAGGCTAATTCAGATCAATCATAGCGCATCTTGGGCTTTAAACACTAATATAGGCTGTCGTGTGCATCTCCGTGTGGAAGGACTCAAACACCTCGTGGACGGCGAGATGCCCTTGCTCTTATACAGGAACACTGATGACTTCGAACTTTATTACCGGTGATGAAACAAGCTTACGACTGGACTTTAATGTAGCACCCTTTACCATTATAGGCATTTGCATACGACTCGACAGGAACACGTCTATTTTGTGAGTTGAAAGAGTGACTCAACAACGGCAGTTTGGTCAATGACGAGATAGGTCAATTTAATTCGGGACTTCGAGCGCGTAAAAGGGGCTTAGAGATCGGCGAGATCGGCATAAACCAACCATAACCTCCATAAACCCTCCGTAAACTTGTACTTATCGTAGTTAATATTATGACCAAGATGGTCAAAATTACTCTTCCCCTGCATGAAAGACGCGTCATTGTTACATAACTTTGTCATAAACCAGGGTTTTGCGAGTTTATGGCGGTTTGTGGTTGTTCCACAACTCGAGTCTGGAAGTTACTATCGATCACCTAGAAGTGCAACCGAAAATGTTGACCCGTAGCGTTTACATCAATTCTTCATGGCTCCTCTAGAAATTTTGTAGACCTCACCTTTATATACTATATTTTCATTGTACGAAGTCTTGGATTTTTTTGTGGTCGCTGATACTGATGCCGTCTGGGTGGTCAAAGTAGCAGGGAAGTGCAACCGTGACGAGCTGTGACCCGAAATGCCGATGCTGCCGGTACACCGCAGTCATGACAAAGCGGTAACCGGCTCGCCACGGCTCCAGCACTGGAGCCCTTGAGCCTGTCACGCTGGATTGCACTTCTAGTTTCGACTGCATATGCACACTTGACTTCGGATACGCTCCCCTTCATTTTTTCGTCAGAAGACTCTAATAACACATACAAAGTTTCTACAAGTCTTTCAGAACCGCCCGACATCTCACTCTGCCGATACGAGGCAAGAACACGTTCTGCAACTCATTTCTGAGCCGATTGGACATGATGTAGAAATTCCTGATTATAATTGTCACAACCGAATACCATTCTGACTTGATACACTTATAGATATCTATAGGTATTCTAAAATAAATTTACAGGAGGAACGGGTAATAATTACGGCCTGTAGAAGGTTGACATTAGCGAAAGTTGCACTTCTGACCGGAGTTGCACTTCCCATCGACCGATAGTATGACAATTTTAATCGGACCCTTTTAGAGCCATACAGGCTGACAATCAGGGGCTTCTTGCGGATGATGAAAGAATCGGGTTCATCATAAGCCGAGTTTCGGTAATAACACTTCCTTCCTTCAAGCATACGAAAGGGCCTCCGAGATCACCGAGATAGCCATAAACCAGCCTATGACCACCTAAAACCCTGGCTTATGACGCAAGTCATGATCACCTTTGGTCACTGAATGGTATTGTAATTGTTTGTGGCCTGTCATCTCTCCCCACAATGAGCTGACCCTTGCTAACCTTCGTCCAAAATTCTAAATCTAAATGCAATACCAATGTCCAAAGACTGTATAAAAAAAGTAAGCATACACATATATGAGTACAAATCGTGAATACAAATAAGTTAGCATATAATATGAGCAATTATGCCTCAAATATACCAGACCCATTACTTCCGCCCATCAAGAACTTCCACGAAAGGGCCCTGCGACTCGGCTCGTTGTCAACGTGTGCGGCGTGACCCTCGGTCGGCCATCCCATGGGAGAGGTAGGCATACGGGGAGTGTGCATGGAAGAATTCAAGAATTCTGTCATAGAGATGTCAGCCATGCACGCCAGCCGACAGCTTGAATACACACCTCTTAGTGTCCGACAAAACCCAAAATCAAGATAACGCGATAGCCAATTACAGTATCCCTGAGTCTTTCAATGCGTTTTGCAGTATTGTCTCTTTGACTGCGACAAAGACCAATCTGACATTAGCTGTATCGGTGGCCTGTGTCAAGCTGTGTGTCGAATCAGTATGAGTCATCCACATACTGGGGAATGGAAAACGCACTGTGGATAAACACTCAACCTCGCCCTATTTGCCTTCATGAACCGCCACAGAATATACTTGGCCGCTTTGTTGATATCTTTGCCACCTGGAAACTCGGGGAAGTAGCGCTCTAGAGGTATCTTTGGTATCTTCTTCTTGAACACGTCGCTCTTGTTCAGAAATAGCACGATAGATGTTCGGAGGAACCACCGAGAATTGATGACTGATTCGAATAATACGAGTGACTCAGCCATGCGGTTCTGTTCAGGGGTGAGGATGCCGCCGAGAATTGATGAAGCCAAAAAAACACACCTGCTTTTTATCCTCCAACAGAACCTGGTCGTACTCGCTGATGGCCGTGCAAAAAATTATGGACGTGACGCTCTCAAAACAGTGTATCCACTTGCGACGCTCTGAGCGCTGACCACCAACGTCAAACATGTGTATTCTAGCGATCATCGAACCATCAGCTCGTGGACGGCAGCAGAGATGGATGTCACTCACTGGAGTTGGCCCATGGTGAACCTGGTTTCTGTGATGGCCGTGGTCGTTGCTCGAGCGCGTAGAATATCTGTCTCCGTGGGCCTGTATCCAGGCGCGCCGATACGAAGGACCTCTGTGAAAAAGCTGATAGAGGTGATTATTAGGAGGAATAACACGAGATGAGGGTGCGACTCACTAGAAAGCACTGTCCATCAGATAAAATTCACTCGAATGCTCGTCCAAGAGCTGCGGAATGGCACCGTCTTGGCAGAAGAGGTGTATGGCATTGGCAATATCGGGCGAAAGCAGCTCGTCCGGTCTCTCTAGGCGGTAGTCTATTATTCTGTCTGCGAGGGCCTAGCAGAAGGGAGAAGTAAATACCTCGCGACGATACTCCGGCAAATCAACGTACCTGATTTGACTCGTTTGCGTACTGAATCCCAATCTTCCGCATCATCAAGGCAATAGCCTGCGCTGAATCAAGAACATTCTTGTATATCGTCCCACGGTAGGAATCCCGCTCCTCGGTGGTAAAACCTCCCTGGTGAATAATCTTCATCTGCTTGACAATGGTCGATTTTCCGGATTCGCCGGAGCCTGGGGTGATACGGTCAACGACCAATGGCCTTGCCTGGACGATTTCTGCACATACCCAAGAGCAAAATCTTGCACTCCTTCTTGAATCGTTTGCCGTCATCCTCGAGTTGTTTGTCGATCAAATCGGAACAGGCCTTCTCGTCCTGATTGGGCTGCGAGGTGCAGTTGCCCATTCTAGCGGCCGGGGGACGCGTAGATGCTGGGACGCGGGCACTACGAGGGGGGAATGGTGGTGGTACAGGTGAGAGAGGTAAATAGGCTGACAAGTGGCTGGCTCATCGCCCGTCAGTCTGCCGTGCGCAATATGTTGAAATCCGTGACAATTTTGTGACAGCTGTCAATCGTGTTACAACGCAACCCTGTCGTACCGTTCTAGGCTTTCATCACCACTTCCTTCATTTACACTTCATTATCGTTTTGCTATGCTATATGCGTGCATGCACCATCTCCCAGTATCATGCACTTTCCTGGAAACTAATGTTCATTTTACGAGAGTGAATTTCTACCATCCGATCTCACGGCGGTCTTCTGTCTTCTCAGGCTCAGGCTGTCAATTACAATCTTGCTGTTCATGTGCTTTTCATACCGGGCAGTTGGAATAGCCTCGCCTTCATTGCGGACGTTATATCTGAGGGGCTATCGCGTGTTCCCCACAATGACAGCGCTTACTGCGATCTGCCTTGGAATATTTCCAAGTCTGAACTTGAAACATTTGGAAAAGAATTCGGATTTGTTGCGAAGCCGCTCAACAGACCGACCTCGCTACCAGAGATTCGTCCTCCGTGCTATTGACGACACTGCGGTTCTGCGGATCAGAGATGATAATTGCCCGTGGCCAACCGGTCCGAACTATCCCCATCACTTGTTTTGAGTTGTCGACAGGGAGAAGACTGTGGTGGAAATGATTTCATTACACCCGTTCTGGTAAGTTTACTCACTTGACCATGGATAGGTATGTTGTGGCGCACAAAGTGGGTATGTTGCACCGTCCATCAATGTAAGTGCCTTGGCATGTCACCCCTTCATCGAGCTCATAATGGTCACCTTCTCGGTTACCTGTGATTACGCCTGGTCCAGATGTGTACTCGCCAGGCTGGAAAGTTCTCAAAGTTTGACGGATGCAGGGCGCAGTGAGTCACCTTATTTCTTTCACGCCAACAACCCTAGATACTTACATACATCGGTCATCTTTCTGACATATAAGTATTCGTAAATGCGAACTAATGAATCTCTGCACATATGGTTGGATTATAGTTTAATCGTGTGCCCGCTCAGCAACATATATCTTCCCTGGCTAGCATGTGCCGTAAATTCAGGTCTTTGTTGTTGAAGCCGCCGTGTGCTCCTGACCGGTCCCTTAGTGCTTCCGAGCCGAAGCTTGGGCTTTTTTGAGTTTGTAAGATCACGTGAGACACTTCTAGATGATGTCATTGCGATCCGACATACGGACTTGGTAAGCAACTACGACGGCCTGAGTGTATACGCAGGCATGCATTATTGGTATAACCTATAGGAGCAACACCCTTACTTGGAACAATCATGATTATGAGGCAAACAGCAACACATGTATCGGTAGCGCTTGCTAGTGAACCAGTACGAAGCTATCTGCTCTTCTGATTCTCAAGTTCTAATGCCCCACTAGCCTGTTCTTAGGCGAAGATAGTCACATTGGTAGATCGGGGACTCGGAGAATCTTGGTGCGTCGACAACGTTACCGTTCTGTGAGATAGATTTGACAGCGACCAGGATCTCATGCAAGATAGGCTCGTTGCGAGGGCTCAACTGCAGCCCTGCTGGTCAGGCTCGGTACCTACAGAGCTCATCGCGATGATCGTTGATGAAATTGCAGAAGAACAATGCACCCTGCGGTCCTGTGCTCTCGTTTGCCGAGCATGGACACCCATCGCCCAAGGGCATATCTTCCATTCTCTCCACATAACTGTCCACATAGACTGCTGGAAGTCCCCCCTTCTCTTCCTCGCTCCCTTTATTCACGTATCAAAGAACGTTGGCGTATTCAACCGGCTGCTTAGATCTTCCCCCCACATCGCTTCTTATGTCAAAAGACTAACCGTCACGGCCACCTACGATCACTGGTTCTATTGCTCCATTCCGGCCACCCTAGCTGACATATTCAATGCCAAGCTAGGACACTTTTGGAACCACTTCCTCCCATGTTTCCTGCAGAACTTGGACGGGGTGGAGGAGCTCATGGTCCCCAGAAACATGCGCCACCCGTTGTCGGAGAAGGTGCCAAAGACATTGATCGATGGGCTGGGCTGTGTGCTGCGTTCATCATCGTTGACATCGTTAGCAGTGCTGTCCGGGAACTTGAACGATCTATACTCCATGTTGGGTGAATGCCGGGGGCTGCGCGACCTCCATGTAGGGAATGTAACATACCTTCATGAAACGCCCAACCCTTCCTCGTTCCCGCCACTTCCGTTGAAACTGCAATTCCTCGCCATAACCTCCTGTATGGACGCATATATGGACTTCGTTAATAAGTCACCACGCGGACTCATTGATTTCAGCCACTTGAAGCGATTAGAGATCATCATTCGTGGATCTTTCTTTGCGATGGAAGCAGATCTGGTTCGGACGACGGAAGATCTGATTCGTCGGAATAAAGAGACCTTGCAAGATCTCGTGTTGAATGTATGTCCCGAGGGTGCGTTGAATCAAGATTTCCTGGGAATTAGTTGGCTGACGGCATTATTGTCAGAATACCTATTCAATCTTGTCGATCCTGCGCGCATTCGGAACGTACATTTAACTATAGCTTCCTCGCCTCGTCCTGCTTCGCAAAATCTAGAGGCGTGGGTACGATGGCTAACTCGGTCCTTCTCTGGCGTGAAGTGGATTAGACTTGAACAATGTCTATTCCAATTGAATGGGTTCAATACTTCCGCTGATGTCATGGCGCTATATGACGAGTGGAGGAAGCTGGATACCATCATGTCTTCGCGGCCTGGACTTCCTGGACTCAATGTGCGCTTGTGGCGGAGCGGGTCTCTGACTTCAAAGGACATTGAAGACATATTTCCTTCTTTGAGCGCAACTGGGCGCCTGCATGTCCAGGTAGCCGACATAGGTTTTTGAAGAAATGTATTGGGCCACTTTCGTGGCAGCGGCGCTTCGTAGTGTAAGAGCTTTGAACGCATAAAAAGTATAAAATCGTCGTATTGCGGCGCTTGGTGCGAAAACCACTGATTGACTAGGGAGTGCGAAAGACGAGTGGCGGAACGAGTCGGCTACAAACCGATAAATCAGCAGTGGCTGTATGAGTAGGACCGCTTGTCGGGGTCGAGAGCTAGGAAGGTTGATACAAAAATGAGTAACCTAATGTGCTAACACAAACAACGATCGACCTGGGAGGTCCGATTTATAACGATGGCCTAGGTTTGATAGATTATATATCTTACCGCAACGCTCAGGGCCATGTAATTGCGATGGATCATATAAATCTTGAGGTCCTATCTAACAGCTAAGTACTTACTCGCAGCTGCATGACGATGCCATTGATGACGGTACCTATGTGATTGTGAATGGTAAATATCAATGACCTCAAAGCCTCCATACATGTGTTTTCAAACGTCCAAATCTGCGCCTCACGAGAAGCGACACATCATGTATATACGCCAGGAGCAGCGATAAATGTGATGGAATTTCTATTCTATTCCAGAATCCAGAGTTACAACTCCACGGTTCAACTTCCCGCCGTCCGGCGTCCGCATATCGGAGCACCGGAAGCAGTGAGGTAAAAAAGGTGACCACCGCAGGACTCGAACCTGCAACCTTTTGGTACCGTTCAGCGATCGAAGCCAAACGCGCTACCATTGCGCCAGGAAGCCATTGTAAATGGTTCCATTTATAAGAGTACTCTGGTATTGAATTATGTCTTGATACTTAAACTCCCTTGCTCCGAGTCGTTCACCACTTCCCATGGATCAACCTCTCGTCGTGCATTTACCCCCGGAGAACCTGGATCAGTGTTCGCATTGTTCAGTCAAAAAGCCGAACCTTAGCTTCTGTTCGGCATGCGCAGAAGTAGGTGCATTTTGCTTTACGTGTATCTCAATTTATCTGTGCCTGTAGGCAACGTATTGCTCCACGGAATGTCAAAAACTTCATTGGGAAAAGGAACACAAGCAGGCGTGTGGTGTGTACCTCCTGTTTCATCCATATCTCGTTCCGGGTTCTTAACAGAAAAACCTCATCAACCTTAGGCAAAACGGATCGCATTGACATTGGGACCTTCTATCCTCTCCTGGCCATACTGGCAGAGACGGCTCGCTTCCATGGCCTGAAACCGACACACCCTGCATTGACCCACCGTATCACCGCTCCACCTGCCGTAGCAGGTTTTCCTGACGGTTCGGCCGCGAAAGTCGTCGAGCTAGGCCCAGAAATCCCTATGGATGACGCAATGAGCGAGAGGTGGTGGTCGACAGCTGCAGGCGGTACAGATCAGGCTAGGCGGAAGTTATTCGCTAGACTATGCAAGGAGGGGGAGGTCCTGCCTATTGTAACGTCTCTATGTCTCGGCCTTCTGGCGACCATGTACACAACTACCTCTTCCAGGGGAAGCCGCTCCCGTCGGGTGCGCCTCCAGTACAAGAGTAGTCCGATCTCAGACTTTGGTATCGCCAAAGGCTCCTTCGAGGCCAAATATCAAGACCAGCTCGCTTATTTCAACGGCAACATGTTCTGGAAAGGACAGGATCCCAACGATCACTACTGGATCTACTTCAAAACTGTCAGAGGCGAAGAGATCATTCTCGACATTGGATTGTTTACGTTCAATTTTTGCACGATGGTTTCTGCTGCGCCTTACATCTCCGATTTGAGCGACTTTCCTCCTGGGCTTGACTACGCTCCGGCTTTTTTCCGTGACAGGTCGCTCGCAAAGAACGTTATCCAAACTCATACCGAGCATAAACGTGTCTCAGTTCTTAGAAACGAGAAGCTAGGACGGGCTATGCAACACAGTGTCGAGGGCTTCGAAGCCGCAGACTGTGAACTCATCTGGGAATTCCTCAACGATTTCGGCGAGGGCACCGCACCTTCCCCGGATGAGCGACTGCCCATCGTTTACACGCTCAAAAATCTCAATGTTCTCAGAGAGGCCTTGGGGAAACGGACATGGACGAAGTGGCCAAAGTCGCCGCCGTTGGCTATTGACAGTGATCCCCACGAAAGAGATTATTCCACCGTGGAAGAAGATGATGCCTGGTTCAAGAACCTGAAGAAGTGGACGAAGAAATATAAATCGGGGAAGGTATCTCGGGCAACGTATGATACGGCGATCAGGAAATTGTCCAGATGAAGGTCTGTTTTTAGCTGTTTTATACTAGTTTAAAGGTCTCCTGACTTCCCTTCATTAGTAGTGATTCGGCGGGTACACGAGATGGCTTCCGATATCCATCATGATACGGTTGGATTGAATGTTTAAAATGATCCCTAGCCAGCGTCCATGCGGTATCCCTGTTTGCAAACGTCATCGAACATACGTCGATAATAAATGAAGCCCGGACAATTCGCATCCGCAAACATTAGACCGTATCTGCTGGGATATATATGGTCGCTCCGTAATATTTTCTCAAGCGCAGATCATGTTTTTTCCAAGAATTCTTAATGTAAAATGGAGAATACGTAAGTTACTTCTCTCTCCTCGCCTACAGGCATAACTACACCTATTCTGCCTCCAGCAACGAGGACACTGTTTCTGAAGCATAGGCTGCATAGCATTGAAGTCTGAGCAGCGAATCAGCGATGCAAGGGGGGACACGGCTTACACAGAGTGTCCTGCTCTTGAAGTTCGCTTTCCACACGGATCCTGGACTCCGTGTCGTAACAGCGTAAAACGAACGTTCTGGTAATGTCGTTCGAAGCAGCCTATAATGTTAAAAAATGACCATATATATTGCAGCGGATACGGCCTATTGGGTAATTTCCGTTTTACTTAGAATCGTCTTTTCTTCAATTTATTCAAGATTTGTCATGTATCTCTTGTGTGCGCTTGAAGGCCATGAATGAACGATCCATATCTAGGTTCTGTGCCTGACCGTCATCATCAAGAAAGCTTAATCCCCGGCGGTCGTTACACATTACAGCCATAACGCTCTCAGGATTCCAACCGAGGAATATATTGCACAGTGAAAGTCTCTACTTCGAATTCTCCGACAGCGAAGATGGCTATGTTACATCCCAGCGACTCCACCTTCGCTCAAACTGATCCGTTGTCTCCTTCA
The DNA here is from genome assembly GCA_902506015.1 of Armillaria ostoyae. NCBI lineage: Eukaryota > Fungi > Basidiomycota > Agaricomycetes > Agaricales > Physalacriaceae > Armillaria > Armillaria ostoyae. The sequence continues at coordinate 5,104,992 of LR732083.1, forward strand.
TTGATATCATCTCTCTTCGAAAGCTCACTGGGAGTGTCTCCTGCAAACATAGAATCGCCGACGTCAAGCCAAGGGCTTTATCACAAGGTCTACTTCGTTACTCTCGCAGAATCGGCTCATTCAAGGTGGAGCGGCAAGGATGTCGTTCTCAGAGTAGCCAGGTTAGTCTCTTCGCCTCGCTTAACGGAATTATCGTTGACTTGGCACCGCAATTTGTAGAAAAGCAATTGAAAAAATCAAGATCGAAAACGAAGTCGCTGTCATTGATGTGGTGAGGAACGCCGGATTGCCAGTACCTGAGGTGCTCTTCTACAACAGCGACCCAGCAAACGACCTTGGTTTCGAATACATCTGTGTCGAAAGTCAGATGTTGCATTAATTGTTCACGCTGTCATTAATGCATCTTTAGAATCGCCGTACCCTTCCCTACAGGACACCTGGATGTCACTGAGCCCGGAAGCTCTCGATAACGTCCTTAATCAGTTCGTCGACTTCTTTATCAGAATATTCACCCTTGAGCTACCTCGGGGAGGGGAGTTCTATGGCAGTCTTCGCGTCACTGAAATGGAGGGGCGAAGGGAAGTTGTTCTCGGACCTGTTCTAGAAGAAACACTGTGGCAATTGTACGTGGCCGAGGCATTAATCCGAGCCGTGACAGCTCCTGGTGATTTGTTTTAGACCGGACATTCTGCGCTACTTCCATGCCGCCCCTTACAACCTCACAAGGGAAAGCTTTGCTACTCTCAATCCATGCGGATGGTACCCGTCATGGGTGGCTTACATCTCAGCATTCCTCAAATGTTACTACCATGTCATCTTGGTCCATCCATCCGTTTCGTTCCTGTTGTGCCTGCTTGATCCATTACAATGCTTAATTGAGAAGCTGGACAGTAGGGAAGTAGACTGGGTTCGTAGGCTCCGAGATGAAAAGGGTCTACAAGGAAGATTATGGCACAGGGATCTTCATTTCGGTAACCTCCTCGCAGACGAGGAAGGGAATATTCGGGCTATCATCGATTGGGAGTTCTCCGGTGTAGGGGTGAGTTCTTTGTAGTCTTTTCTACCTGGTTTATGACGACCCTCATTTTCTAGCCTTCGTTCCATAAAACATCCTCTCCTGTGCGAAATTGCATTTCGTTCGCTTATAGTTCGGAACCGACACCTTCGGCGGACAAACTGCGTCTTTTGGATGGATGGCCCGAGCTGTTTCTATCCCGACTGAAGGCTGCGTCTCCGTCGGTCTATAACCAATGGATATGGGAATCGGATCCGGAACGGGTGCTTGGAAGGGAGGGGAAAGCCCTAAGTGACGTGAGAGAGTATTTGAGGAGCTGTCTTGAAGTCGGTGTCCGACAGTGGGGAAACGTCGAAGCTGGAAAGGGTGCCTGGAAAGATGTGGTAGAGAATAGGCTGAGGGAGTTAGAATGCTGGTGAAATCTTAGGTGCAGACTTTGTCATAGATAAGTCGTGTCTTGAAGAGCAAGAATGGAATTCCCACCCCTTTTTTAATAAAAGGTAGAAGGTAGTTCATCGCTTCAACCGGTTATGTCTTTCCCTCCTTTTTGTTTGGACTCATCTGTTGATCTACGAGCATCTGTGATGTTTATCAGGTCTACGAGTTTATGCATGTGGGCAACTTGCACCGCCTAATAATCATAACATAAGTATGACCGTGAACTACAGAATTGCGCCCTAGTCTCGATCTACGTTCCTCGCCAATGTCCTTCAGTTACAGTAGTTGGCACTGTCGTAGTTGAGGTACATTGATTCTTCCAACTAGACGCTCGAACACGATCCACATTCTTGATCAACTCGGACCACACCCCTTCGATATTTAGAGCATCTGCACAACCACCACCCAGGTAACAGGACTATCAACTTCTGAAGTGGGTCCGGCGACTTCAGTAGCAAATTCACGGTCAATGGCATGATCGCGCGACTCAGAACTTTTGGTCAAGAAACTCCCCTGACACCTCGGCCTCGATTTCTTTCGAAAGGTCTCCAAGTGCGACGGCTTTGGCGACCGACGCAATGGACCGTACTTGATTAGTGATCGTACCAGCAAGATGGTTGACACTGGAAGCTAGCTCGTACCACGTTCTTTCGAGTTCAGGGTAACAGAAATAATGACCTCCGAGGTTCCTGAGGCAACGCCAATGAATACATTGTTCAAAAACAGAGATGAAATTGTTACACATCCTCCTATCAAGGACTCTGAAGTGAGCGAGATCTCTGCTACAACCTCACGAAGATTTTTACCTAGGGGACTATCAGTGAGGGAAAGCGGCCCCAGTGGGGTACACCATAGTATTGATAACATGCTTCAGTTTAATTGCGACATCGTCATGGGCTTCGAAGGTGATCTGGTGGGTAAGATCACCATTGACTACGGCGTCACAAACGCGGACGATGTCCTCTACTTGATCCTCTAAGTCCTGGAGCTCTTCAACCGTTTGAGGCTCGTTCGCTCTGGAAAGAATAGCGGTTGTAAGCTAGTAGGTGTACTATGAACGGAATATGATGGATCTCGGCATCAGCGGTCAACGCACCACCTCTTGGACATCGCATTAGGAACGGAGGTCGATGAGGTGTAGATCGGTCCGAAATGGGACGGATGCGCTGAGGTCACTCGAGATAGCTGGGTCCTCCAAAATGTTGTTCATGCATTCTTTGAGGACGTGCTCAGCTCCATGCATGCGTTTAATGATGTCTTCCAGCGAATGTAGAATAGGATCAGTCTCCCAGTTGGAGGGGCCATCAAATTATCGAGACTGGTGATCGGCGAACCGCGAGCATAGGTAGAGACTAGGGCGATGAGAATGAGATGGGTTCGAAATGGAGTGAGTGGGAACTTCCTACCGTTGTATGCTGGGTTTACACTCAGATACGACGGGTTTGATCTGATGCAATGAGATAAAGGCAGGCAATCTGGATTGGATAATCCGTGCATACCGGGTATACTATGCATGCTGTATAAGTACCCCTGATGATTCATTCATGCAATGACTGAGTTTAAACTCGGCAGGGATGCAACGGTACTGTGGTCACACAATGCAGCCGCGAAAGGACGATACGCAGCCCCTTTCGCAAAACGACCCTGATGAACTCATTATAGCGTTATATTAGGTTTCAAATATTAATACGTACAGGCGATGATACAGAGGGAATGGAACAGCGACCTGATCAAATATCTGTGGACGTGCGAGACATCAACCGAAGAAAGTAAGAAAACAAGTTCGGCAAAATCCCGAAACCTAATAGCCCCAGTAAAATCGAAGTTGCGCGCTTGTGTGTGGGTAGTACTCACCATTTCTTGAGTTATCGACAACTGTGCAATCCGTGTCACAATCAGAACGCGAGCAATCATCATCAGAGCATCCGGAACCAATGAGGGTCCGGCGTATCTCCAGATCCTCTTGGAATTGTTCTTTGACATTGTACACCAGGGAGCCAACAGCGGAGTGCGATATATGGACAGGACGTTGGAAGCTGACCGCAGAAGTGTGTCGTGGGGAAGGGGGAGGAGTCGTTAGAAATGACGTGCAAGTTGGAGAAGTGGTCATGAACAATCTGCAGAATATACTTAAGCTCAATAATGCAATGGAAACCATGATACGAAAGAGGAGAACATACGGAGACGAGGACAACGGTCCGATGAGTTCCCAGTACTCCAAGGTTTTGTTGTCAGGATAACCAAGGGGAATACCTTCGCGCCATTTGATAATATTTAAACGAAGACTCGTCGGCTCCTCATGTTCATCAAATACCGCGACGGATTGAGAAGGAGAAGGGGAATGTAAGCTACGCATGTAAAGTCTAAGTAAAAGAAATTAATGAAGAAGTATTTGTTACGCACGAGCTACATGCATCCCAGCCTTCCTCAACAGTTTTTGGAACGACAGTTTTCACAACCTTGTCGTACGATAAAGGTGAGTGGACAGGATTCAAGCATGTCGAGCTAGAGCTAGAAGGGAGGTACGGCATCGAGAGATGGCTAGACTTTTGATGGAAACGGAAACGCATCTTGTATATATGTTCTCCATAAACGATGGAAACAGCAGCAACGTTATTGTGGCTTGGGAGAACAAGACCAGCTGAAACGCTGCTGGTCGCGTTGCGCCGTCACTTAGAGAACCAGAAACAATTGAAATTTTGTTGCCAGGCCGAGATGAACAAAAGCCGTGATAATTAGATTCCAGAGCCTTGGGCCTGAGCTGAGGCCTTGTTGTCGTCCCGTGGGATGTAAAAAACTCGAGGATAGAATAAAATAGGACCATTATTGAGACGAATCTCAGCTGAGTAAACACCTGATACGATGAAGCTTTGTTGCACAGCACCTTGCACGACTCGATTCACTATAGTACACGGGACAGGTAAGCCCACAGAAAAAAGGTTGTCTTCGTGGCACTAGAAGCATCGAGGGCGTCGAGCGACTTCTACCGGCGGCAACACTTGCTACAGCAACCGTGGAAGGGTCACGTGACGGAGTAAACCCTTTTGGGAACGTCTTTGTTCTTTCTCTTTTGTTTTTGAACGTTTTTGGAACTGCCAATTGTTGACATATAAGAGAACCCAAGAAATGAGGTAAACGCACCTTATTCTCTTTTCTCTGTTTGTTACGCTCACCATGTTCACTCCTTCAAACACCTTGTATGACCACTCATTTCAGTCAAAGACCAATGCTCTACCTTCGGATGATGCTGGTCATCTTCAGAGGGACGTTGAAGACAAATACTACGAGACGCGATGCATCCTAGAGGGTAGGACGCGGGAAAATCCAGTAGTGGGTTACGATGCCGACCTATCAAGAGACTTGCACGCGTTTGCTGCCTTGTTCAACCGCGCAAAGTATGTATTCAAATCAGAACAGATTAATCGAGTCATGCTAACTAGCCACTTGTTGTAGTCGCGTGGAACCAGAGCGCGATGCCGCAGTAGCTGCCGAGGTCGATGCAACCTCCCAGCACGATACGCATAAAGCCTCCTACATACAAAAATGGCGCCAGGGAGTCAAGGAAAACGCACGATGGGACATTTCTGTTCAAGCCCCCACCTCACCGTATGCTTTGTCACCTTGGCACTCTCCTTTGAAATTGACTCCTTTTTTTCAGAACGTTCATGACCTTCCCAGGCTCTCCGGTAGCCGTCATAAGCCCCGCCGTGTTAAATGTCACGTCACTTCCTCCCTATGAGTTTAGTTCTTCGGACAAAAAACGGTTTCCTTTTGGCAACCGTCGCGCAGCTACCGCGCAACCGTGTGTGGAAGAAGACTATGACCTCGACCTTCTGCTCCAGCAGCACGAAGTACGGACGGAAACGGAGGACTCGGATGTGGATGGACGAACCGAGTCATCCATCGTACTTCACGCGATTACCCCTTGTATGTGTCATCAATACCTGACCCTTCATTTAGTTCTCATTCAAGCACTAGCTCTCCGGCCAGCCGACAACACTGTCAAGTTGGGCGATCAATTGCGTTGGATCCCATCTCGTTTGAAGTACACTCTTCTCTCGGCTAAACGAAAAGGCTTCTGGCGACGATGATCGTCTTTTCTGTCCTTGTCGAATGCCACTTGTGCTATCAGGATCTTTCCATCTCATAAAATGGACATCACGAAACGGACATTTGTTTGATACTTCAGCAATTCTTTGGCACGACTTTCTTTAGCCCTCACATCTTCTTTTATGTATCATCAAGTGATTATCATTGTACTTACTGCGTAACATGCGTGTGTTTTTCCGACATGCGGAGCCTTTCTAAGAACAACCTACCACACCCCGGGAAGCTGGACTCGACATACTCATGATAATCATCTTCGTGAGTTCTCATTGCAACTGCTTCCCCGGCGGCCCAAAGAAGGTGCCGAAGGCATCACGAAGCAGCCTTTACAACGCCCAGACGGTGCTGAAAACCCCGGCCCGCCTTTCGATCAATCTACAGTATCTTAACCCTTTCCCAGTGGACTCCCTGTAAGCGGTAGTCTTGATCATGGGCGCAAGCGCACTATTAATGTCATGACGAGTGAGATCTGGCAGTTCCCATCACTCAAGAGAGAGAGCAACAACTCCAGTCCCATCGAGATGGTCCGTGGGGTCAGTACCGCAGTAAAAATACAATGGAGTACTGCTGGTACGTATGTCAATCAAGGTTATACCTGGCACATGAACCCAAAGAATACACTTTGCGTGAATGGCAATCACATTGGTCTATATGAGAGGTTATTAATGAATCTCTGTAGAGGTGGCAGCGCCCGTACGTACAAATCTCTTCGCAATAGCTATTGGTTCAGGCTTGGCGGCTGGAAGAACAAAAAATGCATATCCGAGCGCGTAACCGGAATCCGGGAAGTTCACTATGAGTCAGGGAAGATGATGAGCGCTGAAAAAAAGGATGTATGTAAATGGGCGGTGCAATTCCTTTGTCGATGACAATGCACCGGCGTCTTCCTCAAAATCATCATCACCTCGGGGTCGGACAGTTCGATACCCCCATTGTTTTATTCGCTATTATGCAGAGCTGGGTGGTATGTCAGAAATTGCAGCCCTGTAACAGAACGAAACATACTGTTCAGCCACTGATTGCAGGTGTTCAACAAATAGATTAGCGACTAGTAAGAAAATAAAGCTACACTCCGGTCATTAACATAAATATCCCTCGAAGAGCTACCGAATTTCATAGATGACTTTCCTGGCGACATCGTTCAAGAGAAAAGTGCATCAACGAAATAGAACCCGTTCAAGATTGATCCACCTCCATCAAATTACTCTCTGGCTCCACAGGTTCACTTCGCTCCTGCGTCGGCGGTCCTTGTCGCTCTTGGTGAACATGTGGTGGCGTAGGCGGTATCACTTGCATGACAGGAGACCTCGGTCCAACAGCCTGAGGCGGGGCCCGAATGCCCTGCTTGTTCGAACGACGAGACGGATTGAAATGATTACATTTCGGGCAAACATATTCTGAAGCATCGCCTTCAAGTCAACACCATGATCACCAGGTAAAAAATGTCAAACCCACGAGTCTCTTCCCAGACGCTTTCTTTAACCAGACCGTTGTGTGCGAAGCATTGCTCGCAGATTAATGCAAACCGGGCTTGGTCGTCGTCTCCGAGGACCGTATCGGCGAGTTTGTCATACCATTGTTTCCGTGAAGGACCCGGTGGAGGCTGGGGAGGAGAGACAGGGGCTAGGGAGTTTTTCAGAGATACCAGGACAGCAGAAAAAGGAGAAACATACCGGCAGCTTGGTTTTGGGGTGTATTCAAAACGGCCGAGCCAGTACCACCGTTGCTGGGTCGCGTGGGCGTGCCGGGTGTCCCTTGGGGCTGGGCAACAATCCTTTGGCGAAGAGGAGATGATGCGGGCGAGTTTTCATCGTAGCGTTGCAGCAGTTCCCTTGTGGAATAGTAATTGGTCTTCTTCTTGATTTCCTCTACTTTCGTCCGTTGCTCTTTCATCAACTTTTGTAATGTTTTCTCTGCACTGGAGATGAGCTCGCCATGACATTATAGATATCAATACATGGACATGCCTTCTGCATCGCCTTTGCGAGTATACCAAATTTGCACGATTCGCCTTATGAACAAGATGCTATTTGACCATGAGCGACACTCGCCTGTGGGGTAATTCAAATACGCACATGATAGGTCCAACGACAACCGGCAATCCTTTCACTGCCTTTTCCACTCTAAAATTCCGGTAATACCCAGCCAGACTTGGCAAGGCACCTGTATACCACAGTGCGACATACACGACCCATGCGATAAACGTATACAGCGTCACGAACAGTGTCGACCGCCGTTCACGAAGTCGTATGTCAGCAAGTTTTGTCTGGCGCTTCTGGATATCCGCGGCTAAGGAAGCTAGAATGGTCTCGTAGTCATCTTCTTTGTTCTAGTAAATGCGATGTCAAATGAAATATTTTAGAAAAAGCAACACCACAGCATACCTTTCGGAAAAATGCGAACAAAAACGACATTTCTGCGGCGCACAGCCGACTTTCACGTTAAGGTAGCACGTTGAGGGGCGTGCAAGGCGGTGACGACAGCGATCGTGTTCGTCACGTCCGCGTGACATATGTGACATCGATTACGATCACCTGATCCCAGAAACGGAATTCTTCCAATGACTCGTTCCTTGATCCCAGATTTGCGCAATGCGGTACATCTTGTCGAAGTGGGTCTACATACCTCGTGTTTTTTCCTGCTGTGCTAACGTCTGCAGGTGACCAGTCAGGTAAATGTGCACTGCCTCCATCAGACGCGCCTCGGTAGAGCAGACGTGGCGTCCACAGTGAAGTGCACGTTTCATCTCATACTGTAATTCCAGTAAGATATTTCCCCAGTAATTGGCTGCCTTTAGCTATCGTCGATTTGTTCCCTTCAGGACCTGGTTAGGCGCCGAGTGGGTCCCAACACTTACCCAGATGCATTCCGGCTTCTGGACAATGATCCGTGTCGATACGTTCAATCACCGATCGTCGGTACATTTACATTTCGACCTGATCGCAAGGCAAGAGCTGCAAGAATAGTACTCCCATATGTGTGATACCCCGTTCGTGGCCTGGGAATGGAACCCGACTGACAACAGAATGTACTACACTCGGTCCAAACCCAACGTCATTCTATCGTGGTCCGATTCATTCGAGGAACTGCCAAGGTCCATGCCGTTGTCTAATCCAGCCCTAATGCTAAAGTTCGGTTCCGTCTGACTGTCAGCCTGAGAGCCCAATAGTCGAACCTTATAGGCTTTTGTCTGCTCAAGCTATTCAGCCCACACAGTACGTTGCGTAATATTTCATCGCACAGTGTGTTCACCATACCAACTCTCCAATTCCTCAGTTCGTTATTCCTCCTTCCTTCCGCGAACCGCGGGTCAGGATTCTCCTACATCCGAGGAAAATCGTGTCATCAATCGACGCGGATCCTGGTTACAGATGTCCTCCTATGACTCCTTTCCGGTCCGAGAAATATTAAGTCTGCTATAGCCGATGATCATCTGCAAAACCGATGGCCATGCATATGGCTCCCCTTAGACTCGAGATCATTTTCAGGGAAATCAAGTTCCTGCTCCACAGAATCTCGAGCTTGCTATCACGGCTGCTCCTTAGAGTCAGCTGCGCTTAATGTACGACTAGAAGGCGTCTCCATCCTGCTCGGTATTATTTACCAGAACCATTCGTCGGCGGCACCGTAAACAATGAAAGTATGTCTTTCGGAACCCAGTCTGGCATCCGTTATCCATGTCATATTTTTCAAAAATTTGACCAATGGTCCAGACCCTCGTTCCGCGTGCTCATGCCTTGGTACTGACGAGTACCTACGCCTTGGTGTATTGCCTGACTGTACTCTTACCTCGGTAAGCTTTTTATGTCCGGGTTTTACCTCTAAAAAGCGGTATTTCAGTTCATCTGTTGTCTTAGAGACAAGGTATCAAGGTACAAGGTATCAAGGTACCAAACGGTGTCAAAAGAATTGTTATTACCCTGCTTGTGCGAATCATGATATGCTGATAAAGTGCTTGCAGCCAGCGTGAGTGGAAATTGATTTTGATGTTTCTGCTGAGTAGATCAGCGCCCAGTACATTTTGTTGATCCACGCCTAGACATATCGTCCGGCATAGATTGGACCTCCTAACTGAACGATCTTTTTTCCAAAGGAGCTCCGTACTATTTTCAGTTTTCTACAGCTTTACAGAGCTGTGCTGCCCACGTTATGGCGGTGCTTCTTGGGAGTTCACTCCATCAGAAATTCATAACACATTCAGGTACCCATTTTTAAGTTCCAATTCTTTTGTTGCCTCATTCGGATGTCAATCCCCCTGACATTGGCAGTTGTATAGCTTTTGGCAAATAGTCCATGGATCCAGTCTTCTCTACAAGGGGACAGCCCACGCCTTCCAGATAGCATACGCAAACTTCCGCCCATGTCGGCGTGTTACTGAATTTACGTAACCTAGGGCGATATCTGTTTCGGGCGCTTGTCCACATCACATCAATCGGAAACCTGATACTTGCAAGGATTGGACTGAATCGGCCTTAGATCTCCCTTACATTATGCCGCCTTTAAAAGCATCGATGCAGCGACTGACCTTCTCTCTTTCGATCTTGAATCATCATCAAACTCGTTATTGTCGCCGATTGCCTACGACGGGTCCCCCTCTTATACCCCACATCCTCGTCAGGGTCCATTCAGCACACGTCGCTTAATCTCGATTTGGACTTTTATTTAAACGCCAACAATAACACGTTGATTTATCCGCTCCCGTTCCCTGCCTTTCATCACCCTCTTCCTCGTCATGTACCCCAACATGAATCATACCCTACTCTATCGACCCGAGGAAGAGTTTTCAGATATGGACCTTTCATCTTATCCTCTATACCCTGGTAGCGCGTCGGAGCATTCAGAGAGCTCCCCCAATGTTTGGGTGTATGGTATGTTTCTAGTTATTAATTGTGCTCTTCGTCTTTTAATGTCCCTCTAGACGACCTTCCCCAGCTCTCTCGCCACTCCTCGGCTTCTCCTGTCCTCTCCCGGGGCCGTCCAGACCACTACGACCACCATTGCAACGGGTCTAACGGCATGAGCATGCCCAACGGTCCCCTTTCCGGAAGCGCCTGGTCCCACAACGTCGGCTATCATCCAGACTCCGTCAGCTCGACCCTTACCGAAGAATATCCTCTCTTCGCACGTCGGGTATCTTCGCATAGGTCGGGAGGCGGCGTCGAGTGGGCCACTGCATCAGGTCACAACAACAGCAGAAGTCCCATATCTGACCGTCAATACCTTACCGTTGATCCATCCCAATGGGCGCCTATTTCGGGGCCGACGTATGAGTCGCCCACGTGGGATAGCCTAGGGCTGTCTTCCTTAACCGACACATTGGAGGTGAAACCCGACTTGGCCCTGCTTCGAATGCAGCGAGCAATGCATACACCAATTTCCCCTTCCCCCACTCCTTCCCCTTCATCGTCCGGCAAAACACCCACTATACCCTCCGGACGCAGCCCTGTCGACGCCGCCGCGAAACAAAAATCTTGCTCCCATTGCCACGCTACGACTACCCCACTTTGGCGTCGAGAACCAGTCACGCTCAAGCCTCTCTGTAATGCCTGCGGTCTCTACCTTCAGCAGCGCAATAAGCTGAGACCGCAGGAGCTCATTGATGCGGACTTGGATGACGGCAGCGAGGAGTCAGACAAAGACGCGACTGGACCCGAGTGTAGCCATTGCCACACGCGAAATACTTCAGTATGGCGGCGGAGCAAGACGGGGGAACAGCTATGCAATGCTTGTGGAGTATACCTACGCCTGAGAGGGAGGGATAGGCCGCTGTCACTGAAGAGGAACAAGATCAAGCCTCGTTCTAAGCACCGGGATACAGGATCGATTTCGCCCAAGTAGGGGTGTGTTTAATTTATTGAAGCCAAATGTATACGAATCCGGTTCTACTGATACGTCTAGTGCTTAATATGCTATTCTGTCGCTTATTGCTAGCTACGATAGGCAGACTGATTTTGTCTGCTGTGGTAGATTGAATGAAGCACCGGCTTCTCTGGCCTTTGAAAAGTTCTTCCCATGGATTCGTAAAGTTACACTCTCAGCAGACCAGAAACGGTTTGGACAATTGCATCACGACCCGACTGCCAATGCCAATGCTGCCAATCAACTTGAGTTGGAGACCGTGGGCGGATCATAGGCTGTATGCGGGCATATAGAAAGCCACTAGAGGTTTCAGGCACGTCTACCTTGTGGATTTGACAACGGTGAGAGTTGCTGTTGTAACAAATTCGGGAAATTGTACAATTTGAACGACGGGATCCATCGCGTTGTTTTCACATGGTTAGACGGGATTTACAATGTGTATGCCCTGGGAGGAACAATGCTGAATATGCGAAAATAACACCGAAGATCCAGACTAACGCCATAGCCGCGGTAAGGGCCAGCGGCGGTCACGGTGCATGTAACCCGTCTCTCCGATGTCAGGATAACACAGTGCCAGAGGTATATAAAGATGACAGATCAGGGGAAGGATGGATCCACCCACAATTGCAAAAGTATGTGGGACACACCCCAGAGTCTTGAATGATGCGCCGCGAAGGGGACTGAAGCTCCTCCATCTGTCAATTAGTACCCGAAACATTGTACATCCGCCGGTCACGAGTGTTGGAACCTTAATGGAACTATCACACACGAAGATAATTTAAGTCGCGAACAACAACCAACTGTTCAAATGATGCCAACTTGTAATCATCATACTACATAAGTTAGTTTGGGCACCGGTGTCGTGTTCGTAAATTTATGGGCGGCGCGTCCTGGTAGTAACAGTTTCGACGGTTGCGAGGTTTTACCGACGTAGACCTTATGTCGATGTTTACCGCCAAAGGTATGAGCTCAACAGGGCCGGCGCTGTGGGGTACACGGTGATAATAGCTTGATCCTATCCTTTCTTTCATCAATGCGATTGCCAACGCCTCTGGTAAGAATAGGAGTTAAAGAAGAAGGATTCGAAGCATCATACATCATGATCTACAATAGAGTACTTAAGTCCTGACAGTTTCATACGGATCACCGCAAATAGTAAGCTTAAGGAGGAAGTTCTTCTTGCGTAATCATGCAGAAGTCGTCACTTTACCACGGTTCGGTCAGTATAACTAAGTCATTCGTGCGAAGGAAGAGCCTCCGAGTCTAGTGGAGATTAATAATTAGGAGCAGGATATTTTTACGAAAGTAACGGGAGAAAATCACTTTGTGATCCCCTTCAACGGGTAGGAGGGATGAAACAACGGGAGAAATCCGAGAGAATATCTGTACTTCCTCCGAATTAGATTTTGACTTGTGGGCGCCTATATGCGAAATGCGCAGCGCTAGATGACGCCCTCGGCGCGATTTGGAGCGATTTGCTGTATGCAAACTAAAATATGAATAAGGGGCAGGTCAGTCTAGCTGTAAGCACACAGCCGCCACCTCCAGCGGCTCCGTGTTCTGCGTTTCCGCAGCTAGAACTGCCGAGGACGCCGTGTATAGAATTTGCATGGTGGAAGCGCCGCGTTGAAATCGGAGATCAAAAAGCGGCATCCAAAAAAGGAAGGAGCGCATCGGTGGTCGAATTTGACTGCGATGATCATTTCTTGACGTCATGGGCAAACTCAACAAGCTCTGGCGTCGAGGTCAACGACGCCTTGCCCATCTCCTTCCATGGGACTCTGCCTTTCTTCCTGTCGTCGTCGGCGGCGGCATAGTAACGACTCTTCGCGTCCTCGTTATCAGTACTCGGAGGAATCTCCACTTCTCGGTGACTCGGTTGACGACTCTCAGTCTACCGATGCCATCGTCAATATGCCAGTCAACTTGAACAAGGCAGTGGAAGTAGTCGCTGCCCTGAAAAGTGGGAAATATCCTTCTCAGGATCAAGTGGATAGCCTCTTGCGTTGGTTTCTTCAATCGGATATCCTGCGGGAATCTCGGTATACGCGTATTAGTGAGCAGGGTCAGCAAATCATTCATGATGTCCATCGGCTGTGCAGTGTATTATTAGTGTTTGGTGTGGAAAAGAATGGCACGTTTCTTTTTCTGTTCTTGAATGATTTGTTTCATTATGATTGATTACTTGCCTGACATACAGGTGATGATAGATTGCAGGATCTCTTGTTCCTTGCCGATATGATTTCAAGGCCGCTAGACTATGCTGTTGAAGGAGGTGAAACAGCAATAGAGGCCGATGTGCATCGTAAAGGTGCAGCTTTTCTATTGCCCTTGAAATTGGCTTTACTAAGTCAATTTCTTAGTTCCGCATCCCCGAGATTTGGGGCATGATTTGGATCGATTCCTAGAGGCAGCGAAGTCGCTTATGGTCATTTTCTGCACATCGACCACGGCTCGGCTTATAGTTTCAAATATTGTCGTTCTAGTGCAAGAAATCGTCGCTAATTTTGCTGGTAATATCAGCGACATCGCACAGCAGGTGCAAGGCGTGGCTGAAGGAGTAGGGAAGATTGCTGAGGGCGTCGAAGCGACTGTAGAAGGTCTATCGAAGAAACCAGAGGCGGATGCGAACACACCCGTGTCCAAAGTGGCGCATACAACCACTCAGATCGAAGTGGCGGCTAGGGAAGTCGCAGATAACGCGAACGCGGCCGCGGCCTTTGGGCAGAATGCAAAGCACCGGGATTCGTCTGACGACCAGATCAATACCCCGCACCTTCACACCGATGATTCTCAACCGGATTCCGCAGCGGAGGGAATTCAAGCAGTAAGTTTCAACTACGATATCGGTGCTTATTTAATATCGGCTATAGATATTGGTCGAAGCACATCAGGATCCGCGTTACACTACGGCCCTGAAGACGCTTCTGTCACTGCTTGAGAAGTACCTCTCCATTTGGCAGGAACTGGGGGCCATGCTGTCGCAGCCCAGTGCTCCAGTCTCCAGGTTCAATTCCATCGCTGCAGACACCAAGATTTTGCTTGAACGCTTGGCGTCAGGAAAGTCTCTGGATCCGCTCTGCGCCACAATGGGCAACCTTATGACTGCTGTTACATCTGTGCCAGGTGAAGATCATACGGTTGTCCAGCTTCGTGATTACCTTACGGACCTCAGAGGGTACCTGGCCCGCGCTTGTTCAGACTTCTCCTATGTCAAATCGAATACTTGTAGAACGGATATCTCGCAGCTGATCCATCGCGGCCGAATTATTCTGAAAGCAGCACATAGAGCTGAAATTTTCCTTGGAAGTTTCATAGGCGAAGCCCAGACCTTCATATCTGCTCTATCCAAAGACCATACCACCATCCGACTACTTCGTGCCTTTACAACTCTTTCGACGGACATTCATAATTATCTGACATTTGTTCGTGCACCCACCACCACAAGAGGCTCTCTCTACTTGTCGGAAGCCATGTGGAACGATATCACCGCCGTCGCCATGAACGCATTCCTCTCGCTCACGCAGAATATATTCCGGCCTAACGGAGCAGTCATCATTCCAATACCACGTGTAGAGTACGGCGACACGAAAATAGATGTAGCAGTCGACGGTCGACTGATGAGGGTGTCCTTAGTTGGCGACGCACGGAATGAAGGATGGTCCGCCGGTGTTTATGGGGATCCAGAGAGCGATACGCCAAATTGGCTTACCCCTAGCTCAATTATTGTGAAAAGATGGAGCGAGTTGCGCCTTGATTTTACCGCTGCGACAGTACCGGAAAATGGGCCTGCTATCACATCTTCGAACAAGGTTAATATCCACATCGACGGCGTTTTTTCAGGAGCGAGACATAAAGTTGTCAGTTTGGACGACCTGGGGTATTTCTTCCATTTCAAGTCACTTATGGGGTATGAAGACGAAGGTGTGCTAGGGCTTGACATTGGGTTCGGTGGGCTTGGCGGGGGAACTATCGACATAATACTCGAACTTGACACTCAGACTGCCAGCGAAGATCAGGTCGACTTCAGTATCGCCAGTGTCAGCGTGACTTTACCGCCATCCCTTGACATAGGCGTCGAATTGTTGGACTCGAGACACTGGATTTTGAACGCGATGCTCACACCAATCGTCCTACCTTTGGTCAAGTGGTTCGTACGAAGGGAGCTAGAGAAGATGGTGGAGCAGTTGATACGCTCGGCCATCAATAGCTTGGCTCATGGCTTGCACGCTGTCCGAGATGAAACACAAAAGGACGGCGGACAATCCGTGTGGACTGCTATTATGAACGTAATATCTTCAGGACGGCTGTTTGGTGCTAGCCCAGTTGATGAACCGGACGTGCGTACTGAAACTACCGTGTCGCTCAAAGGCGTTCAAATCCAGCGAGTAGAAGCGGACGCTGGAGGCGTGTCTCAATCTACGGTAGCCATCGGTATCGCACCACAAATCCTCCCTTGCAAAGGTGAACTGCAGCCCTTAGCATCTCCTGCGGCTATGTATGAACACGTTGCTTCAGAAGTTTCAGACCAGGTCATCTACGCGGAAGAGAGACTCGTGGACGTGGAGCAACAAGTGAGAGAAGGAGTCACTGCTGTCGAGGAATTGATTGACAGGGCCGGAGACAAACTTGCACGTACGGAGAGTAGAGAAAGGCGTATCGACGGATGGAGAAGTCACACGTTCGATATGTAGGGGGGACGTTCGGGGAAGCAGGCCTTCGTGAGATGATGTGCACGAAATCCAAGGGAATCTGATTTGCCGGCGAGCCACTGGTCCAACATTTGTGGTTAGGTCCAGGGTCGCGCTAAGGATATTAATTCGATTCATTAGGACTCAGTGCCCAGTGGAGTCGGGACTTGGGACCCAGAGTAGCGGCCAAGTGACGGAGACTTTGAACATGAGCATTGAGTATCAATTCAAACCAACGGTCCGCTCAATCATAATACTTGATTTCAAGCTCAAGGTTTGATTCTGAAGCTCAGGGTTGCATTGGTATTTACGACGTTTATTTAATATTTCAAGCTACCGGTAGGCTGTATTTACCCGCTGGCCCCGCTCCCGCTGGCACTTGCCACCGACGCAGCGTACACGAAGAGCATGCAATCAGTATATACCAAAGCGGAAACTTGATCGTTCTATTCAGCTAACACCAAACACTCTAGCCTCTACGGATGCTTCTTCTGCGCGGGATGCGAGTAAGTACTTGCATAGCGACGGTTGGAAGCTCGAGGACATGACAATGGCTTCGTCTTGTGTCACCGAACCGAATTGATATGGGCTCCTAGAGGAGGGCTGAAGAATGCTTTTGAGTATTGACACTAAGTTGGCAAGCGACCCCATATTCTACGTTTGAACGCTTCAAGGCCACTGTGCTAATCAGTTTTGCCATAGCGCTTTGCAACAGAGGCTTGGCGACACCGAAGACGAAACTCAGGATTTGGACCACAGCGACTCTGACTGCCAGTACATAAGCGCATGGCCCTCTACATTCTCCAGTTGCTGCACCGAAATCTACGGCAGGATATCGCAGGGTTCAACGATCTGTCCCTTCTCAACGCGGAGAAGATATATTTGGAAGAGGCCGCTCCCTCCCTGAAGTGAAATACTTGTGCCGTTACTGGTCATCTCATCTTGTGGCGACCCTATTTTGGTTTCAGAACTAGAGCTCATTGTCAATCGATGTATGCTCTACTGATTCGAAGCCATGAACTTAGAAGGATATCTCACTGTGTGAGATTCACAGACAACCTCATGGATGAGAGATGCTTACAGGTAGGTGGTACGTCCTTTTACCAATGACCAGCCTATCGAAGAGATTGAATTAGTCATGACTGTTAGGCCAAGGCAAGCATGAGCAGCCGTATCAAGGAGCTGCTGTAGCCCCCGGTTTCTCCGCACGATACACTAAAGTAGTCCATCGTGCGTATAAAGAAGGGGCGCAGTCTCTGCACGTCCTGCGCGATGTCAATCCTTAAAGCTTCTAGGAATAGCTTGTCTTTGTCGGAGGAGTGTCGGAGGAATACAGGATAATCAGTTTCGCCGTCCATTCTGACCACGATGCCGTCACTGCTTTGTATCGATGATACAATCTTGATCTTGGGTATATTTACTACTGGAGAACGAATTTATTGCTATTTCGAACAGGCTTTTCCCATTCGGTCAATAGCATGATCATGAGTACGTGAGCTTGGGTTGATGTGAATAGTTCATCTACATAAGTTCGTCCCTTAGCGCATCCAATCATCAGTGCTCGTTGAGTAAAAGTGGTGAATATCATTGTATATAGATGTCAATAACATATATGGGCTATGAAGTTTACGACTATCTATTATCCAGTAATCCAAGTAAGTCTGAATGAAAAGTTAAAAAGTTTAAGGAACCAAAGTCACGAAAAACATAATGACCACCGCAGGACTCGAACCTGCAACCTTTTGGTAACCATTCAGCAATCGAAGCCAAACGCGCTACCATTGCGCTAGGTAGCCACAGTAAGAGGTGAACTAGAAGCAATTTAATCATTTATTCATCAACAATACCGATCGGAAACTCAACATATTTTCAAGAGTGCAGAAGGGACGTTTAAAAGGAACACAGCGACCATCTAAAACGGTGTCATTGTAGGTGACGCAGGTAGCGACTCAAAATATCTACACCCAAGTCTTTGAGCAACATCAGCATTTTGAGGCTGGATTACTTACCACCACCCGCCTCCCTGCTCTGCGGCCTTTTAGACGACAAGCAATGTTCTCAGCCAGAAAAGTACCTGTGTTCATGGGCGAGAGTGCATGCCGTTCAAGTCCATTTCAAGGATAGCGGAAGGCGCGAAGGCTTCGCGCCGTGAAATGCATGGTACGCTGTTAGGGCTGCAAGAAATTTCATGTCTATTTTCAAACAATAACGATAGCTGCGACTGTCGGGACCATTGAAACGAACTACGCATTATTCGTTTCATCCAGTTGCGAACGAGGTTACACTTACAGAATGGTGCAAAGGTCATGAGATACTGTTTAGGAGACAAGAAGGGTGAGAACGATCCATACGCGCTATAGGAGCACCCACCTAACTAAAACACTTCTCCCAATCCCCGTTTCCATTGTTCCTCGCATATGACTGACTCTCGACAAACGCGTCTAATGAACAAAGCCCATCCCCACTGCCACAAAACGCCAGCGGCTGCACTTCATCGTTCACCAAAACCCTCACATAGTCCTCACCCGAGCACTCTAATTTCTCGGTCACCATATTCGCCGAAAACGACACGAGCCGCGACGCAAGCCAGTTACGGTTTGGGTCGGGGCTTGTAGGGTCGAGATCGGCACTCTGCGGGAAGAGTCCCATGGCGGAGTATATAGCTATCATTTGATTGTCATGCGAGAAGTCAGCATAGAAGGTGCGATTGAGGGGGAAGGTTTCTGGGTTGGAGTCAAGAGTATGGTTCGTCTGGGTACTGTCCCGAACTGGAGATGCAGTCAGCCGCGCTAAAAGCTCGTTGACATATCCAACACCCTGGACTGGCCCCAATTCTTGTCCGTATCTACATAGATGCAGCAGTCAGCAATCGGAAAGAAGGAATGACTGAATGAATGCGAACCCCGTGCCATAGTACTTGTCTAAATCTCCCGAGTATTCGAAACCCTCAAAGTCCGCAGCTTCGAACATATCGCAGAAAGGACTGCGCTTTTCCTTGGCCACAGAATCAAAGGGACACATTGACAAGAGGCTGTAAGTGTCATCGTTGGAAACGTTTGCCCCAGGAGCGCCGTCGTTGATGCGAGCTGTTATGGTAGGGGCGTAGATAGCCAACCAGGCGTTGGTTTGGTCATCGGAGTCTCCCGCGTTTTCACACAGATTGTCGTCGAGAGTATCGTTCAACTGGGAAAGGGATTGTAAGTATCGGAAATAAACAACGTAATTCCGACTCACATCTTCAGACAGAATCACGGATAAAGGTGGGTTGTATGCATGATAACTAGCAGCTGAGAATCCGGCTGTCCAGTTCGTTGCCGACTTGATAACTCGGTCCGAGCCTGAAGCTCTAACGAAGGGGATATGGTCCTGATCGACAAGATACGAGTACCTTTGGAAAAATGTCTCCCCGGATTCATAGGCCCTACGGCATCTGTTAGATCAAAAAGCTAATCAGACAAGAGACTTACTGTGCTGCGCCAAACGGGACGAGATCGGCAACTCCCAAGTCATACGTGTAATTGGCCAAGAATTGCATACGTTTATTTGTGAATTCATCAAGGGCAGTCAATTTATCGATGGCAGAAATAATACCAGCAGCGGAGCCGCTAGTGGGATAACGAGCGCCATGTCTTTCGAGCTAGTACGAACTTTCAGGGACGGCACATCGAGTACAACGATCTTTCAAACACTCACAAGGTTTATCTAGCATTCTCATCAGTACAAGCATGACAGGGCATGGGTATAACTCTCTCTTACCTGGGTCACTATGCAGTTGCGAGGCACATGGTATTCTGCCAGAGAAACAAACGGAGAATACTGGGCCCAATTCTGCGTGAATGGAACAGCAGAGAGATTCGCCTTGTAGGATCCAAAGGAGTAAGTGGGCAGAAATAGCGCAAGCCCAATCCAAGCTGCTAGCGCGACCCAGATCATCGTTGTTCTGTTCCAAAAACCCAAGTTCTTCTTCGAATATATCGGCGCCGTTGTTGCTAGGGGTGACCGGGCACTACGGGCCAAGGATTTCGAAGAAAAGAAAACGACCATGAGGGTCGGAAGGAGCAGTCGGTGCTTATGCGTTCATGGAGGAATATGCGAGAGAAGCGTAGAGGTGCTCAAACGTGCGTGGTAGCCCGCCGCAAGTCTATTTTGGGACACGTCACACTTTGCGTCACAACAGCCAAAACGGCAGTTCCCGACGTATTAGGAAGTCCGAGCGGGATGGTCCCTTGATTTACTGAAAAATATAGCTATCAAATACAGCTAACAGGCTGCAGACCTGGAAAATGCATTTGAATGGATATGTATACTCTGAGCATCTCACTGATACCTGATCTTTATTGCTTGTGGCAAGTTACTAGTCGACTCAACGACCTGTAGTATGCACAAGTTCAAAGTCAACTATGTCCTACAAAATGAGTGGGAAAGCAAAGGGTTTATCTGAGCCTTGAACTCGTCTTATATTCCGTAGCTTCAATACCACTTGTACTTATCTCTGTATGCGCCTCCATTCTCGTTACCCTAGTTATTCTTTATCGACTCTTTTGCTATGGCTAGTAGTACAGCTCCTTCTCCAAGGAACGCACAAATGTGATTCACTCCAGAACTATGTAATTACAAGATTACGAGACTGTAGTTGTAATCGCAGTCAACACGACAAGAAACTATTATACAACATGCGTGGTATGGTATCAAAATGGAAGAACACAGAAGCAATGTCTGTGATGGTGTCTAGGAGGTGCAAACCGATAAATTAAAGCAGACGGCAAAAAATTAGGCATGCACGAGACCGCTCTTCAATCTCTGCGAACTGGCAATATTCGTCAGAGTTTCTCCGAAAGCCTCCATATCTACAGCGGTCTCGCTGAGAACAGATGCGCTGAGACTGTTCATGATGCCAGCGGTTTTCAATCCGGAGCGAGCGACTTCGCCTCCGGTCCATTCCTTGACGAGGGGATGTTCAAACGACGGCGCGTATCCACACGACTCGAATAGCTCTAGATGACGGGTAAAATTGGAAGATGGCGAAAAGAGGGGAAGCGCTGGGACGAAGCGCTCATAAGCCACAAAATACCGGCCAGAGGAGATGTCAAACACACTTTCTTCGATACAAGATGACACCTGCTTAGGCGTGAGGTTTCGCAGAGCCATTACTGGCAAACAATGGTCAAAGAGTCAAAATATTATGCGCCATGAACGTACGGTATGCTCCAACAACGATGCAAGCTCTTGATTCCATAATCGAATGAACGAGAACCACGCCTCTGTCTGCAACAGCATCGCGAATAAAGCTACAGCAATCAGGAAGCGTAACGAGCAGGTCGGCCCGGTTCTCGCCATGGACATTGAAATGCCGGTGCTTCACATACGAAGGCAAGTCTGGCATCGTCGTTGGTGCCAGAGACAAAATATGCGTGATACCAAGCTCGAAAATGAGCGACTCTGCCTGTTTCGGGTCGGTCGGAAACTCGCTGCGAATGGCAGAAATACATCAGTGACGTCAGTCGACAATCTTGGAAGTGAGAAATTATTTTAACCTGCTCAGAAATACCTGGTCGGGTATTATTGGCGTTGTGTCGATCATGCGGTTGAGGAAGGCGGTCACGTTCTGCTTCTGGCGTCGTTTCCAGGAGATGTAGATGGGGTGGGAGGGACTCGGGGCATATCCGCAATCAGCGAAGGTGTCCAGCTGCTTGATAAATCCATAATTTGGATGGGCGCATGGTCGCTCTGGTGGGGCCGAAAAGCAAATGAGATGCGCGCTGTGATAAGGAGATAATCAAGTGACGATACAGCACCTCTCTTAATCAACTTCAAAGCTAACGATGTACTTATGCCCCTTGTTTTCATCACTGATAGCAGGGTTAATAATTACATTCAAATGAGATAAGAGATGGTGAGATATATTGACTCACAGTAGGCAGCGACGACGGTGGTACTTCTTGAGATTCCCATCACACAGTGCACAAGTACGCAGCCACCCTGGGCAAGGGCAGACTCAATGAACTGGCATGCTCTGGGGAGATGTATCAAAAGATCATCGTACTCAGAATCGTCCACAGCAATAGTCAAATGATTTGGGCCCGTGGAGGAATATTCAGGACACACGGAAACAATGTGCGTGATTCCGAGCATAGTACGCTGCCCAGCGGACATCGCAGAAGTCAAACTAAGAAGAAAATATCAGCGCCAGGCTGAGACAAAGACGCGCCACCACGTACTTTCCGAGAAATAGTTGTCCCTTGACGATTTCATTGAAGCTAGCGGGCATGTGGGGGTAAAGAGGGTGTGTCGTTGACTTGATGGTCATGATGGTAGAAAGGTAAGAGCCTATAAGGGCTCGCCAACAAATAAGAACTCGATAAGAACGCACAAAGCTAAGATGGGAAATTGAAATTACTCCACCGGGACCGGGCCGCCGAGCATCCTGTTCGGGAAGAATCGATTCAGCTCCAAGGACCATCAAAGCCGAATTATCCCGAAGATCTCGAGCATTCTAGCCGAATGACACAAGTTTTTGTTTATCTTTTGCTCTCGCTTTCCGATAACTAAGGAACCACCCAAACCACATGGTTCAACACAGTTCGGCGTAAACAGGATGCATAGGAAGAAGAAGGAAGCGAAGAGGTGCGTACGTACATCTTCACAAAATTTTTCAGTAGTTTGTGAAGGAGAGGGGATATTGAAGCCTAAGGACAGAGCAGAGTAGATATGTTCGACGTTCATTTCCAAATCATGTCCACTGTCACTCTGTCTCTC
This sequence comes from Armillaria ostoyae, assembly GCA_902506015.1. Classification (NCBI taxonomy): domain Eukaryota; kingdom Fungi; phylum Basidiomycota; class Agaricomycetes; order Agaricales; family Physalacriaceae; genus Armillaria; species Armillaria ostoyae. Next base: position 5,127,858 of record LR732083.1, read on the forward strand.
CTTCACTATCACTCAAATTGAATCCAGAAATCATGATATTTCGTCCCATTATGTGATTGAATCAAAAATGACGACTATGGTAAAAATATATATAAAGTCCATGTGAAGGTCCATTAAGTACTACACGAGCCAAAACATGTTCAACCACTGCAATGCAAAGCAATTTGAAAGAAGGAAAGTCATGAGGGATGTTGCCAGTAAGTCCGGTTGTATGCCAAAATAAAAGTGTCATAATGTAATGAATGTCTACGAATCCGACAAAATTTCGTCGATGGATTTGTTGAGGAAATCCTTACGAGATGCGAGGTCCGCCACGGGGAAGCGCGCCGCCATGGCTTCACGGGCAGTTCTACAACATTTGGTAAATAAAAAAGCATAGTAGAATAGAACATGGACGTACTTCTTGGATACGGTCATCAGATCTTGCGTACTAAGATAGTTCCGTAGAGCCGCAATCAACTCTTCATCCGAAGGGTTAGGGTTGTTGTTGGGGCCTGCGAAGGGATTAACGGTCGTGGCCAATGAGAACGTCGATATCGGCCGCTGGTCGCCGCCTCCAAAAGGAAGTGTTGGTGGACCAAATCCGCCCGAATGTCCTGACTGCGATCCGCCTCCCAAACTGCCCCCGAGCATGTTCATAGGCATCATCGGATTTTGTGGAGCCATGGGCGGCATCATACCATACATGCTTCCAGTGTTCTGATATCCCATCTGAGGCATTCCCATGCCCATGCCCATACTGCCTGCGGTATGCTGATATGGCATGCTGCCAGCCGTATTCTGGTAACCCATCTGAGCCATTTGCGGCATGTTCCTACCATAATCAGACCCGTGCACGGATCCGGGTCCGCCAGAGAAAGGTCCCATGGACGCGCCGTACTGCGCCTGCTGAGCTGCACGTTGTGACATGTTGCTGATGGAGGGTTGACTGCCAAGGCGTAGGTTGGGATTGGACGAGTTGTTGAGCGTCAAATTCGTATCACGGTAGTAATCACCAGCTTGAGAAGCCTGATGATACGTGTGAGGCGATTCTTCCCTAGAGCCATTGGGACGAGAGTGAGGCTTGCTGTATCCTGTCTCGTCAGAATGGCGTGAGCCAGTTTCCCAAGCTTCGGCTTCGTATTCTGCATTTCGAAAGATGAGTAATTTTGTGAGGGACCATATCAAGAGTGCTGCTTACCGCTGAACTTCTTCAAGGGTATCATAGACTCGTCGAATTTCTCATCCTCGTTGATGATGACCTTCTTGTCTTTGCCTTCACCAATGACGAGACGAGTGTTACCCCAACCGAATTCATCCATACACCAGAAGGAATACACCGGCAAGAAGAAACTATAAATCGGATATCTGAAAACAAGACAACACTTAGACCGCATGCAGAAAGTTGTACACACGGGACCTACGAAAGAATGTAGACAACCATCCAGCCGACGAGCATGAACTCCCGGTGGAGGATGAAGATCAGAGCCTGGATGTTTGTCAGCAAATACAGAACACAAGAACGCACAGAGCATGTTTAGTACTTACCTGCAAGCCATACGTAACTGCCAACATGATGATGGCGATTTCAGGGAACGCGGAGGCACCAGTCGATACAACGATAATCAGATATAGCAGCTACGCCAGATGCGTCAACGGAAGAAACCCAGAAGAAGCTAAAAGACTTACATAAACCACGGTGGCGGGTAAGATCTAGCACGGGAACCGTTAGACAAGTAAAGGCCGACGCAAAAAATCATATACGCACCAAAGTTCCCAGTAGATCAATGAACACGAAGAATCGCATCGAGAAACAACAGAAACCAATGAGCTCCGGTAGTATAACCAACTCGCACAGATTATGGATAGTGGAGTTAATCCATCGACGACGCTGAGAGAACAGCACGCGCCAGGAGTCGGGGGCCATGGTACGAGCGATCGCATCTGCACAAAACTTGGTCTTGAACGTGGGGAAATGTTTCATCAAGAGCGTCGTCAAGAAACGATCTTCTCCGAGTGAGAACAGATTCTTCTTGTGCAAGGTATCGACGTTGGGCTCCGCGTACTCGTCAATTATCCGGTTAGAGATGATGATTGGCCGTCCCTTGTCGGCAGTCCGAATCCGATATAAGGAGAAACAACCCGGCAAACAGGTAACCGACCCAAACAGACTTTCAAAGGCTTTCGAGAGATGGTGAGAAAGATAGTATTCGTAGACCTGGATCATTGTCCACCAGGAGCCTTCTTCGTTCTCGAGCTTGGTTTCCCCACATATGCCAATGATACTGGAGTCGTCAGCAGCTGATGCTACCAGTCGGTTCAGAGATTCAGGTGTAACAGTCTGTAAAACGATGCGTCAGTATTGCTCATTCAAGGAGGAAAAGAGGGGGAAATCACCGTATCAGCATCCACAGTGAAGATGTACTCGTAAAATGCCGGGTCTATACCAATGACGTTCCGCATCTGATGATATATCTCGAGCTCCAAAGGCGACATGGCAGCATCGAAGTGGACGCGGTTCAAATAGTGCATAAGGAGAATTTGACTATCTCGTTTACCACGATTACCAGGTTTCGAGCGCTCCGTAGGTTTGCCAACTTTGACGATGACCATGTAGCTGCGGAGGAATCAGCGATGTCTCAAGCACATGCGACGGAAACAACATACGGAACGACGTGGCCTTCGAACTCATACAAGCCAGAATAGACTTTCCCGTAATTCAGCGCCTTGGAACCCTCACCAACAGATTTGAACAACAGAGGCTCAGGATCGAGCTTCGGGTCAACGCCGAGAATGTCCAAAACGATTCGGGGCGTCGTACGATCGTTACCACTACCGATGATGTTGCCATCACAAATGATGAAAATCAACTTGCGTTTGTCATCATAGTTGAGAGCAGCAAGGGAATCAATCGTGCGGCGCAAAGAGTCCTCTCCTTCCGTGTAACACGGCACCTGACACAAGATGAACTTGTCCTGAAGTTCAGGATTGCGTTTACTGCCGAACTGCAGCGCAGCAATGACTAGGGAAGAAAGTCAAAAAACGGTATTCATCGGTGAAGACAGGAAACAACGAACATTTCAGCGCCACGGAAGACATAATGATACCAGTAAAGACGATCAGCATGTAGTTTTGAACTTGGCACCGAGCCGTTTTGCGGAAATCCGTTTGCCCGACGTAGAAGTTGTTCTTGAGACAATTGACATTCTGAGCGCGATAAGTCTCGTTCAGAGCGTTGAGCGCTGTATTGAGTTCATTCGTGATATCCTTGCCCGCTTGCTGCTTGAAGACGTCCTCAATACTGCTATCCAAAAATTTATAGGACGTATACGTCGTATACGTGTCCTGCGTGTTGAAATAATCTGTCAGGTCGTACAGATCGTTGTCCCAAACGGACCAAATCCTTTGAAATGATCAGTAAATATACGTGAGTAAGAATGAACTGGTGCTTACTTCGCTACATCATCGTCGGTTGCATCCGCCTCTATCGTGCTCCAAGTATACACAAGTGGACCTTTGTAGTAGTTTTTCATCTTGGGAAGGAAGGTCGCGGTGTACCAATCAGCGTTGGCTAGTTTACTCGCCGTGTAGCTGGTCAGAGCGCCAGAGGTATGATCGGCAGTCGGGGCGACGTTGGTGACGTTCTTGACGGTCAATTCCAAGTTTGCATCAGTGACGAGACCCGCACAGCCAAGGACAAGAGGAACCGGGAAGTAGTAAGTCATATCTGTACCGGCCAGTGACTCTAGACTGTCAGCGCCATTACTGACGGTGCCAGACACATCACTGTGGTCTCCTTGTACGAAATTCGTCATGTCGTACACCTTGCCCTGCACAGAAACCCACCAGTCATTGTCGCCCTGGTGCTCAGAAACCTCTTCCGTGTTCCATGCCTTGTCATAGTTGGGACACAGCAATCGACCGAACTCGACGATGTAGAAGATGACGACGGCGTTGAAAAGGAAAATGAGCATACAGATGGTGACTTTTTCTCGCCAGGCAAGCCGGATATCAGGACGCTTCATCCGGCCGATCCAGCTGAGAAGGAAGGTTGGCATCCACCAGGTGCAGGCCCAAACAATCCCAAGCCAGACACGCCGCGAGCGAGACGAAGGCACTTCTTCCACGGCGTTCGCCACTTCCTTGACCACAAGCCCGTCCGCCTCTTTCGAAGGATCGTTGTAAGGCGGTGCCCCACTCGACGAACCTCCACCACCCGACTTGTCCCAGTACTCATCCCCGTTGTCACGATCCGGCCCGAACCCTCTCTGCGTCGCGGATATATTGGGTGTAAGTAACCCTCCTTGGCCATATGACCCAACATTCGGATCGCGATACTGCGTCCCGTGGGAACCAGTGCGCGTCAGCAGCAGATCTTCCGCGCTCTCCTGCCCAACTTCAGGGGCCAGCCCTTCCTGGTGGGTATACTCGGTGGTATCATCTCGCTCGACACTCTCCTCCTCATCGTCTAACATGCCCCCTTCTTTCAAAAGCTTCCGCGTCTCCTTCTCAGATGCACGGAGAGGATCTTCAACCATCTTCCACGCAGAGTACGAAAGCCAGACCATCCGATGCCCAAGAGCAAAGTCTACGCCCTCTTTCCATCCGTTGGCACGCGCACACTGCGTTATCCTCTCCATCTCCGATCCCCGCATCGTTGGCACGTAACGCTCACAAAACTCTGACACTTCGTAGTCCGAGATATACTCCACACTGCGCCTCGACGCTAGATCGGGTAGAAGTAGCGCTCGGACCTGAGCTTTCACTCGTTGTTTGTTGAATGAGTTAGAGGAGCCAGAGTCGTTCGGGCGTATGCAAGAGACCGTCCAAAGTCGCGCATGACTGATAGTAGCGAAGAGGTTGGAGAGGGTGAAGTTGATTTGGGTCGTCACGGGGTACGTCTTCTGGCGATCCAACTCTGGGAACTCCTCTATAGTTGGAGAGCTGGAAGACGCGATGGGAGTGGGTGAGCGAAGGGGTAACGACGAAACCTGAGCTTGTACAACGATACTTTCATCCCTGTTGTGTCTCTCAGCAGCCAATGAAGGCCCTGAGAAAAGCTTCACCACAAAAGGATCAGTAGAGTTGCGCAACAGAGGGACGAAGGCGGAATCTAAAAGGTCCGTATCCTTCTCGATGAAGTCCTTGACGTCATACGAACAAGAACCGGCATAGTGGTTGATGCCGAAGAAAGTTCGGGTAGTCGCACCAACAGGATTCGCCACAAAAGATGCATGGACACCAAACTTGGTTACCAGATCCTGCAACAAATCTTCATTACGATGGTCTCCACCCTTACCTGACTTGAGCGCAGAGCATGACTTGTTCAAGGAGCCCAGCACACCACCCGGTTTTCGCTGGGGCCGTTCACCGGTCTGAGGTCCCCGTAAGAGCTCCACGCACGCCAGATTGTCCATCGTGGAGATTGAGGGCAGTGAGATACCATCGCCCGATATCTGACCATTGTACCCGACGGTGTCCTCGAAGATATGGCGCTGAACATACGAGTGGAGCAACTCGTCGGAGAAGTTTATGCAGAACTCATCAAACCCATTCTGGCCATACGCGGAAATCAGTGGCGTAACCCCCGAAAGCGCCATCGAAGCAGTACCCGTGGGACCACGTGTCTGGAAGCCAGGCTGGTCAAGGATAACGACCTGTGTATGGGGAGAGGGGTCCTTCTGTGATGGCGCAAGCTTGTGATTGACGGTCTCCACAACGAATGCGAACAGGATGGCATAGAGATCACGAACAAAATGGTCTCGTTGCAACGCGGCTTGCTCGGCATTGAGAAGGCTTGTGTAGAGCTCTTTACGAACATAACTTGTCTTGTTCGTAAGCGTCTGACTGAGGTCTTCCGACATGATGCCGAGGAGGCGCGCGATATGATCAAGTACGGGAGCGTTGGCGACGTAAGCGGCAAAATCGTGGGTATCTCCATCATGAAACTGGAGGTTGCCAAGGAGGAGGATGGCCATTAGGGTGGAGAAAATGCAGGACATAGCCTTGGGCTTGAAACCAAGAACACGCATGGCTTGTCGCAAGTCTCCCATCGCTATGGAATCGTCGCTGAACGGGCCGGCTGGCAGCCGGTACGTTCCCGACGACGCAAGAAGAGCATAATCGGAGGGATCTTCTATGTTGAGATTGTCTCTCTCGGTGGTGGTCGCACCGGCAAGGAATTGATAAAAGATATGGTATGACCGCTCCTCCTGCGTCAGCCGGTTGAGGCGCGACTTGTCCAACCCAAATGCAAGGACCTTTGCTGAAGATATTCGACCCCGGTCGTTGAAATGCAGCTCCAAATAGCGGGTGTGCCGTGAGGCATTGGGGCTCATGAGGGTCTTGGCATTGCCGAATGAATCCAGGACAGTTCCGAGGGCTTTGATCTGGTCAGCAATCTTTGCCTCCTTGTTGGAATGGCTAGAGAGACGCAGTATCTGGCTGATGAAAAGCTGTATGCTGGAGGATTTTCCTGCGCCAGTGATGCCCCTGCGAATGTCTCGTTAGCGGCAAAAAGGTAGCCGGCTCGAGACAACGACGTACCTCGACAAAAGAGCCTGCGACTCGTTCCTGCGCCTCATTACGAGGTATACCCTTGCTGCAAGGTCGTATAGATGCGGCTGAAGGGGCTTTGGAGAGTCCACCATGGGGAGGCTGGTGTCCTTGTAGCACCGCTCTTCATACTCTTTTGCGCTGATATCGTTGAGATTTGCAAGTGTCTTGTAGGGGTTAACTACGACCAAATTGGAGGCGCCGACTCTAGTGTAGGGTAAATCTGCTCGAAAGCGAGCCTGGAGAACAGCGAGAATGGCGTCGTCAGAAGGATATATGGTGGCCGAGCCTGAAGACGACACAAGGTCGACCAGGTCGCCAGAAGCGATGGCCTGGGTGGAATTCGAGGCCATAGCCTGGTATGAAGGATGGAAAAACGCTCTCGGCGCTGTTCAAGACGATGACGAACCCAAGAAAGAGGCAAACGGCAGGTGCATAACAAACGGTGGGAAGGTCACACCGTGATGGCTGTTGCCACGTGAGCTGCGAGACACTGCACAAAGTAATTTCCATTTTGTCTCCATCCTACCTCGACCCGGACTGCCATGCTGTTTGAAGTAACAGTACGTTGCTCAGTGGCCTCTGTTATTCTTTTCTGACCATATATTCTGCAGAAAAAGCAACTACATCGGTCGGAACGGGTCAAGGGCATCGATTTTCACCCTACCGAGCCTTGGCTGCTAACCGGCCTCTACAATGGCACCGTGAATATCTACAACCACGAGACTGGCGCCCTCGTCAAGACATTTGAAGTCGCAGAGGTCCCAGTACGATGCGTCAAATTCATTGCGCGCAAGAACTGGTTCGTCGCCGGATCCGATGACTTCCAGCTACGTGTCTACAACTACAACACGCACGAAAAGGTCGCCGCTTTCGAGGCACACCCGGACTATATTCGGTGTCTGACAGTGCACCCGACGGCTAGCATCGTCTTGACGGGCAGCGACGACATGACTATCAAGGCTTGGGACTGGGACAAGAGCTGGAAGAATATCCAGGTACGTGGAGGTCCACCGCGCATATACCCGTTATTTCTGACGTCGCCGCCAGGTATACGAAGGCCACACGCACTACATCATGAATCTTGCATTTAACCCTAAAGATTCCAACACCTTTGCCTCAGCCTGTCTCGACCGTACCGTCAAGATGTGGTCAATAGGCTCGCCCTCCGCCAACTTCACCATGGACGCCCACGACAAGGGTGTCAACTATGTCGACTTTTATCCTGGCGCAGACAAACCGTATCTCGTCACCACTGGCGACGACAAGACGGTCAAGGTCTGGGACTATCTCAGCAAAAGTTGTGTACAGACTATGGAAGGCCACACCAACAACGTCTCTTTTGCCATATTCCATCCTAATCTCCCTATCATCATCAGCGGAAGCGAGGATGGAACGATCAAGATGTGGAATAGCGGCACATATCGTCTTGAGAACACTCTCAGCTACGCCATGGAGCGCGCATGGTGTATAGCGCTGAGGAAAGACGCGAATGAGATCGGTGTTGGGTTCGACGAGGGTGCTGTTGTGATCAAGGTATGCTTTGTTTACCGTTCTACCCATCAGATCCTTACTCGAAACTAGCTTGGTCGCGATGAACCCACCTTCAGCATGGACCCTTCCGGGAAGCTCATTTTTACGCGTAACCAGCAAGTCCTTTCTGGGAACGTACAGATGATCCAGCAAGACGACACCTCTCCCGCATCCGACGGCGCGCGTCTTCCGATTTCCCTCAAAGAAATCGGCTCGTCCGAGATATTCGCCACATCTCTCATCCACTCTCCAAACGGCCGATTCGTCACTGTGGTTGGAGACGGAGAGTATATCACCTACACTGCCCTCGCATGGCGAAACAAATCATTCGGAAATGGCATTTCATTCGCTTGGGCTCCTGATTCCAACACGTATGCCGTTCTCGAAAACAGAGTGAAGCTACGGATTTACAAAGGTTTCCGAGAACGCGGCGGCGCAGGAATGAAAGGCGTTGGTAGCTGGTCGATGGATGGTATACACGGCGGAACCCTCTTGGCCGCTAGAGGATCTGGTTTCGTCATGTTCTGGGACTGGGAGTCTGGTGAGATCGTGAGGAGAATAGACGTTGAGGCACAGAATATCTACTGGTCAGGAACGGGCTCGTTGGTGGCAATCACTGCTGCCGACTCATTCTATATCCTGCGCTTCGACCGTGATGCATATAATGCTAAGATCGAGGAAGGAGCAGAAATATCCGATGAGGGCGTTGAAGAGGCCTTTGAGGTTGTTGCGGATGTACAAGAAGGGTCAGTTTTTCCGATGTCCGAGCGTACCGTTGCTAAACCCGTGCACACAGAGTTCGAACAGCAAAATGGGTTGGCGACTGTTTCATATACACAACTTCTACCAAGCGACTGTGTTACTTCGTGGGCAGCGAGTCGTATACTATCAGTCCATTTGACACGTAAGTACGAAGACGTTTTCTCGGCCTGCTCTGAAATTGTGCTTCTAGGCCTCTGTATCTCCTCGGCTACATACCCGCCCACAACCGCGTCTACCTCGCCGACAAGGATGTCAACGTCTATGGCTACTCTCTATCGCTCAGTGTCGTAGAATACCAAACGGCCGTTCTCCGCGGCGACATGGCGGCCGCGGACGAAATTTTACCTACGCTCCCTAAAGAACAGCTGAACAAGGTCGCCCGATTCTTAGAAAGCAGAGGTAAGATGTTCTTTCCGTCTAACATGAAAGGGGAACTATTACTCAGACATACATAGACCTCAAGGAGCTCGCGTTGCAAGTAACCACTGATCCAGATCACAAATTTGACTTGTCCCTCCAACTCGATGACTTAGACACAGCCATAGAGATTGCCCGCTCAATACCGGAGTTGGAAGCCGAGGCTAAATGGAAGTCATTGGGCGACCGTGCGCTCACCGTATGGCGCTTCGACCTAGCACGGGAAAGCTTCGAGAAAGCTGGTGATCTGAGTGCTCTCATGCTTCTCCTGCTCGCAATTGGTGATCGGGATGGCTTGAAGGCCCTCTCGTCCAAAGCCGGTAAGGCTAAGCTTTCTTACCGGTATCAAACATCGCTGATTGCCGCAAACAGCTGAGAAAGGCTTAAATAACTTGGCTTTTGCTTCGATGTTCCAGCTTGGAGATGTGAACTCATGTGTGGATCTCTTGGTGAAGACACAGCGAGCCCCGGAGGCTGCATTATTTGCTAGGACGTATGCACCGAGGTGAGATAGATCGATGAACGTGTTACACGCTGCAGGGCTGATGCAGTTCTCCTAGCCAAGTGCCGAAAGCTGTTGACGCATGGCAAGCGGATCTCAAGACCAAGAATCGACCCAAGATCGCGGTGTCCGTCGCACATCCCTCGGCGAATGCAGATTTGTTCGAGGAGGGATGGAAGGATGCTTTGGGGAAGGAATCAGGTAAAGAGCACGTCTTTTTTTGACTAGACATTCACTGATTCCGGGACTCTGGAGCAGGAAGTCAAAATACTGTTCTTGTAGATACGACATGAGTCCGGGTATAGATCTGCTCGCCGCGCGCATTTCATTTCATTGCTGGCCTTCCCTGTATCATTGTTTCGGTCAATTAATTCTTTTTATCTGCGACTTATTTTTGGCTACGTGGGATTGACGAGGTGGTCTACTGGCCATGTAACAGATCACGCGGCAAAGGGCTGGCACGAAACCTGAGCGTGGGGACCTCATGGCGTACCTGCATATGCTCTTTGCTCCAATAGTAGGTTAGGCTCCAGCGCGTTTGCAACGTGTTAGCTTCAGTTTCCTAGATAACATCTGGAGGGCAGCGTACGCGGTTTGTACCACGACACGAATGCATACAGTGACGATGCCATCTAGATAGACGTGCCTATCTGTCTGTCTTTTGGGGTATGGTCACGATGCCTACATACAATGCGACTGGCACCGACCCAGACCACCCGTCTCGCTATACGAATAGCCGGTGTGGGTGAATGTCAAGAATCGGAAAGATCCTTTGAACCAGGATTCGCATTGCTGTGGCGTCTTCATCTGGGTTTTCCAGAACTCACAAGTGGCGCTTAGTTGCGAACACAAGCGGTACTTGTTACGTCTCCATCTAACGGGTCACACTGTTGACACCGACGACTGCAACTCGAAGAGAGTTGTTAGGGCAATGTGATGTGGTCAAGCGCAGAGCGCAGCTGGTCTATGTTTTGATTCCGTAGCAACAATTAGTCTCTTCGTTGAGATGTGTTGCCTTACTCTAAGACTGATTTCGCGTCCGTAGCGATGATTCAACGTCGCCTGGCTTTTGCACTTTCAAAAGCCTCCGCAGCCGGGGTTTCGCGACCGTTGGTATGAGTTACAGCTATTAAGGTCCCTTCGTCGTCGCCTCAAACAAAACCCGCGGTACTATGAAGATTTCTTGTCGTGCTGATAAGCTAATGGTTGGATAAGTTGACGCAGCCACGTCCCACTCCAGATCCTGATATAATATTCTGTCCAATTGCATCGCTACGCTGGCAAGAGACTTTTTGAGCATGGTCGGTGTAATACTTAAGACGTATAATACAGGGCTACGAATATGCCTGGGTATAAGATGCATGCCAATGTAATATACAGTCGAAGTAGGTAATAGATGATGTGCGATTATATATAAAACAAAGATGAGTCCATATGAGAAAGTTATGGCGAAGATTCCTTGGAATGTGATGAAAATATAAGATGCAACACTCGAAAATGTATGAGTATAAACACTCAGGTGACTAACGCACGGGCCACTACCGCTCTGGAATGAGCATGACCTCGTTCTTGTCTGGAGAGTTGGGGGCCTCGACGTCGGTTAAGAATTCGCCGTCGGGGTCGAGCGGCGCTCGGTTGGCAAAATCTGCCCAGTCAGCCGGTAATGGCAGGGTATAGTCATCGCCTCGGTCCGACTCACGATCATCTTCTCCGACGTCGGAGAGTTGTGTCGGCGACGAAGTCATTACGCGGGAGAACATGATGTTACCAAAGGTGGGTGTCGGCTCTTCGGTATCATCGACTTCAACCAGAGGTGGCGGTGGCGGCAGAAATGGATATGAAGATGACTGCTGCCGTTGTGACGAAGAAGAGAGGGTCGAGGATGAATGATGAGGAAGACGTGGTGGAAACGTGTAACCTGGAGCTGAAGAAACAGCTGTTGAGAAGAAGGTGTAGATATAGAATTCGGGATTATAGGTTCCAGGTGTAGACTGGGATTGGTTGGAGGCGTGCCAATATCGAGGGCCTTGGGGACAACGAGGTGCTGAAATATTCGACGGAGTGGTGAAGATACTATCTCCGGCAGTTTTACAAGGCCTATACCGGGTACCCAAAGGGTTTCCGCTAAAAAAGAGTTAATGAACATCAATTTGGACACGGATGCGGGATGCTTACCATACGGCGCAACCGACACCTTCGCGTACACATCCGCAGGCACTCCTGAGGATCTTTGCGACGGCAGAACGGTCAAAATACGAAGAGTCCATGGCCACGACAGCATCCGACGCTTCACTTTTCGCGGTCCACACTCCTAAACGCTGCCGGGGCGTCGCTCGCATATGAACGAGGGCCCCACAGCCATTGGTTCTACGGCTCGTTCGCTTGAGAGACGACGACGACGACGATTGAGCAGTCGGCGGGTACAGAGGCATAATAGACGGTACAAAAGGACCTCTCGAGTCGTGTGACAATGTTTCCTCCAGTACAATGTCCTCTTCATGGCCTCCACAGAACAAGGTCCATGTATACTCGTCCTTCATATGTCGCGAAATTTCCCTCTGGCTGCGCGAATACCTCAAACTCCGGTCGTTCCTGCTCAACGCCGGCTCCAGAATTGGGTCTCGGTCCTCTGGATCCGACTCCCATGACGGTGAATCCACCACAACTGCGCCAGCATTGGGCGCTATTACGCTGGCAGCTCCCGTTTGCGACGCTGTGTGGCCGTGGTCGAGTCGCATTGCACCTCGTCGTCGAAGGCGAGAGGCTTCACCGGTCCGCACAAGGTCCGAAAGCACGATAGAGTCGTCGGCGTCGATTGGCGAGGGCCCGGGGTCATTGGCATCAGGTTCTGAAAGATATGGAGGGGTTCGTGTCCGATAAATGTTAGGCATAGCGGCGTCGACGGAAAAATGTGCTGGTGGTAGGGTGGACAGGCGTGCATCCTGCATGCTTACATGCTTAGTCATCTCCCGATCATGCTGCTTGGTCAGTTTCCATGGCCTTCCTCCAGGCGACCGGTCCGAACTTCCTGACGTCCCTCAGGCGACGGAAAACTTTTCGAGCGACGACAGCCTGCGACCGATGTTTCTGTATGGCGACAGGGAAATAAAACGACCTTTCGCTCAAAGTAATACTACTAAATGTTGACTAAATGCATCTGATCAGCAAACCCTAGTGGAGATTCCGTGCTTGTCGTTGCTCTCCGTAATCTGGCGCTGATAGATGAGCAGGCTGCGGGCAATCCAGGCTATGGTGGTGTGTGATTCACGGGATTTCTCGGACTCGGCATACCCTCTTAGCAGGCTCACCAGTTTTCAAATTCTACTTTATTTAAATAATCCTGGACAGGCCAATGTCGACAACTGTCAATGAAACGTTCAGTAGCAGAGCTTATGTGACCGACAGTGCATGTTTCGTTTTCTACGAGCATCCCAACTTCTAGTGACCATAGCATGTACGACGTGATATAAGTAGCGGGGTTGAAAGTTTTACCAAACATAAGCTCCGTGCTACTTGACAAGGGAAGAGTCAAAATAGTACGACAGCCCGCTGAAGAGGACATGATTGATCCCACTAAACAGCAGTGTAGCACTTCCCCTTGACGTTGCGCACGTTATGAGGCTCAGCACTCCCCACGTCACAGTCATCGAAACTGAATTGAAAGCTCTTCAGAATAGTAGCGTGACAGAAGAAACCAACATACATAGTGCCGGTCTTGCAGCCGGGCCACTGATCGTGCTCCAGCAATATAACCCACGCCGACCGCCGCGACCATACATGCAATCGCCTGATTGAATCCGGGTGCTGCACCGGCATCAGAAACGTGCTTATAGACGGTTTTAATTTTTGTTGCCGGAGATGTGCAATTTAAAGGACATACCAAACCGCTCAGTCTTGAGACTTCGCGGGTCATTGGGGAATTATAGACGACACTTGGTTTGACAGTCAATAGGATGGCGATTGCGATGTCGGCCCATCCTTTAATTTCGAACAATCTGGCGCTCATGATGGTGAATGAAGAGACTGAGTACTACATATGTTTGAAACAGGGGCAATGTACTCGAGAACGGACATTAAAGCGATGTTTTCTCTCAAGTTTGCATATGTAAGCAAGGGGTATCAAAAGGCAACTAAAGACCCACCGCTACAGGCTCAGCGAGACGAGACCCAGTAGCAAACACCCTGCGGAAATCCAAGAAATCGCGGAATAAGACCGTCCAGCTGAAGACGTGGAAGAGGTAGTAGATGCAGAAGCTGCACCAGAAGATGCTCCCCCAGAAGTACTCGTCACCACATGAGTCGCCGTTCCAGTAGCGGTCTGTACTGCCCCACTGCTCGAAGAGGTGGAATTGCCGGCAATAGCAGTATACGTTCTAAGGTATGATATCTCGAACCACGCGTTGTCGTACTTTGGGCTCCCTGGACCCATGACATAATCTTGTATCTGCAAGGATATTATTCGCCAGGAAATCTGAGACGAAAGACTCTCTACGTACGCAATTTCCAGAGCACTGGGTATTAAATATGCTAGGTATGCCAGCCCTATTTATGAAGTTATGAGCAAGATTATCCAGCGATGAAAGTTTCTCGCACCAATCTCCGCAAAGTGTGATATCGAGAATCAGCTTCTGCGGTTTGAATAGTTTTTGGAGATCGCATCCACTAGACGGATATGATGCCGATGGTAAGCCCCAATCGGTCGTATCCATGTTCGACGTCGATGTGGCCGAGGTGAGGGACTTGGGTATATTTTGTCTCTTCGTATAAAAGAATCAGACGCCATTTTATATATACAAGAAGCACACATACCGACCAAAACCAAATGTACGCCCCAGACACGTCGAATTGCAACGCAAAGACTCCTCCGCCATTCTGGTTAAAACCCTCCCCAAAGCTGTTCGGCTTAGTCTCAGCGACAGCGCATCCAGTGCTCCCTGCTGGTGATCCGTTGTTGCAGTCTGTATTGAGCGTTCGTCCGCTCTGTCCAGGGTTCGGAGGTTGCACACAGGATGAATCATTGTGATGCAGTGCCATTTGGTTGTTCGTCATAAGGTTAACACCTTCGACGATGTCGATCTCCCCGTACATAGGCCACTCCAAGTCGGTGCCGCCGAAAGTCCAAAAAGCGGGCCAAACCTGCTCATGGATATTAGGTAGGAGCAAGAAGGAAAAGACTTTCATAACGTGCCGAACACCCATATGGCATGTGAATAATGTCTATTGTAATGAGGCTTCCCAATGGATAGAGATCCTGAGAAATCAGCTTGACCTTCAGTAGAGTATCAGCAAACAAATCACATCCCCACTTCATGGGTGTACCGAGTTAC
This sequence comes from Armillaria ostoyae, assembly GCA_902506015.1. Classification (NCBI taxonomy): domain Eukaryota; kingdom Fungi; phylum Basidiomycota; class Agaricomycetes; order Agaricales; family Physalacriaceae; genus Armillaria; species Armillaria ostoyae. The sequence continues at coordinate 5,142,933 of LR732083.1, forward strand.
GATCGACTCCAGTACCGGTAATATCTGTAGTGTTATCTACCCTTAAGATAGCGTTACCAGCATCGTTGACGTATGCTAAATTGTTCGCGGTCGCAGTAGCCTGGTCAACAAATATGACGCTCCCTACGTTCAGCACGTTAGATGACTGTGCGCGGGAAGTAAAAGGGCACGCACCCGAAGTTGTATTATCGTAATTGCCTGGGAAGTTCCACCCATTAAAGAAGCTCTGCCCCGCGTACTCGCGTAACGGGGCATAGAGAGCATTGCAGAAGAGAATATGTGAAAATAAGAGAAGCGTTGAGGTTCCCATGGTGCCGTGGAGAAGGAAATGTGGTTAGAGTGTATCGTTGGGCCTCAGGGTCTTTGGACTTTTGTACCCTTATCCCTGATTGCGGGTATGAAGGTCGGAGATTTTCCTGGTTTCTCCGCAGAACTAAGTGCTGTGATCTGGGTCTGAGATATATATATAATAGACGCGCCGCAGCTTGATGATGATGCCTACACGATGAGGTCGACGTGCAGCTCGGAACTGGTCACATCTATTTCTGAGTTCTCCACTGGATCGAAAGCTTGACTGTCTTCAAAGCTGTCCAACTTGGACCTACAGAAATATATGAGGCATCAGTAGAGTTTGAGCCTCTGGGATATCGATGACTATCAAACCTTTTCACAGCGTCTGCTTTTACTTTGAGATTCTGAAGCGGCCTGAAATGCCCGCACCAACGAGTTATTGAATGCGACACGGAGGTTTTATATCCCTTTTGCATCGGTGCCAGGTGGTGACTTGAAGATATGCTTTCCGCGGTCAATGAGAAGGAATCATGATGATTGATGAAATCCCAGCTCGGAACGTCCGAATAGTCGAGAGGCATGAAGTTATTCCGGTTCCTCATCTGCGGCAGGACATATGCGCGCTGTCGTATTGTTGCGCCAGCCCGTAGTATACAGTATTTGCAGTAATAGGCGTTCAAAGGATCCGGCTTTGGATCTACAACAGTCGTTCCCGTGGTGTATGATTGAGGATGACGGGCGGCATCAGCCTGACAGTGAAACGGAACGTTAAGATTAGTATGATTTGTCTTGGGCAGACGAGGTGCCCTGTTTTGCTCAACCGACACGAAACATCCATTCACAAGACGGCAAAGAACAGCGGACGCTGCAGGTTCACGAGTCGCTGGGAATTTGGGGAATAGGTACGGAGGATTTATTAATTGGACCAGGATCAACCAGCGATTTGATTCGACCTAAAATAAACATAAATTCCCAGAGCTTTCACAAACCATGTACTGACGCCCCGTATGGATAACGGGATGAGACCTCGGCTTCATGTGTGTCTATCCTGGTTTAGTGTCGCATTCATTGAGAACTTCACTTTGGTCAGTACAATGCTCCGTGGGAACTTGGGCATCAGGCTCGAGTAGCCATGTTGTTAAGGTGCGCGCAGGGTTCTTCTGTCAAGGACGATAAGCCTGAGCCAGTAAGAGGAGAGGCAAACGCTAACTGACCAGCAATGCAAGAGAAGCGACTCGAGTAAGGAAGGGAAAGCGAGAGGGAGAGGGAGAGAAAAAAATAAAACGGGATTCACATCGCAGCCAGAGCTGCTTTCATCGTCCGGCTGGTGAAGTAAAACTACGCAATGCAACAAAATAATTTATTTCGACTTCGACAAAGTAGTTGAGACCTGGCCTAAGACCGTAAGCACGTGGATAGAAAAACGATGATAGCTACAACATACAACTTGTAAGCAGTGATGAGAACGGCATATTGCTTTAACGCTGAGATAGTTCTTCCGCCGCTCTTGAATAGTACCGCGTGAGGCAACTCTGAATCCAATATATCAGCTGTTATCAGAACTTAGAAGAATGAATTAAATAATACCGCGCTGAGTAGACAAGTATCTTTGATACAAATTTGGTGCCGGGAAAACGGATCGCTAAGATGAAGGAGTACGTATTTCATGTTCTGGTAAGAGCAAGGGTCAGAAGAAGTATAGGAGAGAGTAGAATCGAATTTCGTGATAGAAAGGGTCGCAACATGGAAACAGCTAGCCAATAAGCGTAGGATATCTGACGCTGAGACATAGTTGTCCGGGGTTTGAGGTAGACTAAATACTCGACATAACGTCGGTCTTGTCTGAATCTGGGTCCCTCAACGCGTTATGACGGAAGGAAAGCAAAAAGAAGTTTGATTCGTTCAGTTATCTCAAGCATGACCTATGAGCTGAATATTTGGTAGTTGCTTGTAGTCGGACGGTAACGCTGGAGAAATATACGCCTTGTCGTGCGGAGAAAACAAGATAGCAGCAAAACGCACCTCTATTACGCATGCACATGCATTGAATGTAACGTATCGGAACAGATTTTGTGCGACACATTCACAATAACGCACATAACGCAAAAGCAAGTGGATTTAACGCATACGCACGCATTAGGTAAAGGCGACCATGCCCGATGTCGACCCAGAATTTGATTTCGAACGATCTGGCGATCGTAGTGGTGAATGAAGAGAGACGGCACGTTTCAAACGGGAAATAGACTCGAGAACGGACATTAAAGCGATACAAGTACCTGTTTTCTATCAAATCTGCATATGTAAGCAAGGGGTATAATCATATCAAAAGACAACCGAAGACCGAAGGAACTATACCGCTACCACCCCAGCGAGACGAGACCCAGTAGCAAACACCCTGCGGAAATCCAAGAAATCGCGGAATAAGACCGTCCAGCTGAAGACGTGGAAGAGGTTGTAGATGCAGAAGCTGCACCAGAAGATGCTCCCCCAGAAGTACTCGTCACCACATGAGTCGTCGTTCCAGTAGCAGTCTCCACTGCTCCACTGCTTGAAGAGGTGACATTTCCAGCAATAGCAGTATACGTTCTAAGATAGGATATCTCGAACCACGCGTTGTCGTACTTCGGGCTTCCTGGGCCTATGACATAATCTTGCACCTGCAAGGAGATTATTCGCCGGGAAATATGAGACGAAAGACTCTCTACATACGCAATTCCCGGAGCACTGGGTATTGAATATACTAGGTATGCCAGCCCTATTTATGAAGTTGTGAGTAAGATTATCCAGTGATGAAAGTTTCTCGTACCAATCTCCGCAAAGTGTGATATCGAGAATCAGCTTCTGCGGTTTGAACAGCTTCTGAAGATCGCATCCACTAGATGGAAATGATGCCGATGGTAATCCCCAGTCGGAGGTATCCATGTTCGACGTCGATGTGGCCGAAGTGAGGGACTTGGGTATATTTTGTCTCTTCGTATAAAAGAATCAGACGCCATTTCATACATACAAAGAGTACACATACCGACCAAAACCAAATGTACGCTCCAGACACGTCGAATTGCAACGCGAAGGCACCTCCGCCGTTCTGGGAAAAGCTCTCCCCAAAACTGTTCGGCTTAGTCTCAGCGACACGACATCCAACGCTCCCTGCTCCGTTGCTGCAGTCACCATTGAGTGTTTGTCCGCTCTGTGAAGGGTTCGGGGGTTGCACACAGGATGAATCGTTGTGGTGCAACGCCATTTGGTTGTTTGTCATAAGGTTAATACCTTCGATGATGTCGATCTCCCCGAACATAGGCCACTCCAAGTCGGTGCCTCCGAAAGTCCAGAACGAGGGCCAAACCTGCTCATGGATATTAGGTCGGAACAAGAAGGAAAAGGCTTTTTTAACGTGCCGAACATCCATATGGCATATGAACAATGTCTATTGTAATGAGACTTCCCAATGGATAGAGATCCTGAGATAGTAACTTGACCTACATTGGAGCATCAGCAACATATCACATCCCCATCCCGTGGACCTACCGAGTCGCGATAAACGAGTCCAGTACCAGTGACATCGGTAGTGTTGTCTACCCTTAAGATGGCGTTACCTGCGTCGTTGACGTATGCTAATTTGTTCGCGGTCGCAGTAGCCTGGTCGACAAATGTAACGTTTCCTAGACTCATTACGTTAGGTTAGTGTACGCAAGAGAAGAAGGCACGCACCCCAAGTGGTATTATCGAAATTGCCTGGGAAGTCCCACCCGTTAAAGAAGCTCTGCCCCGCGTATTCGCGTAACGGAGCATAGAGAGCATGGGAGAATAGAATATGGGAAAACAATACAACGAGTGTGGAGGTTTTCATGCTTTGTAGAGGAGGAAATGTGGTTAAGAGGGTTTATGAGCCTGATCTCAGGACTTTTGTATACTGATCCCTGATTGCGGGTATGGCGGTGAGAGATTTTGCTCGTTTCCACACAGAAATTCCCGGTTCCGGATCTGAAAGATATATTTAACAGACAATGACACGAAGAGGTCCACGTGCAACTCGGAACTGACCTCATCTCTTCATTGGATCGTAGAAGGCTGGACCTCATAAAACGTCTTCAAATCCGCCGCGAAGATATATACGAGGTATCAGGAAATTTTTGAGCCTCAAGGATATCGATGACTATCAATCTTTTTCACGGCGTTTATTCTGTGTTCTGAGGCGGCCTGAAATGCCCGCACCAACGACATTTGCTAAGTGAATCGGATACGGATGTTCCTAATTCCCATTTGCAGCAGCGGCGATGGATATGTGCGAGAAACTTCACATCCACAATGAGAAATATCCGGGCAGTCATGCCGATGGAAGACCAACTCAGAACACCCGAATGAATGATGGTCGATGGGAGGCACAAAGCTATTCCGGTTACTTGGCGTTCGGTTTGTAAGCAATGGCTGTGCTGAACATCTATCTTGACAGTCATCTTCCATAGCGATCTACGATGTCGACGGGCTCATCTATAAGAAATCTCTGTCCATGGGATCTGGCGTGTTCACAAGCTGAAGTTCACGTTGGTCGCTTTCCTAAGCGGATACTCCAGAGCTTCTCACTGCTGCTCCTGCAGCGATGATCGTCGTGCACAAATCGTGCCCCCACTGGCTCTTCTTTAGTTGAGGTTTGCATTGAGATATCGAACACGTTCTCGGATAAATGTCGCATTAGCCAGTGACCGATCGCTCCGCCAGAGAGTGCTATTACTACAACATGACGACCAAATCTCTCATACTCTGCTGCAATGTCCTGGCAAATTAACGCGCTACCCCTCGCAGGTCTGTACTCTGGTTAATGTATGTTAATACCCGGAAAATATAGGATATCAGAGCTCGCATGTCTGAAGGCTAAAAATACGTACGAGTAGCATCAATCTGGGCCTAGCTATTCGTGTCAAAGGGGTGCAAGTCTTAATTCTCATCGTGCCCTATTATGCAATGAGCATATAGCTCGGAAGAAGGATCACGATGCACGCCCTCGTGCTGTGCACATGTTGCTCCAAAAGAATATCTATCTGTTTTTCGTCGTGCTTACCTTCAAGCAGGTTTAGATTGTACGACTCGCCCGTCTTTCCATCTGACCTCGTGGCTTCTCACAGCACATAGGCGTGGAGTTGTCGCGGATATCATCGCAAGCGATCCCTTATTTACGGTTGTCGGGAGGATCGCGCGGCTAGGGTGCACATCTTGTCGCCATGTTAGGTTAGTCTTGGGACTAATGCACTTGGGAGAACCGCTTTGTTCGGCCACTTTTCGAAGAAAAAATCTGGCAGCAAACGTCCATTCTAATAGCGTACACATGCTACTTTCCTAGTCTATAAGAAGTCTTCGAACGGTACGCGTCGCCTCGGCCTGGCCTTACTGTCCCGTCGGTGCAAGGCACATACGTAGTCAGAATAACTGGAACGAGGCGTCCCGTCGAGTGATGGAGGAAGCGGTAACATGATTAAGCTTTAACTTTAAAATTACTGTGGAGGCCCAATGTATACAGATTCAAGCCGCCGGGATCTTGTCGACCTCAGGATTCGTTCTTGATTCCGAACCGATGCTTCATATGGTCGTAGCCAATTTCTTAAATGAAACCGAAAATCCCGGAAATGTGGATCATGAAAATGGATAAGTGAGTGTTAGACGAACTGGTATGAAGTCGGGTAAGCGTCAAAATGTTGCTGCTACCAACTATTCGCAACCTATCCACCGCACCCGAATGAAACCGGTGGGAAATTATAATCTGTCAGGGAAATGTCCTACAGCCGTCGCGCTAGAGGGTAAATTGGGAAAATTCTAGGGCAGCTACTGCTGGCATTCGCAATGGTATATCTCCGGACATGAGTTGTCCAATAGTGATCATTAACTAATAGCTGATCCTGGGCCTGATTCTTAGAGCTCCGAGTTCTGTGTTGAGCGCCTCATTGAAGAGCATACTTAATATTATGTATACGTGATAATATGCATTGAAAATGGGATCCCCGTTCTGGTGGCTCGGCCATTCGGGGGAGAAAGTGAGGCAGTTCGGGCTTCTGGTTTGCATCAACGGATGTAGAGCCTGTAGAAGAAATCAGTCGTCAAGCAGGGGCTGTTCAGTGCGATTAGACAGCAGAAAATATGCGATGCTATCGCCATGTATCTTGGCTCATGGAAAAAATAATGGCTGCTGGGACGAGGACAACTCTTGGTCAATAACCAGTGATCGTGGTGGCGTTTGGCAGCTTTTAATCGCCGGATGACATCCTGAAAAGGAATCCTAATAACCAAAAATAGGAATGAGCGGAGTTCAAAATAGTCAGTTATTGACCTCCCTCTCGTCCGCAACATGAGATTGGTTGTTTGTCAGCACGAGCCAGCGTATAAAAGGGCGGAGGGCATGTTTTCCGACACCCACCTTTCTTTCTTCCCCTCTCCCATCTTCCCCGGTCACCCCTACCCGCAAATCCGTCGCGATGTTCTCCTTTCCCCAGATTACCGCCGTTGACCTTGTTTCCAGCTTCGCGTTTGCCGCCGTCTCCCTATTCATCGCGTACATCGCCCTTTACGCCATTTACAACGCATTTTTGTCTCCCCTGAGCGCTATCCCTGGTCCCTGGTACGCGGCGATTTCCGACATCTGGCTCACCGTCCACGTCGTGCGTCTCGAGCAATGCCAGACAATCCAGTCTCTCTTCGAAAAGTACGGCCCTGTGGTTCGCGTTGGACCCAACAAGGTCGTCTTCAACGATCTCTCTACTATGCGAAGCGTCTACTCTGTCCACAAGTTCGACAAGAGCCCATACTACAAGAGTCTCCTCACGTATGCCTCCATTCCTCGCGTCGTTTGTGCTTAATGACGAGAATTTATCCTTTCTAGCAACGAAAATGACCACGCGTACGTATTTTGGCGCATATATGCGGCTGCATGCTGATTTCAAGGCAGGATGACCACCCTCGACCACGCTTCTCACTCTGTTCGACGAAAAGGATACGCCCCGCACTATATGCCGTCCAACCTATCAAAATTTCAAGCCGAGATGCACGATCCAACTTTGGAGTTGGTCAATGTATGTTTTTGACTGATCATGGCCGCTACGCGTGCTGATTCTGCGCAGGCTTTGGATGGGATGAGCGGAAAAACGTCACTCGAGTGTCTTTCATTGTTCCGCAACCTCATGGTCGACGTTGTTGTATCGACGTCCTATGGCTATCGCCTTGGTGCAGTCCATAAGTGGTCTATGAACACCGAAGATCCCCTTTCCACTGCCATCAATGACTTTCCGAAGCGTGGTATTTTGGTATGTGTGACCTCCTACTCCTTCTCCTCACCCCTAATTTTGAGCGACAGCGAAGCGTCGTTCCCACTTGGGCCTGGAATCTTATCTGCAAGGTCCCCAGCACTCGATGGCGTCAACTCTGTGACTCTGATAAGATCATGGCTGAGGTGCGAAGATCCCTGCTTTCATATAATCAACAATCTCATTTTCATTATTCCAGTTTGTCAGTGAGCGCGTGTACCAGATGCGTGCGCAGATGAACGCGGGGAAGTTAGAAGAATCGGAGAAGGTACCCATGCTGCACCGGCTGCTGAACTACCGCTATACTTCGACCAACAAATCCATGCCTGATATCGACATCATCTCGGAGTGCATGGGTCACATGTATGCTTATTTCTTCTACTCTTGTGAAGCGTATCTGACTCCATGATTAGGATTGCAGGATCCGACACGACATCTACGACCCTTTCATATTTCCTTTGGGAGCTTAGTCGTCGTCCGGATATCGTGAAGAAACTCCAGGCAGAGCTCGACGAGATTATGCCTAATGCGCGGACCATTCCGGATATGGCTGTCCTCCACGGCCTGCCTTACCTGAATGCTTTCATCAAGGAAGGCAAGTACACTCAAATACCCTTTGCTCTTCTGCTGACATGGTGACCGCAGGACTGAGAGTGTACTCTGCTGCCCCGAGTCTTCTTGAGCGTGTGGTCCCAGCGTCTACGTCTTCTAAGTTCGGACACGAGGCGTTTGATCTCATGGGTTTCGCGCTTCCCCCAGGAACGGTAGTCGCTACACAAGCTTGGACAATGCATCGTAATTCGGCCGTCTTTCCCTCGCCTGAAACTTTCCTCCCTGATCGTTGGCTGGATGCTTCGCCTGATTCTTTAGCGTTGATGACACAGCATCTGATGCCGTTTGGGACTGGAACCAGGATGTGCGGAGGTCAGAACCTGGCACATGCAATGATGAGGGTAGTCGTGGCCGCCATTGTGAGGAACTTCAACATCGTCGCCCCACCGGAAACAAACGAGAGAAGTATGGAGATCAAAGACAGTTTCGTGAGTAACTTCGGCTACTTTTGCACATATAGGTACTTATCCTGTGACTACAGGTTATATTTCCCTCAGCGAATGAGTGCAAACTCATATTCAACCCGAGAACACCCTGATCGGGCTACCGCCGCCTTTCGCCCCCATCCCGCACAGCTTTCAATTTCACTTTTCTTGGTTGTTTGGTTTTTTCGTCACCCTTGTTTTCGTTGTAATTGCTATCGACATTGTTTCGCGATCCCCAAGGCTTTCACCGCTATCTTGGTTTGGCTTCGGCCGTTTCACTTCACTCACCTCCATCGCCAACGTTGGCTAACCCACTACTGCTATCGACACTATTCTACGTCGTCCTTCATGGAACCGCATGTCCCTGACGCTGGGATTTTTAGATATTTTATATTATACTCGTATAATCTTTTTAGTACTTCACTTGTTCCTGACGTAACTTACATGTCCCACTTTGCTGGAGTAATTTGTTCTAAGGTTGTATCATATCCTTGATTCTCTACGAAATGTTCCCGGAAGCCCAATTGCCAAAAGAAATAGAAGAGCGAGTCGGCATGCTCACGCGCTCTTACCGCCTTTACTTCTCCCAAGGCGCCCTTGGCAGCGCTGCAGCTGTCAGAGAGTCATCAGGTAAAGCAGACTTGACATCGTAGTCATCGTTAGCGTGGTGGTGTCTATCAGTAAGATTTCTCGTGTGCATTTCATGTTGTTCGACATGCTGTTCAACGTCAACGAAAACCTGCGGACGGGCCGTTTGACTCGTGTCTAAGCGAAAGATTCGTTTCTGGAAATAGTATTAGTATGACTGCCCTTCGATGGGTTAAAACAAACCTTTTTCCCCCGCTCTCCAACAATACCGCTGGTGGTGTGGGTATGCGAAGTAGATTCTTGGTCGCTGAAATCCCATCCCCGTCGCGAGTTCAGTGTGCTCATCATCGTGTTTGTGTAGAGCTTGGACAGGGGGAAATTGAAGATGAGGTGCCTATATAAGTGTATTAAGTAGATGTAAACCTCCTTTGAGCGAAGCGTGGACATCAAAGACACTCACGTTCCGGTAGGCTACGATAGTGACGGGAGTATGTCAGAGCACACGCTAATGTCAACTATAACACGAGTACTGACGTCTGATAGGAAGAGCGCTAGATCTATGATGGCACAGATAGATGTGATAAGACCGGTTTGAACGGTCACTGTAAACACAACGACTTTCGTTATAACACCATTGACCTAATGATACGGTATCACTCACGTCGGATTATTCGATCGACGAGTTCATCGGTGCTCTGAAATCCAGTCTTGCGTCTTTTCTGTCAAACGGTGAGTGTTCGATCCGCGGACTTTGACCATCAAAAACTTGCCCTGAAGCTCGTGAGTCTGGTGTTCCGAGCTGGAGAGAAGAGTGTACTCACAGTTGCCAGACAAGGATTCCGGAGATTAGAATGTCAGAGACACATTCGGCCGCTAGCCAAATGATAACGACGACCTTGAAGTCTTGAAATTTTACAAATTCGGGAGTATTTCCTACTTCAAATGAGGTTGCGATGGCGGAGCCTAAAGAAAACGAGGCAAGGAATAAGACGGATAATGATAGCAGCAAACATCAAATATACCAGTTCCAGCCAAGGCGCAAACTGCCACAATTGCTACAAGCCAGAGGTTGTTGGTGAGGACCTTGACTCTCCATGCAAAGAATAGTTGGACCATCCCCGCAATGATGCCCTATTCAATGGTTCAGGAGGATCAAAAGGCGGATCAAGGGGAGGGACCCACCGTAAGCGCGGGATCTGTATATCAATACGAAAAGCGGCTGAATACATGGATATAAGACATAATTTATCCCGTACCTGTAGCGAAAACTGTGGTTTATCAGTACTAGTCTAGTCGCATGTCGAAAAGAACATACCCCAGTCTGCTCTAGCAAGATACGCGTCGTCGCCTGAGGCCAATTTGATAATGCTCTTTATATCCCGGTCTAGACAACGGACTTACCGAAATTGAGGATGAGAGACGTATACAGGAATTTGCATAAGAAAGCCGTGTTTGCTACATTTGCGACGAAAAGAACGACAACCTATTGGCATGGTCAATGAAGAACGAAGAGTGTCGCCAAATTGAACTACTCACAAAGATCTTCATCCATAATCGATCCCTGTAGTGGTCCGGTCATCACCTGGATACAAGGCCACTGATAATCAAGAACTTACTTCCTGTACGCGTTCAGATACATATACATCTGGGTAGCAATGATGCCCAGAAGGATGATATTGATGTAGAGACCAATGATCATGGGTCCATGACTGCCAAGGGTGAGAAATGACGCGATGCATTAGAGAGTATCACACCCACGCAATCTCTGCAGCATTTTTCATCGTGGAGGAAGGAACAAGGGAGGGTCAGAGGCCCATGCAGGGCGTTATGAAGATTTTCGCACCGTCTGGGAAGAACCGGGCGTTTCCACATGTAAATTAAGATCCACGAAAGGAGAGTGATCGTGATCGACGCGGCGGTATAAAGAAAACGAATTGGATTGATCTGAGTTGCAACGGCATCTGGGCCGGTCGAAAAATAATAGGGACTTGGACGCGAACGGCGTAACCGCGTGTCCGCAGCTGTTTGGTATCGCTTATCCTGCTTCTTGGGAGTCCTTGGGTGTACCTGTAACCATTAGTTATCATGACGTCGGGGGTCGGTGTTCACCCTATATCTCAGGTTATAATTAAAATTACCGCAAAGACACGTGGTGTTTGAAATCTCCCACGGTATCGCAGAGATTCGAGAGAACTACTTGAGAGAACTTAGAAGTGCTATGTGTGAAGAAGTGCAGTATAACGCACCCAGGTATTTCGTAGACGGATGCCCGTATTAATCAGCATCTACGATAGAAATTGCTGCCACTCAGATTGGAAGATGGGACAAAGACGGAACCTGCTGTCATTCGAACAGTATAACAACTGGCGTTCATCATTTTCGTATCGATTTGCTGCAGACACGATAGCATAAGGGTAAGTAACTATAGTATCAGTTTCATAACAATCGCAAACAAAGTCAAATGAAAACGGCACCGAAATACACACTTTTTGAAATCGTCAGCTTCAAACGCAGAACTGGAGTTGGGGCCTAATCGCCGCCGCCTCCTCCACAACCTCCGCCACAGCCTCCTCCACCTCCACAACCACCACCGCAACCCCCGCCACACGAACTAACACGGCCACCACATCCACCACCACACCCACCACCACCGCAGCCTCCACCACAACCACCTTGAGAGTCGTCAAGACAAGTTGGTCCTTGAAACAAAATAGAGACTTACTGCCACATCCGCTCGTACCTTGCGCAATGTACAACGGGACAGGAGCTAGTAAGGCCAGATCAGCCCGCCACCCCTCTTCCTCCTTGCCCTGAGCTTGCGTACTCGCAACGAGCAGGTCCCCTTGATCATCAGGCGGGATGAGGTAATGTAACGGCTGTCCGCTCAGTTTTTCTCCGATACTGGTGCCGGATGCTGAACACCCGCAGGGTGTGTACCGGATATTGTAGAGTTTCTAGAATGAGAAGATGTTAACTTGAGTTCGTACTGATCAATGAACTTTAATATACCTCCCATGCCAGACAGGTCTTATCAAATGCGCTGGAGAGCAAGTTCTCTTCGACGTTGTCGTCATGGTCAATTGAGCGACGTAGGTAGCTGATGCAATCGTTATTGTAACTTGGCAGAAGTTGGTGAGTGTGCCAGGCGAGATCGATATCTAGCGTAGGTACGAAGAAATCCTTTGGCTTGCTTGACATCAGGCTGAGGAACCTATAAATCGCGCATTAGCTTTATGAATATGAATGGGTGGAGAACGCACGCATGATATCTCGCGATACAGTGCTTCAGTGCGACCTCGTCTCCAGGTCTGGCGAAAAAGTTCGGTTCGGACCATCCGAATTTGCGCATCTTGGCGGTGAATGAACCTTGACGTAAAACCTAAGGTAGGACTTAGAACGGTACGAGAAAGACACTCAAAATAAGTACTCACAGCGCCAACGAGATCCAACGAGAATATCTTATCATCTGTGTATGCGCTCACGATCTTGTTCAGCCTGTTACGGTTCAATATTGGCATTCCAAAAGGAGAAAAAGTCTCGCATACAGTTTGGATCCTCCGTCTTTCATATATACGCCCATATGTTGCTTGAGCTTCGCCATGTCGTAACCTACAGCTTCTTGAATATCTACTGCCCATTCCCGGGGAGATAGATTGTCCCTTTTAGGGATGAAGACATCTGACCGTAACACTGCTGCTTTGACGTGATTGGCACGTATAGGATTGCAAAGAGCTGCAGCACCCGAGCAATGAAGAGTCTGTCTATGCAGTATTAGACGTTTTTCAGCACGATAACGTACAACGAAGACTTACGATAATGTTGCATCGCTGACCACAAGATCGGCTACGAGCTTATGAACAGCCAAAGTCATTTTCGTAACGATATGGCTACATTTGGGGCAGGTAAACTTGAAGTTCTGTTGTAGATATCCGTTACTATTGCCAGCAAGCAGTGCTACAGAAGAAGATCACGTAAATGTCAAGACAGAAGGGGCCGGGAAGACACTCACGAACGGAAAGTCTATCGAAACACTTGGGACATTCGACGCCTCGATTGGTCATTTCCCTCGCGCACTCAAATGGGTCGAACGGAAGGCCCGTTAATCGAGTCCAGTTGTAGGATCTCTCGGTTACCATGTAGTCGTTGGTGTATGCTAAAGAAACTTGGTCCTGCATCATGCGTTTTAACACACTGGCCACCTGGTTTTTGATGAAAGCGCACCAAGATCTCAAACCAGCTTCCTTGGTCCCCAAGACCTTTGATTCGGAAACAATCATCAAGGTAACGGCTAGAAGAACGGTTAGAGAACGATCAACGGTTAAAAGCGTCCAGTTTCATACGCAGGGTTTAGTTGATATGCATGCCAAACCTGCAGAACGGTCAGTAGAGTGCCCAAAGGCGGTGTACAAAGGGAGATGCACCATCAAGACGTCTATCGGAGGAAGATACCGAACAAAAAAGTCTTCGCGCATATCCCGTTCTGGCCTGGTTTTCGCCATGCACCATTTCTCGAATCTGACAAACACGATCAGGTGTACCCCGTATCACAGGATAGCGTACTCACCTCTCAACAGATAGCGCGACAAACCAATTCCAGCGATGATCCTTGCCAGCGGGGATCTGGGGATAACCTGCTTGCTCTGCTTTCGTCATGTTCTCGACCTGGTCCTTGAGTTCGGAAAAACAGTGTAAAAGAGCCAAATGACCCTTTAGCTGAGGGATTGTCACAAACGGCTCGGGGACGAGACGATCACCAATGAATATCTTGAACGGCGGGTTGGAGCTTGGCTGCTGCTTAGCCATGCTCTTCCGAGGGAGAGGTAAGATTTCACTATCGGTTTTCTCGACACGGTGAGGCATAGGTGCAGTGCTGGCGGCAGTTAGCGTCAAATGAAATGCCAAGATCGATCAATATCGAGCGGATGGAGGTGGTGGTCGACGATGGTCACTGCCAACTGGTGGTTGCGAATGAACTGCGGCATCTTCCGGCATACAAAAAGGGAATAGTCCAACTCCGGACGGAACTCGGATATATGCCCATGCCGCTCGCAAGAGGGAGAGACCCGGTCCTACATGAATCGCATGAATAACAACGACTTCCTGACAGAGGTATATTTACGTTTTCTGACCGACCGCTTTATAGCGGAACTTTAAAAAAAAACAAGGTTAGTATAGACATAGCGCTATACGAAACTGTTCACTGACCGTTGGCTGTTGCAGCACAATCAGCGCTTGCTAGCTCGGAACAGCCATCATCAGCAATGATGGGCGGACTTCCCGTAGCTTCAACTGGTAACAACTAAGAATCAGCGCTAAGAAAAAGCAAGGAAGCGTTTACCGTGGTGAATGATAGCGATTTTGAATTGGCCCAAAAGGAATAAAGGGAATACAAGACAGTGACGAAGAACAATTGACACGGGAGGGAAACGAGGACAACTCTGTCAAGGATTCCGGTCCCCGGATCGGTTTCGCGTACTTCCAGCCTCAAAATTTAACTCCTGCTGTATCTCTTGCAGCATCGCATCGAGGCGCTGGCGGCGTCTCTAAATGTTCTTGTCAGCAGAGTGCGTAGATAACATGAATACAGACACACCTTCGCTATATCAAAGAGGATCCGGGACGCCAGTCTCCACTTTGTGCCAAGGAAGTCTCCATAGTGCTGTTGACCTCGAGTTATTCTACAGTGATTTGTTATGGAACAACTGAAAAAAAAAGGACTTGAATATCGTTAGCGACGCGATATTTGAAACAGGCATTGACGCTGAACATCAAGACTTTAGCAGCCCTATTGACGTTCCAGCTTCCAGAGCATTCTTGCTGCGATTTCTCCCGTTGTCACGAAGACAAAGATGTGCCCACCCTCCACGTCCGACCAGGTTCCAGCGCTCTCGTCCGCGAACAAAGAAATATATCACGGCAAATATCGAGACCATCATGGTCTTGATTATGCAGAGAAGAGCGATAATGAATGTAGGGTAGAACGGCAAGGAGGTCAAAGCAAAGGATCTTGCTCCTGCGGTGAACAAGGCGGAGTTGCTCTAGACCTGGGTATATGCGCATGGTTCTCGAGCAGCTCTTCCGTGTTCTCTAAGCCATTACCGCCTCAGTCTCTGAATATCATCTACAGGGAGAGGAACACACCTGCTCTGTGCCAAACGCTGCTCGCAAGGTCAGATTCCTGTTTTTCTGTCGATACCCAGCCCGTTGTTGACGATGCAGTCAGCATATGAGGCATTTTTGCCCAAATTTTTTGTTCGACCAGAACCGATATCCTTCGAGGCCCGAGATTCCTTCGTCGTCGTACATTCTAGAAATGAGATAGAAACGACGCAGTCGGCGCAGGAAAGAAGAACCAGCAGAGGAAGACGAGCGAATCCGAAAACGGTGATTACTAAGACTGAGGCATTATGGCGACATGGAAAAGCATTTCAAAGACGCTTCGAAAAAAAATTGTAGGAAACATGTTTTCATTCAGATTTCCTGAATTATCCTGGAAGCAATGTATCAAGGGCAGAAACTGTCGAAATTCTAATCATCACCACCGCCACCGCAGCCTCCACCTCCCCCGCATCCATCGCCACCGCATCCTCCTCCTCCTCCTCCTCCTCCTCCTCCACCACCACCACCACCACCACCGCATACAGTCCCGTTACTACCGCAGGCTGCGCTACTTCCCCCGCCGCATCCAGCACCCAGATGAAGAACTAATCAGATATCAGTCAACATTCGGCTACACTCAAACTCACCACACCCGCCAACGCCCTTTCAAGAGAGTGAGTTCCAAGCAAAGCAAGATTATGATAACAGAAAGGACCCACAGTAGTAGCACATGCCACGCTCGCGCCCCCGCCCACTACATGACCCGTGGTCGCTACACAACCTGTGCCATAACCAAAGTACAGTACAAGAAAAGCCGGGTCATGATCGACACTCCTGTTTCTACTGATTCCCTTCCCTTCCTCTCGCTTGATCCTCCTCTCCTGCTTCTCCAGCCTTGCTCGCCTCAAGGCGTCGACATGCCCCTGGCGCAGGAAAGAGTACACCACATTGTGGTCGCTCGGGTGCGTGGCTGCCAGAAGATCACTTCGGTCTCGAGGCGGGACGAGGTGGGACGGTGACCCCGACTGTTTATGTATCGATACAAGCTTACTTAGTCTTTGCCCTATCGTGTTGCCCGGCAGTGGACACCCACAGTGAGTATATGGGATCCCGAAACGGTCCTGCAAAGGGTCAGTAGGGCCGAGGAAAAGGAGGGGGGTCAATAACGTACCTGCCATGCCCGACAAGTGATGTCGAAAGCTCTTGACAGCCTGTTTTCAGCGACCTTGTCGTCATGGTCGGCGAACCGACGGACATATTCGAGACAGTCGCGCGAGTACTGTTGAGCCATGAGCTGGTGAGTATGCCAGACCAGGTCAATGTCCAGCGTCGGGACAAAGAAACCAGCCGGCGACGAAGACATGAGGTCCAGGAACTAAGTGTTGAGGTCATTGAGGGAAAAGTACAAGAGTACAAACACTGCTTACGCATGATAACGAGCCGCGCAGTGCTTGAGGGCCACTTCATCCTCAGAAGACGAGAAAAAGTCCGGTTCTGTCCACCCCAACTTATGCACCTTGTCGACGAACCTTCATGATATAAGGGTACTACAGTTATGACGGTCGCGAAGGTACCCACGGCTCCAATGAGATCTAAGGAAAATATCTTGTCGTCTTCGTATGCGCTCATGATCCGAGACGACCTATCGTTTCAATGTCAGAATCGCCAGAGAAACGGCAAGTAAAAACGTACACTTGTCCTCCGTACACTCCCATACGGGACCCGATAGCATGTTGAATTTGTTGCATACTATAATCCATTTGCTTCTGTATCTTGGCCACCCATTCCTCTTCAGTTTTTGCATCCCCCTTTGGAAACGCACGGGGGCTGATCTCCAAAATTCCGGCCTTGATCACTTTTGCACGACGCGAATTCTCGATATTGTCAGGAGTGTGAAGTGTTCCGCTAGAGGTCTGAATATCAGTCAATGGAAAGAAAGAGATGACAGCCAGAACGCACGCAAGGACGTCATTAGTCCCTACCAGGTCCTTCACGAGTTTATGGAAAGCCAGTTTTTCCTTCGTAATCGTTAGCCAACACACTGTGCATGTGGTCTTGAAGTCTTGCTGGAGATATCCGGTTAATCCGGTGCCATTGGAATCTGCCAGGCCTAGACCTCTTCAGAGATGGCTATCAAAACAAACGGCCATACTCACGAACGTTGACCTTCGTGAGACATTGAGGGCATGCTATTTCTCGGTCAGTCAATACTATTGCCGACTCGAAAGGATCGTAGGGAAGGTGGGTTTTCTGCAGCCAGGTCTGGACACGGGCCTCTGATGGAGGCGAGTCAATGGTATAGCTTGTCTGCTCCTGATGCGCCCGATCAACTCGAACCCAAGGAAATAAGGCGAGATAAGCGTACCAGGTCCTGGAACCAATCACCCGTACCCGCAAGTATCTTGATGTGCTCGTTTCGTAGGGAGTCTTCAGAATACCGCCTGGTATGCAATCAGCATAACATCACAGAGGCAACCGTGCAAGTCATACGCAGGATTTAACAGGTAGGCGTGCCACACCTGAATAACTCTAGATTAACGAGATCTCAGATACCAAAACTTGCGTGCGATAACGTCAACAGGAGGCAGGCACTGATTAGCGAAATCCATTTCGTCAGCACTTGTCAGCTCCTTGCACCACCTTTCGAACCTGATGAATACGGTCAAGTCCCGAAGGTCTACCAGTCATTATGGAACATATCCCTCAACGGCGAGCCCAACAAACCACGACCACCTGCGCTCCTTGTCCTCGGGAGCATCTCTATATTGAGATCGGTCCATCCCTTCGACCCGTTCTTTGAGGGAGGCAAAGTGCTTCAAGAGACATAAATGGCCCTTGACCTGAGATATGGTGACCAAGGGTGTCTGAATGCACGTCGGCCAATGAACAGTGGATAGGGCAGCTCGTATGAAGGCGGTTCGGCATCAGACTCGGCGACACCGCTCGGTTGTGCGGAATATGATGGTAGGACGTCCATCGGATTAAATAGATGGGAAATGATCACTGCTTTATAGCATGCCGCCTGCATCAAAGCGATACAGGATGCTGTGCACCTGGCCCTGACCTGGGGGGCTTGTTCAAGGTCTCGCGGCCTCTTAACACTGTTATATTACCGTCAGCGTACCATACACTGCGGACAACAAAAGTGAACTACCCGTGCAACTGATTCGGAGAGAATGCTTATTCTAGAATGCTTCATTAAAACGGGTATTCGGTGCTAAAACCAGTGTTTGTCTGATGCCTTGAAGACGAAACCTAGAACAATGTGACTGGATATCCCGTAATCAAAAAGTGGTACCGTTACTACTTGCGACATTTCTTCACCACATTGACAAGTATCTCGGAGCACAGTGCATCAGGCCCATTTATCTCGTTCCACGATGTGTACTGTCAACGTGACAGCCGCACTGGGCACAAGCTCGGGGACCCTAGCTTCCAGAATAGGACGCTGTATAGGTATGTCGTCCATTGGCCGGTCAGCAGCATCATCGTCATCGACAATACTCTCATGTAGAGGAGATCGTCTCTTCGCTCGTAGTCTCGACAGCAGAGCATATGTATGCGCGAACACGGTATTATTGTGAGCGTCGTCCATTACAGGCCACGACCCAATACGACAAGCGAATAGTATATCCTGTCCTAGAGTGCATATATGCGCAGTGAGGAAACAAAACAAACATAGCATAGAGTTTGCTCACCAATAGCGGCACCTCCGCTGCCCTGCCCATTCTGACAACACGCTTTATGTCTACCACTGCACGTCAAGGACATGAAAATGAAAATTCCGATGTGGTAACGTACTTTGAAGAACTCGCAAAACAGAAAGCAGAAATAGCAGGATTTTCATGAAACTAACCAGCAGAAAATCCGTAAACGAGGCAGAAGGAAAAGTACACCATTCGCGTTCGCTGCGGGAGTTGGTACGGACCAGAAATTCTGAAATTCGAAATTTGCTGAAGATATTTGGTTGCGCTTGGCAACACATTTTGTTCGGCCCCTGAAAAGACGCGGTTCAGCCGGCACGGTCAGTTCGTCCGACCAACTGGCCTGGTGAAGCGAGGTCAAAATGACCGACAGATGCAAGAGGAAGATGTCTCCAGGATTACCCACCGCAAATTCAGCGAAGAGGGCAAAGAACCACTCTAATGAAGAGAGCTTACATGCCTTCCAGCGTCTTCTTGATTTCTCTGACCTTCTGGATCCAACTTCTATTCGGCAACGTTTCGATGATATCGGCTCAGCGCTACTACGTGATTTTCTTATTGTGGTTCAGACGCGTCTGAGATCAGACGAGCCTGACTTCGTAGAAACTAAACTTCAAACCATGGAGATTGAGTTTTATTTCTGGAATTCGACCTGCCACCGAGACCCATTTACCCATGGAAGCCAGGAGCAAAGGAGAGCAGGTCAATGGTAGGAAATTACTATTTTCTATCGTTACCTACCCGAGAACTGATATGTTCAGGTATTTTCACCGCACCCCTAGACGGTCTGATGATTCTACGCAGAATCTAATCAGCACCTCAGGATATAGAGGCGGGACGCGCAAGGGTTTGGATCTCTCGATAAGCGGCGGTGTCACCCCTACCAAGTCACCGTACTTTCCTTCAAGTTCGCAGCCTGACGAGCAGGAAGCGTACGGCGGCGTGCTTTTACGCACCCTCCGCGATTTGAACTCAGGAAAGATCATCTCGGGTCCATCTCTCCTAGCGGATCATATCCTACTGCTCAGCGGGGCAGAAAGGATCTCGGACCTTGTCCAGGATCACTGGGGGAATGACATTAACGCGTTCAAAAGTCTGCATGTAGGCGAAAGAAAAGCACGCATGTTCCTTTGTCCAGCTCCAATCGCAAACCCCAGACCCCACATATATAAATCACCTCGCATCGGCCTCGATCTCTCCCATCCTGGTACCACCGCTACTCCTACTCACCCTCGAGTGGAATTCATCTCCCAGCCTTACCGCTATTTCGTTAACCCTGAGAAACTGACGGCTAATGGACGAGCGCAAACACTGCTCGGTGTGCTCCCACATAAAGAGCTCTCTGGATTGAAAGACAAGACGTTGAATTCGTATATGGTGGAATATCAGACCGGCTTGGATGGAAAGGCGAAGCTGGAGGAATTCGTAGGTGCACGGGGGAAAGGCATTTCGTCTTCCCCAACAAAGTACATGAAACTGATGGGCTGTATTGAAGCCCTCAAAGCCGTAAAGTGTGATGATGACGGGCGAGCGAACCGAATTGCGAAAGTAAGAAGCTACTAAATTCTTGGCAAAAGTAAATCTCGCTAAGATACAACATACAGGACAATGAAAACCAAGCCAATTGATTAGAAGGAGGTGCAGTTTAGTGGCTGGGAGTCCGAATCGAGAAGATTTCCGTCATATGCCGGTCAGCATATCACCCATCCTTCAATCTAGCGGCAGAGTCATAGTGCTAAGGGAAGGGTCGACCAGTTATAACGATCCCATGTATACGAATAACACGACATGATCTAACAATTAGCTATTTGTCACTAGAGCACATCCAGCACAGTATTCCCTTCGTACACTTTGATACTGATATCGTGTCTATTTCTCCGCATCTCCCTCAAATGGTCGAGCTCGCAATTCCCAATCACAAAAGGTCTACGAGTCAGCGGTATACCTCTTGCCCGTGCCGAGACCTTCGTAGATAATCATGGTCAGCAACAGATCATGATCTATCCTCACGTTAGCGGCAGCGTCAACGAAGGTCCACAGTCAACGGAATAGCTATGCATGGCTGAAGACCGCGTAACTGTGGAATCACTTCAACTGCGGAGGGCGCCGTCAACGAATGTTTCCTACCTGACATTGGCTCAACAACATATTGCATCTCCTCTGCTGCTAACGTATTCCATTCCTTAATGTGAAGTCTGAAATGAGATCGAGGTCGAGAGAAAAGTGCATTCACACTCGTTCCACAACGAATCGGTCCAGCGATGTAGAAAATTCAATGGGCTGTCGAAGTAAAATTCGATGAATGTAATCCACAGAACAGAGCCCATGCTCAATTCGAATTGTGAATGCCGGTCACAGCCGAGAATGCCGCTAACACAATTAAATGTCCGAAGGTATGCCACAATATCGGCATTAGTCAATCTTTCCTACAATCTTCACTTCCTTTGCTCAGATACCACTCTATCTACTCCTACGGCAGCAACAGGCGAAACAATACTTTCTTGCTAAAATACACCACTGTCACACGGCGTTGAATCAACGACTGAACGAATAATGACGGTGACCGGTACTGTTGAGCGATTTTCTCGTTTCGGCGCGTTTGCAACCTCTTTCTCATCATTCAATTTCAGGCCAACCTAATCACTCGGCACCATAAAATATTTGCAATATTTGACAGGTATTCTAGTACAAGGTGAAGCGCTCGCTGGTGACATTTGAGATGCAATATCGACAATATAACGAAGGAATATGACAGGGGTGCAGATACGAGCAGGTACGTAACTTGCAAGGCTGTAGTGAAGTCAACGCTCATCTGTCTGTTGACGGTAATAGTATCGTACTCTATCCTACGCTTTTCTCAAAGACTGGCTGTGTTCTCCCTCGGCCGACAGCTCGCTTTCTCTCCCCGTCTGCGCCTTTTCAGCAAGTTCTGGCTCTACCACGCCACCCAATAGTGCTTCCTTTTCATCTCCATGCTCAGACATGTCCCTGGGAGTTTGAAACAGGACCTCGTGATCATCCCCCGTCAATTCCCAGCGCCCAATCGACGGCATTCAGCGTGGACCTATACAGTGTTTCATTCTGGAAGCGAGGGCCCCCCAAGACCGTGCCCAGAGCGGCTGTCACGCCAACGGTATACATGGTGAAACGAGATAAACGGGCCTGATGCACAGTGCTCCGAGATACTTGTCAAAGCGGTGAAGAAATGTCGAAAGTACTCTGGTAACGGCACTACTTTGTGGTTAAGGGATATCCACTTACATTGCTCTAGATTTCGTCTTCAAGGCATCGGGTAGACGTGCGCTGACGAGGAAACGGTCGTTGAAACGTTGAAGCTTGAGCTTGAATACAGAATACCAGTTTCAATGAAGCATTCCAGAATGAGTATTCTTTCCAAATCGGTTGTGCAGGTAGTTCACTTTTCTTTCCGCGATGTACGGTGTGCTGACGGTAATGTAATAGTGTCAAGAGACCACGAGACCTTTAGCAAGCCCCACAGGTCAACATCAAGTTTATAGCATCCCGTATCACTTTTGATGCCTGCAGCGCTTAACCTCAAACGGTAATAGGAGCTACACGATATAAAGCATTCTGATCAACTCCCATATACTTAAACCGATGGACATCCCACCATCATATTCCGCACAACCGAGCGGCGCCGACGAGTCTGACGGCCCACCTTCATATGAGCTGCCCTATCCACTTTTTATTGGCCGCCATGCTATTCAGACACCCTTCGTCACCATATCTCAGCTCAAGGGCCACTTATGTCTCTTGAAGCACTTTGCCTCCCTCAAGGAACAAGTCGAAGGGCTGGACCGGTCTAAATATAGAGATGCTCCCGAAGACAAGGAGCGCAGGTGGTCGTGGTTTGTTGGACTGGCCGTTGAGAGGTATGCGCATAGTGACTGGTAGATCTTCGAGACTTGACCGTATTCATTAGGTTCGAAAGGTGGTGCAAAGAGCTGACAAGTGCTGATGAAATGGATTTCGCTAATCAGTGCCTGCCTCCTGTTGATGTTATCATGGTGAGTGGTGCGATTCGGTATCCGAAACCTCGTTAAGTTAGAGCTGTACAGGTGTGGCACGCGTACTTGTTAAACCCTGCGTATGTCTTACACGGTGGCTTCCGTGATGTTATGCTGATTACACACCAGGCGGTATTCTGAAGACTCCCTACGAAACGAGCACATCAAGATACTTGCTGGTGCGGGTGGCTGGTTCCAGGACCTGGTTTGCTCATCTCGCATAGTACCTCGGATTCAAACTGATCGGGCGCTTTAGAAGCAGACAAGCTATACCATTGACTCGCCCCCATCAGACGTTCATGTCCAGACCTGGCTGCAGAAAACCCACCTTCCCTACGATCCTTTCGAGTCGGCAATAGTATTGACTGACCGAGAAATAGCGTGCCCTCAATGTCTCACAAAGGTCAACGTTCGTGAGTATAGCCATTTGTTTTGATAGCCATCTCTGAAGAGGTCTAGGCCTAGCAGATTCCAATGGCACTGGATATCTCCAGCAAGACTTCAAGACCACATGCACAGTGTGTTGGCTAACGATTACGAAGGAAAAACTAGCTTTCCGTAAACTCGTGAAGGACCTGGTAGGGACTAATGACGTCCTTGCGTGCGTTCTGGCTGTCATTTCTTTCTTTCCATTGACTGATAGTTTAGACCTCTAGCGGAACACTTCACACCCCTGACAATATCGAGAATTCGTTTCGTGCGAAGGCGATCAAGGCCGGAATTTTGGAGATGCGAAAACTGAAGAGGAATGGGCGGTTAAGATACAGAAACAAATGGATTATAGTATGCAACAAATTCAACGTGCTATGGGCCAGTGTATGAGAACATACGGAAGACAAGTGTACGTTTTTACTTGCCGTTTGTCTGGCGATTCTAATATATTGAAACGATAGGCTCTCTCGGATCATGAGTGCATACGAAGACGACAAAATATTTTCCTTGGATCTCATTGGAGCGGTGAGTACTTTGTTGACCGTCATAATTGCAGAATCTTTATGTCATGAAGGTTCTTCGATAAGGCTCTTTTGTTGACAAGATGCATAAGTTGGGGTGGACAGAACCTGACTTTTTCTCGTCTTCCGAGGATGAAGTGGCCCTTAAGCACTGCATGGCCCGTTACCACGCGTACGCAGTGTTTGTCCTCTTGTACTTTTCCCTCAATAACCTCAACAATTAGGTTCCTGGACCTCATGTCTTCGTCGCCAGCTGGTTTCTTTGTCCCGACACTTGACATTGACCTGGTATGGCATACTCACCAACTCATGGCTCGGCAGTACTCGCGCGACTGTCTCGAGCATGTCCATCGGTTCGCCGACCATGACGACAAGGTCGCCGAAAACAGGTTGTCAAGAGCTTTCGATATCACTTGTCGGGCGTGGCAAGTGCGTTCTTGACCCCCCTCCTTTTCTTCAGTCTTACTAACTCTTTGCAGGATCGTTTCGGGATCCCATATACTCACTGTGGGTGTCCACTGCCGGGCGACACGATTGGGCAAAGACTAAGCAGGCTTGTATCAATCCATAAGCAGTCAGGGCCACCATCTCACCTCGTCCCGCCTCGAGACCGAAGCGATCTTTTGGCAGCCACGCACCCAAGTGACCATAATGCGGTGTACCCGTTCATGCACCAGGGGCAGGTCGACGCCTTGAGGCGAGCAAGACTGGAGAAGCGGGAGAGGAGGATTCGGCGAGGGGAAGGGAAGGGAATGAGTAGAAATAGGAGTATCGGTCATGACCCGGCTTTTCTGGTACCTGTGCCGTTGTACTTTGGTTATGGCACAGGTTGTGTAGCGATCACGGGTCATGTAGTCGGTGGGGGCGGTGGTGTGGGGGGATGTACTGCTGCTGTGGGTTCTTTCCATTATCGTGATCCTGCTTTGCTTTTGAACTTACTTCTTTCGTTTGGAAGGGCGTTGGCGGTTGTGGAACTGGTGGTAAGCTTGAACGTCGCCGAATGTTGAGTGATGTCTAATCAGTTCTTCATCTAGGTGCTGGATGCGGTGGTGGCGGGGCTGGCTGCGGTGGTGGTGGTGGAGGTGGTGGATGCGGTGGTGGTGGTGGTAGTGGAGGTGGAGGTGGAGGCGGCTGTGGTGGTGGTGGTGGTGTTAGTAGTGGATAGTAGTGGAGGTGGTGGATGCGGTGGTGGTGGTGGAAATTAGACTTTCGACAGTGGCTGCCCTTGATATATTACTTTCAGGATAATTCAAGAGAAACAAGTTGTCGATTGAAAGCATGTTTCCTACATTTTTTTTTCGAGGCATCTTCGCAATCGACAACGAGTGGCGTCACTGCTGGGGTCGGTTCCTTTTCAGCACAGAAAAAGGTATTCTAAAAATGTCGTGACTTTTCGTTACCTTTGTATGCCGCAAAAACGGGATACGGGAAACGCAATGAAAAACTTGTCCTATTTAGGGCTCCTTTCGCGTGCCAAAAATAGCTGCTTTTTTAAGAATGAAAATCAGTTTCCTTTGTTCTGGCTGCGGGAAACACGTTTTCCATTCCGTTTTTCAAGCTCTTTTCCTTAGCTTAAAAGAGTATGTAAATGATCCCGCCTTTCAACCTATTTTTCTGAACTTGTTTTTACCATTAGAAGATCCAATGAAATGTCGCAACATTTTGAGGCCTCATTTTTCGGATCGGAAAATGTATCGGCCCCAGCAGTGCGTAATATTTTATGTCATCGCTTAAAACGCTTATCACTGTAGTTGAATCCCTAAGATGACAAACACTGGCGACTGCGGACTACCGTAGGAACTGTAAACACATGACTATCTAGTTTCATGCGAAATATTTGACACGTCCGGCAAACGTCCGGATCGCTTTAGAACATCAATGAGAGATGACATGATCTCCAGAATGAGATCCTTGAAAGAGTTGTTCAGTCTACTCTGTTCCAGAAGAAGATTAAGTCAGCCCAGGGGACCGCGAGTAGTTGTACGTCTTTGTTGCCTCGGTCGCCAAGAACGGTCGCCAAGAATCGAACGGAATATCCGCGTGTCAACGAGCAGGGAAACCTTTTCAATGTGAGCCAGTACGAAACCAGTCAGTGGTTCCAAGTCAAAGGGTCCTTAAATTGGTTCAAGGACATTTGCGGATGTAACGTTTTTCTGGTGTAAGAATGGCGGAAGCTGCTGTGTGATAGTAGAAGGCGCAACCGAAGACTCGGAAGAACCAGTGGGTGCACGATTTATACACGGCGCGATGACCAGCAGTGAGAAGCTTTCGGGTACCCATTTGAGAAAATGAAGACCAGCTCGCACTTCAGTTTGTGAATACGCCAGATTCCATTGACAGAGACTCAAAGATGAGCCCGTCGTAGATCGATGTCAAGATAAATGTTGACCGGATTGAGCACAGTCATCGCTTACAAACAGATGCGGAAGAATCGACCATGATTCGGACGTTCCGAGCTGACCTCTCATCAACATAGATGACTATCATGACGGCATTTCTCATCGCTGATGTAAAATGTCCTGCGCATATCCATCGTCACTCCTGCAAAAGGGATATAGGAACATCCGTATCGGATTCACTCAGCAAATGTTGTTGGTGCGGACATATCAGGCCGCCTCAGAATAGTATGGAATAGACGCCGTGAAAAGGATTGATAGCGACCGACATCCTTGAGGCTCAAAACTTTCCTAATACCTGATATATTTCTTCGCGACAGATTCGAAGACGATTTATGGGGTCCAGCTTTCAATGAAGAGATCAGGTCAGTTCCAAGTTGCACGTGGACCTCTTCGTATCATTGCAGGCGGGTTTCAGACCCTGGAGTGTCTGTTAAATATATTGGCCTAGTTTGTCCGGAGACACTCAGTATATCGCACGGTTTCCTCATTTGAATTTCCATGGGGGTGGTTGCGTACTCCGATTCGGTGTTTTTCTACATGAAGCGCTCTCTGGATTGAAAAGCAAGACATTAAAAGTGTATGTGGCGGACTGTCAGACCGGCTTGGATGGAAAGGCGAAGCTGGAGGAATTTGTGGGTGCACGGGGGAAAGGCATTTCGTCGAGTCCAACAAAGTACATGAAATTGGTGGGCTGTATTGAAGCCCTCAAAGCTGTAAAGTGTGATGATGATGGGCGAGGGAACCGATTTGCGAAGGTAAGAAGCTACTGAAGTCTTGGCGAAAATATATCACGCTGATATATAACATACAGGACAATGAAAAACCAATCAATTGATTAGGAAAAGCCGCCGTGGGGATGTCCAAAGTCCCATATCTCCATGTCTCTAAGTTCACAATTTGCTTGCAGTTTAGTGGCTGGGAGTCCGAATCTCGAAGACTTCCATCATATGCCGGTCCTTATTCAGCGTAGCACCATCCTTCAATCCAGCGGCAAAGCCATAGTGAAGGGTCGACCAGTTATAATGATCCCATGTATACGAATAACACGACATGATCTACTTGAACAATGAACTACTTGTCACTAGAGCACATCCAAAACAGCATTCCCTTCATACACTTCGATACTGATATCGTGCCCATCTCTCCGCATCTCCCTCAGACGATCGAGCTCGCTATCTCCAATCACGAAAGGTCTACGAGTCAGCGGTATACCTCTTGCACGCGCCGAGACCTTCGTAGATAACCGTGGTCGGCAACAGATCATGTCGACGAATGCATGATCTATTTTCACATTAGCGACAGCGTCAATGAAGGGGTCCACAGTCGCCGGAATATCTATGCATAGCTGAAGGCGCTCCAGCTGTGGAATCACTTCAACTGCGGAGGGCGCTGTCAACGAATGTTTCATAACCGACATTGACTTAACGAGATAGTCCATCTCCTCTGCCACCAATGTATTCCATTCCTTCCATTCGAGGGACAGTTCTTGCAGAGATGGACTCAATCGCAGTATATCGATGAAATGTGTACTCCCGATGACATTCGTCCGGACCCCGTATACAGACAATTTTACAAGGGAGCACTGGGATCCCTTGATGAGACTCTGAAGAGCATGGGGTCCATAGTCTGCGTATTGCAGGTACTGCGGGTCACACACATGTAGATTGAAGACCTCCAAGGAGGGGAGAATAAGACTACGGATCAACGAAGGTTCGGATGCGGTCAATTCGCGAAGAGATGAGTTGTGAACCAAGGGTAACACATTCCGTATCAAGTCAGAAGAGTATGTTATCATGTAGAACGATTGAAGCTTGGTGTTGTGCTGAATGAAATCAAGGTAATGGCGAACTGTCACTGCGGTGAGTAGGCAGCGCGGAGTCCTCCCCCTATCGTGCCGAAACTCAACAAGATTCGAAAACGGGAGAGTTATATGGAAGGCGTATTGTGTGTCCAGGTGTACCACTCTCAGTTTTGGAGCATCCTTGAAGGCAGCGAATATGGCTTGGCAATACATTGCGCCTGTGTTGCGGGATTTGAGATATGACAAGCGAGGCAGCTTTCCGTGGACCAAAGGTAACAGTGAGATGAGCGTCGACCCTATGCACAGCGAAACGTGGGTCCAACGTGTGGAGTTAGAAATGAGCGCCAGGAAGAACATGCCGCCGGATGCGTTGTACGGGGTGCATGCGAAAGAGAATGAGAGAGGCTGATTCTTGCTGTGTGTTAAAGCATGCTGTAACATTGCCAACTTACCCTTTCCTTTCTCTTCCACACGGCAGGAAATGGCCATATTAGCCCAACAACAGCTTTCGTGTTCGGTGATTGCCCTCCATTTACTACAAACTCGCCCAAAGACCCAAGGACCGTTCGCAAGGTCGAAAACATTGTATGGGTCGTCGACTGCGTATTGCAGGATTAGGGTGAGGATTTCCACGGGAACGAGACGGATTGGGGAAAGGGCTGAAATGTAGTGTCTGTTCTTCATCGCTGGACTGAGCTTTCTGAACGGTCGACGTATGTTTTATATCTGCCTTGTCTATCAGGCTGTGATGTCTATGAATGGCGTGCATATTCAATAGGGGTGGTTAGAGTCGTTGGCGGCGATTCTGATCATGATTCCGGACCCTGGCACTGACCGGCCCCAATTTACGGCCATCAAATTATGTCACGATCGTACGACTGCCCCATTTTGGCTTTTGACCGCCATCATCCACTATTCTTGCCCTCCGTTGCCCTTTATCTCGATGGAATCGGTGTTGCCACTGGAGAGAGGTTCTTTCTTTGTACACCGTGGCATTGAGCAGACCCTCCTGGTAGACTGTGAAACAGATGATGATGTGGAAATTGCCCTCGACTTGTCAGCCTCACCGAGCAGCTACGAGCAGCGAGCTGAACTAGCTGGTACGCCCCGGAATTCCACTAGACGGGTTACCTTTGTACACCACCAAAGCGATCATGACAGGCTGAAGGTGAGTTGCTAGTATCTGTTTGACAATCCTACATGCTTGCTCACAAGCCTTCCCTAACAGGCAGCTCATCGGAAGGAAAGGAATCACAAAAGGAGATCCAGCGCCTGAGAGAACAGGTTGGAGTAGTGGCTCAGGGTCATATCGACACAGTCACGAATAAAAATCACGCGCACCTCTTTTACGAGACCGTCGATCGCTTTTCTCGCGGTAAGTTTAGTTTTGAAGTCTTGAAATACACCCGGAATTGAGTGTTATCGCCAGGCATTACCGACATCTTAATTCAGAATAATCCGTGTATCAAAGATTTTACACTTCAGTTATCGGACGCCGTCTCGACGAATATATCCTCAGGGATCGGCCACATGTTCTCATACCGTGCGCTTCATATCTCTCATGCACCTTGAAATACTGACTATCTCGGAATTTCAGTCCCAAATGTTCTCGTCGCGTGGTACTACCATCGTGCTACCTCCAGCAGCAAGTTCGATCCACCTTACCCCACCCTTGCCCTGGGGCTTCCCCTATCTCTCCACCAGAAGAACGTGAAGGCTGGAAATGCTCTGGCACAACTTTCAGGACCTGGAGTTCAGTTTGACTTGGGATCATTGACTGAGCTGGTGCTGGGTAATCTGGAGGATGTTTCACTGCTGGTTGATATGTGGTTTCTTCGCTCCGTTCTCGGCGAGCACCGCAACCAAGACGTTCATCCGATACCGCCTTTTGAACTCGCGAAGCAGCTCCTATTAGACGAGTGGAGTGAAGAAAACTTTTCCCACGCGAAACGAATCGAGGCTATCATGCCGTTGCTCGTCAATGTCGAGAGCGCGTCGGGCTATGTGAAGTATTTTGCAGCATGATATGCACTGTCGCGTTTGATATCAGGTGCATGAGATTGTTTACATGTATGGTGTAGGTATAGAGACAAAAATACCCAATATACGTGATTCACCCAAAACGAAGGGAAATATCTCTCATTACTCGGTAATCAGAAGTAATGACCGGGTTTTTTTCACGTCTCCACCTGTAACGGTCCGTAATAACCACGTTATCAATCCTTTTCCTTTTCTGTCCGTACCTTTTTCGTTATCGCGCCTTATCTCATCTAGGCGCTCGAGTATTGGCCTTAGACGCCGTGCCTTTCTCTGAAACATATCTTGTCCGTTACGTTATTCCTTATCTTACTTACATGTGATTGTTGGACTTAGTATATATACTCTAGCTACGTGGGTTGATACCCTTTGACAATTTATAGCTCTTTTCATAATTGTGCGGAATCCCCGTTTTGAAAAATCTATGTGGTCTTGTTTGCATCACAAGATGGCTCGGTGCGAGAACTATTACTTTTTTATTGGCACAATTCGCTGTCTTGCATCCCGCTCTTGCTCCAAGTTCGATACACCAGACAGTCAATGTAATAAATAGTGCGCAAGAGCATTCATTTCAATACTTATTTAGTACAAATCCTCTGCTATCTAACCGCAAAGCCATTTCATGCCAATCACAACGGTTTTGCGTAGCAAGCCGCAGCGCCGCCTAGTTCAACATCACGCATACATGCATGCACTTCGAGTCTCCTGAAGTCAGTAATAATGGGCAAGGAAAATGGGATACCTTTGTCGGTGTTCAAAGCGTCTCCAGGACCACGACTGGCAGCAGTGTTACGGGGAGTCCGACACTGCATAGTGTATCTCGCCATGAAGATGTTCATAGGATCCTAGCTGCCGTTGTAAATATATACAGAATAATCAGGATTTGTGAGAGAGAGTCGAGATAGATACAACCTTGGTGTCATGTCAGGAATTGAAGCGCTCATCAAGCATTGGCATATAGACATGGCTATCCAAGGTTCGTCACACATCTAGGGTCCGACTTGGGGTATAGGGCATGTCAGAGGAGTAGACACAGTCGGTAAATGACTTTGGATGCAGGAAACAGGCGTTGTAGCATAGGCGGTGATGTGCTCAGTAACGGCGAGTGACAAAAGACTAGTGGGCGGAAATGATCTCCAACCGACACTAAACCTCTCACAACTCTACACTATCACCAATTGATTGAATTCGGGTGTTTCGAGTACGATAGAAGCACTCTGCAGACTCAATAATCAAGGGATGTTGTTCAAAAGACACTTTATTCGTTACTAGTGAGTTTTACAAGCGTACTACTCGCACTAGTGGGGTGGGTAAGACACAATTGAATGAATGTGACTTGGTTTTGAGCTACTGTGCTCGCTGGGACTCCGACTGTTCAGACTATTGGCTCTCTTGGCCCTGTAATACTTCCTACAAGTGATCAACACTTGACTAGTTCGCACTCTTGGCTTACTAGTGGCACTCTTGGCCTAGAAACTGCTCCTTACAAGTGATAACACTTGACTAGTTCGCACTCTAGCTTACTAGTGGCACTCTTGGCCTAAGAATAATACTTTAACTGCGAGAAACTGCAAGAACTAACTTCGGAGCACTCTTGGCCTTTGCAGGACACAATGGTTGACTCAAAGGGACTTCAATTCACTCAATACTATAGGTAACTTAGCGACTAGTAGCCGCTTCGTTCGAGGTTAAGCACAAAAGCCTTTAATTGGGGGCACTAGATACTACTAGTCACTCGCAATTGCAGGGATGGCATCGCCTCCCGTTGCGAGTGGCTATTCTACTACTTATATACTGTAAAGAATGGTACAAAGCGACACAAACAACTACACTAGTGGGGTATTTTCGGTACGGATTTCTTGGCTAGGCCCGAAATACCGCACATAAACACGCAATAGTCGGTCTAGAAATTGCTATTGGACGACTAGTGAGCCACGGAGCTCAGCTAGCGGTTTAATCTCGCGTGCTTGACCCAGCAACGCGCCACTAGTGCCGGAGATGAACGACTAGCCACATCCTCGTGCTCGCAACCGTAGTCGGCCGTGATCGAAAGCGCAGCCGGGCTATACTAGTACCGATCGTAATAGATCTGATCGCACTAGTCGGATCTGGGCGTAACGTTAATCCGTTGCTAATTCATTTCTAAGTCCTGCTTCGAGATTGCTGCATGACTAGTTAACCTGACTTAGGTGTTTCTGCCCCGATCAGTCTACTAGTGACTGAACTTCACGAGATCTGTGTATTCTGCTCCTTGTTTGGTGCGCTAGTCGCGTTACTTGTCTACTAGTGGCCTTATATTAAGTAGTCCGGCTAGTATTCAAGTCACTAGTACAGCCGGCTGGTAGATTTGACCCACTAGTGGTATCGCATCTAAGTCCTGGCTTCACTAGTCGCATACTGCTGTGACTATCAGCTCGGAGCCTCAGCTATAGTCCTTTTATTATCACTAGTACAGGATAGATATGCAATTGTATTGCTACCAAATCGCAAAATCTAGGTGTGAACACGTAGACGGCGTATCAGCGGGCACGTTCAGCAGTTCAGGGAACGACATAGTGGGAAGAAAGAGAGCCGGGACCATGTGATCCAAACATGAACACATACAATTTTTAATCGGGTTTAAAGATAGGTGTTTACACAAGTCTAATTGGTGAGAGGTTTTTTATTCAGCTCTCCGCTCTTTCCTCATGCCTCCCCGCAGGCATCGGCCGCCCCAGCACGCGTAATATTCCATATTCCAACATATGCGG
The DNA here is from genome assembly GCA_902506015.1 of Armillaria ostoyae. NCBI lineage: Eukaryota > Fungi > Basidiomycota > Agaricomycetes > Agaricales > Physalacriaceae > Armillaria > Armillaria ostoyae. The sequence goes on from LR732083.1 coordinate 5,175,906, forward strand.
TCTCAGCCTCCCCACAGGAGCCTCCCCCGGGAGTCTCAGCCATCTCACCAGTGAGTATGTGCCACAGTCTGCACGTCACAGAATTTAACGGGCTTCTAGCTTCCTCGCCGTGTCTCTCTTTTTCCTCGGACTATAAGAACCTGGTGGTCTCAGAACGAACGCTTGTCGCTCTCGCTGAACCACCAGGTATGCACCTTTTTTCTCTCATGTAGTTTATGCACGTTAACTTACTTGGGCTCTCAACAGAGCACAGTTTTCATTCGCACCCACCCTGGACTTTATGGACATTACTTTATACATCGACGACATCGTCGTCTCGGACTTCACAGACTACAGTACTATTACGCATTCGGACTTACAGACAATCCTAGTTTACATTTGGATGTACCATAGCATCTCCCTCCCAGCGCTCATACACGTGGCGCCTGGTTAGTCCCAATTTGACTTGTGCCCTTAGGGGCATTTTTGCCATAAACTCGTACGATAGGTCTGACACTCGTCGACCAATTAGAGCGCAGATTCCGCATAATTATGAAAACAGCTGTAAAGTTTAAACCCATCCTAGTTCTGTCTTGCGTGATAACAACCTAAAGTCCTGTCTTATCTTTTATCTTATCTTTCCGTGTAACTCGTGATGTGTTACTCATCACGCTATCGTTACATATTTTCCGTTTCTCTACCTTGCTAGATCGGTTACTTACAGGTCTAGGATTTGGTCGAGAGCCCGGGATAAGCGTGTCGGAATATGCGAGAGAGTTCGAGCAATCCGGCATTCCGGCATGCTGAGTAAGATATTGATTGGATAGAAATTACTAGAATAAGCGTAGTTTTGGGCACCGGCAATGCCCAGTTCCAGAACGTGAGCTGACTAAGCCCATTTTCGGCTATTTTAACGGCAAATCAATGTTAATTGCTTCAACTCTCATTGATAGACTGTCCTGCCTCCTCATATAGCTCCATATGAGTTCAAGTATATAGTAGTACTAATTTACCTGGAATAAAACTCATCTTCACTGTCATCCTGTCCTTCAACATCAACATCTATGATCTCTTCTTGGCTGCTTTCAACCCCAGTCTCTGCTCCTGCATGTTCAGCCTCTACTGCCAAATTCCCTGCTGCTTCATACTTGGATATAGCTGCCTGGAGATGTCTGTACCTAGATTCTCGATCACCTCTGCCTTTGGCACCAGATTTAGCCTTCGGAATCTCCAATCCTGAGCCATTTTTACCATTCTTTATATGCCAGTCCAACTGCAAATCCAATGCCGCTACTGTGAGGTATCCATTTGCACCACGCCGTATCTTGTATGCTTCCTCAAGTGCCTGAGAAGTCTGATAAGGATCACATCCATCAACGGCTTCTTCTGCACGTGCAATCCTGGCAGCACGAGTACGATCTTTGTCAGCGTTCTGGGAAGCAACATCCTTCATATGCTGAGCCATGGTATGTTTGATAGCACGATTGTTCCCAGAGCTATCTTGTTCACGGATGAGTTTCCGTAATTCTCTACGTTCCTCAGATGTGAGGGACTTCAGGTAACTGGAGGCTCCATTTTTCTTATACATCTGAAGAGCATTGAAGTAATTTAAGGACATATTTGGCCGGATATGAGCTGCCTGTCACCAGTTGCCAAATGCACCTTCATTTAAGTCATTTGTTGATTCCATCCAGGCACTTTCAATTTGCTCAGTAGTTGCGGTGTCGATTGCTCTCCCTGCCAAGAATTCAGAAGTGAATCTTTCCCAAGTCTCTAGTGCTCCTGTACAGAATGAAACCAGTAAAGGAGATAGGTGAGGTAGCTGGGGCTTGCGCTGGAGAATAGCATATATAGCCTCTGGCATCTCCCATAGTTTCCCATCCAGTGAGCCTGTTTCATATAACATGTCTGGGCTGAGGAGCAGGTCGGGATCAGCAATGATTTTACGCAGGTGGGATTTTACTTTTTCATGCAGAGGGCCTAATTTAAGCATGTTTGTTTCACTTCGAAGAGGACCACGTATTTCACGCATATAGGGAACCCCAATGGCCTGGTAGTAGATTGTGATGACCGCAAATTCATGTTGGGTTGCATTATCCTCACATCCATGTTTAACATTGTGCTCCATGTGGTTCAACGTTCAGCTTGCTTTATTTTGTTCAACATAGCTCAAGAATTGGAGGATAAGATCAAGATATGTGATAATTATTGCACATGCCTCAGCATGAGATTGAAACTGGGTATTGCTTGTATCAGGGAAACAGAGTGTAAAACCCATCTCAAGATCCCAAAAATACCGGAGTGTATCTTGCTGACCATGCTTCCAGTCCTTGTGGCGAAATACAGCACCAGCTAGACTTGAGACCTTAATTGCCCCACCCTGTGTACGATCTTCTGCACGTTTTGCAGCTGCAGTCCCTGCTCCAAGATCAGCAGCTGCTGCATTGTCCCGATTGTACATTTTGATTGGGCCAGAAATGCCATTCTCCTCCCACCATCTTGACATATGAGTACATCCTCCTTTGAATGCATTCATCTCTTTATGCATACAGCATCCAGCCCAGATCAAGAGATCAATATTCTTCTTCTGACTGTCATCCAATTTCATGAATTCAGCTTCTCCCAGTTCAAAGGCAAACCTGCAAAAGGCTTCATCATGGTGTGTTTTTCTTTGATTCTGGGAAAGATTTTCCCAGCTTGCCATTCCACCTGCATTGATAATAGCCTCCTGTGACACCTTGAATAGAATATCAAGAAGCTCATGTGGTGTTGACTTTAGAATTGTTTCCTCCCCACGCTTCTCATGTTCACATCTTTGCTTCCATGTTTGCAAAAGCTGAAACAGCTTCTTCTGATCCTCTGCATGATCTGTATGCATTCCAGTGACTGTAATCCAGAAATCTCTGGCATCTTCTCCACTTTGACAGTGAGGGCTATGCTTATAAATACTGTACAGATCGTCAACTAGATCTACCCATCCCTCGAGCTGAGTTTCACTTGTATGGTTGACTGCCATTTGAATTCCAAGGAAAAACTGTGTCTTGTGGTTATTCTCATCAATAACGGTTGCATGATGAGATTCCAAATTGTTATTTTTGTGAGTGGTACCATCACCGCTTATTGTTAGCCCTGGGATGAAAGATGAGTATAACTATTCATTGCATAGGCCATTAATATGACATACCTTTTGCATTTTTTATACATTGAACAACTTGCATCTTTGCTGCAGCCCCTCCCTCCAGTACAATCCGCTTTGTACTCCGATCTGAAACACTCCCTTCAACAGGGACTCCAAGGTGATTGGCCATTCTATTCAGAACACTAAGAACACGCTCAGGATTGACTCCATCTTCAGCAATGAGATCATTGATTAATGAGCATGTGTCATCAGGAATAATACCATTGTTCTTCAGCTGGAGAGAAGGACCATCAACAATGGTAGTCTTCATAGCATTCACAATGTGATTCGGAACCCGTTTGATCTTTGCCTTTAGACTGTGAAGCTGCTTCCTATCCTCCACTCTCCCCTCTGCCTGAAGAGTCATCTTGGACATCATGACTTCAGATTCCTTCATTAGATGGGCAATCTCATCCTCCAAATCTCCAATGTATGTAGCCTTCTTGCCCAAATCCTCTGCTTGTGTCTCCACCCTTTTCTGACTGCGTTTGAGCTTCTTCTGAAGACCATATAGGCGCTGTTGGTAATTCTCGGCACGTTTACGTGCCTGGGAAAGCTCTGTCAGGTCCAACGGACCTAGATTCTCCTGTCCCGATAGCATGGGTCCAACCACATGTGCTGATGTTTCATCACAAGTGTGATGGGCAGCATTGATCTTTCCAAATTGGAATTTTTGCTGTGCGGATCGACGTTTGGTGGCACCGGAGTATCTAAAGACATTAGAATGACGCCCCATGATATGTTCCGTGTGCTTGAAAGGTGCGGAAAGGTGTGGAAAGGTGCAAAAGGGTGCAAATAGCTGTGTGACGCGTTTGTTTGGTTATGTTTGCAAAGCCTTCGGACTGCTCATCCAAATGCACCTTGTACAGGCTTCCACAGCCCTCGTATCACTTCGAAAAAATTACAGTATATCATTCTAAAATAAAATACATGTATTCTTCGAGGCACTTTTTGAAAAAAAGCATTTTGAATGCCATAAACGTGCTGAAACTATGGTAAAACGATGTCTAAAAAATAATTTGCCTCGGAGAATACATGTAAAATTATGTCCTGAGTAAAATCTTCCTGCAAAAGTTTCCATGAATCTTCTTCCTTCGACCTGCAGTAGGTGCATCCATAAAACTCCCATATTTCGGGCCGTGATCGAGATCGCTCGGAGCGCGAATTTTGGCGGGGGTTGCCGGTACCCAGTAGTTTAGTATAAATATAAGAAGTCAATGGGCAAACTCCTCACGAGTTTGTAACCCAAAGACTAAAGGTCTAACAAGCACTGTACTCGGATACAGCCCTATTTACAACAAAGCGGTGCGAAAATGATGGCCGGAATGCGGCATTGTGGGCGTCTAAACTTGGAATCTACTCTCACCACGACGTCGCGTCGTCCCTCCATTGCTCTACACGCTCGTGCTGCTCCACGAGGCATACTTTTATGACATGCGACTGTATTATGGACCCTCAAACCGTAGATGACGCGTCCAGACATACATCATTGATTCGATCATCGCCCGTAGTTGACCGTGAATGTGACTCGGACTCTCGGAGGACCCCTCGGCAACACTGAAAGTGGGGATGTATCTCGCGACGATGTTCCGGTCATTCCTCATCAGAGGCAGCAAAATTCCCATGTTGGCTTGCATCTGGAGATCAATCTCAGCCCGATTACTTGTCAAAGTTATTTGCTGAGATTGATCAAATCACTCTCCTCGTTTGCTTGACAGAGTATGGTGGGATGTCCTCTTCATATGGCGATCCTGTGACACCCAACCAACCCGTTTTCCATTCATCCACTCGCTCTCGCCTCTTTCGCTCAACAACTACTCCAGTTCACCAAGCTCGAGTTCGAAGAGTGCCGATTCCGTCAAAGACTTTCATTCTGGCTTAGAGCAAGACTTCTCTTCTGGAAATTTTCACGACATTTGTCACACCACGCGAGGAGGCAAAGGCTCATACTCTTTACATAACGGTTACGAGTGGGCTTCAGCCTTGTCGTGGGTACGTCGCGCAAGACAGGCTTTGAGACCATAGGCACTTTTCTCTTTGCGCCATTCACCGAATCCGAGGGGAAATATACACGGCATGCTTCACTCGCACAGTACATCTCTTCTTTTGTCCGAAATAGCTCTCAAGTGGTCGTTATGGTGAATCATCTGTACAAGCATCTCATATCACGATCGGAGAGCCTTATTTCACCGTTCCTCGGTATGCTTTTGCACCCACGCTTCGCCTCCAATCCGTTCTACCGACACCTCTTCCCAACTGCACCCAAAATGTACTCATTAACTGGGCACTCTGCCGTGCCGGATCGCGTTACGCAGAGTCTACACGGTTGACCGAATGCAAGACCTTTCTGCTCAAGTGAAACGAGCGAATATCATCGGGCTTGCTCTTATGGTGCATGAACAGTAGTCAGGGCAAGATAGCAAATATAGCCCCAACTTTATTTCCGATAGCCTCGGCCTTGTTTTGAGCAAGGAGGATCTCAAATGGCTAGCAGAGCCCAATGTCCTACCTTCGAGTATGACCCCGACCACGGAATCTGCCTTCGATACTGCCGAGGTTGCCAACGACCATGTGCACAGATTCATAGCTGGTATGTTCGCCCTCGATCTCTTGTTCGCTGTTTTTCACTGCTCATCCATGACCCAGGGTGTTACCGTGGCAATCCTGGTGCTACTTATTACACCTTCGCTACACTTACGACATCATTTTTCCTACCCTCGTTGGTGTCTTTCTCTTCACATGTACGAAACATCATTTCCATGTTGAGTGCATTTCCGTGGTGTACAGTACAGTTCTTTCAAGCGTTCATGTCTTGGCGTCAGATAAGCCGACAGTCGGCTACGCGCCTTTGCCGCCATCCTATCTTCCAGATACTTTGTGACAACTTGAACAAGATGAGGCGTACTTGATGGTAGTCTTTGGAACATCGTGATGGGGTCAAAAGTGGAACGGTGGCGACTCTTGTCAAATTGGAAGATGTTCCGCCCAGGGCACTCGAAGCGGAACCACTGTTCCAACGCATCTTCACTTGAACGACGTATCTTCCTACGGACCGGTTTAGGAGACTACTATGAATCCAGGCTTTCGATCAAAATTCTCTGCCGTATCGGCAAGTAGTAGTCCCCTGAAGCACAGACAACTTCCGTTCCGATACTCTGCCTACAGCCACCATCTGTTCGGACTGCCGCTTCAGCGACACGGTATTCCGTATATCTCGCATTCCCAGACAACTGCAGCTTTTCTTTTCTCATAGAACCCACATTGTTAGACTTTAGCTTTCGTCGCAAAAGTGAGTTCAAATCCTTCTTACAGGCATCGCGATGTCTGCTAATTAGGTACCTTCTTTCCCAGGTCAATACGAGATGCCAATGCTGTGCGAACAATGTTCCAATCTTGCCCTGCCCAACTCGAGCACGGTAATCTACCACTGCGACAAAGAGTTCGCCTTACCTCCTTTCCTGCCTTCCCTCCTACGGAACAGCGATCTTCCCTCTTCCTCAGATGTCCGCTCTCTCAATGCACACCAAGCTGAGGTCCGCGCCTCGCTCGCCGAAGTCAATGCCGCCATTGCAAAGCTAGAAGCTGAGCACGCTCGAATCCAGGAGATATCATCCCAATACGACACCGTACTCTCCCCCGCACGCCGTGTTCCCCTCGAGATCCTCACGGAGATTTTTCTCTACACGGTCGAGACAAACCCCTCCTTTTACCATGCCTTCGACTTAGCCACAGAACCCTGGTCGTTGACCCAGGTCTGTCGCACATGGAGAGCCGCTGCTCTTAATTTTTGTCCCAGTATCTGGAATAGCATGAACATCCATACTCCCAAGCTGGGCGAGATGGTGAAGAGAGACTATTCATCTATCCTCAACACGGTGCTCGACCGGGCCAACCACAAGTCCGAAGGCTACGTTTTCCATCTCTGCGTTTCCGAGACGGAGGCCGACGATGCGGTTACGAACGGCGTTCTGGACCTCCTTCTGCAGAGATCACGCAATTGGGACGACGCCCGACTGTCCATTCCAATGACGATGTTACCAGCACTCTCCGCAGCCACCGGCAAGCTAGATATCTTAACGTGCTGTCACATTTACCTGGCAGACATCTGGCCGCAGGCTCATGATAGGGAGTTTAATTTCTTATCCGCTGCTCCCAACCTCAGAGAGGTAGTCCTGAAAGGGTTTGGAGATGGTCCTCTGCTACGCTTGCAGACATCCAAATTGATCGTGTATATTGATGACAGACAAATCTGCCGTCAAGATGTCCACGATTATTTTCTCAGCATCGTTCAAACCGCGCCCTTCCTCCTCATATTCAGGACCAATTACAGGAAAGAGGGACTCGGAATGATGGCACCCGCCCAGCCACGAATCATTCATCCCGGAATACGCGAATTCACTGCCTGCGAAGACGTACTCCTGGAGAGTGTGGAATTTCCGGCGCTGCGATCCTTCGAACTCGCTCCTAGTCCGGGAGCATTTACCTGCCCTCGAGATGCGCTCTCTGCGTTGCACACCTCCATCGAAAATTCACGCTGCTGGTTGCACCGTTTGAAGATCACGAACGCGCTTCTCAACGAGTTTGTCGTACCTATCCTCGAGATGACCCCGCGGCTCGTACAGCTGCGGTTCAGCTTAGGCCTTTGGATCCGAGATAATGACAGTGTTCTCAAGGAGATCGTCATGCGCATGGGAGAGTTGACACCTGACAACCAGGGCACTCCGCAGTTTAATTTTCTTCCAATGTTGAGCGTTCTGGAGGTGACGATAAGTGATTCGATGAACGAAGAGGTTGGGTTCGTGGATGATGCCTTCGTGGCGATGATAAAGGCGCGGTGGGATCCGTCACCCAAACGGATCAAACTATCGAAGGTGGCGATAAAGGCAGTTACTCCCAGTGCGAAGTTCAAGAAGCTGTCAGACGAGGGAATTCGGGTCTTGAAGGATTGCAAGGCGGAGGGCCTTCAAATTGATATCAAGGCTACGGCGGCTAGTGGTCAAGGCGATAAGTATATCCATTACGTGTAATGGACGGGAAAATGGGGTAGGAAATATTAGAACGACGCTTAATGTAGTTTATTTTACTCATAATAGTGACCCACGATCTTAAAGAATGTTCAGGCCACGATGTCGATGTCGGTCTTAGGACGTCTTTGAAGTCATTTTTTGACTACGTTGCAAGGCAATATCACTACAGTCTATCAAGCTTGGCGACTGGTTGAGCCTTGAAGGCATCAGCCAGCCACTCAACTATCAACGGCGTCAACACGCTGTCCACGTCTTCCCCCAGGACAAAGTCAAGTATCGGCGCAATATGCTCGCCGTCCTTCTCCACCACAAGCTTTACATCTCGATGTAACGGCTTCAAACGTTGTTCATAAAACAGCCTAATATTCTCTTCCAAGAAATCCCATTCTCCCGCCGTGACGAGGATACGACCGACACTTTCGTCCGAGGGCTTGAACCATTCCTCCGGCGCCGCGAGACCATCTGCGTACGCGATATCACCCTCGGGAACGTCCTTGAGAAACGTTAGACAAACTTCACGGTGGAATTTAGCCGGTAGGTAATCGCGCTTATGTAGGGCTTCTAACTGTGGAAAGGGCATTTCGAGGGTTCTTTTGACTCCGACGAGAGGAGAAACAAGGAGCAAACCACGAAGACGTGTGGCATGGGCTATCTCGATGGAGGGCAGGGGGTGGAGTATATGGGAGAGAAGCTGCAGCGCGAGGTTCCCTCCTGCGGAGTCACCACCGAGAATTATATTCTCGGGAAGGACGCCTGCTGCGATAAGGTGGTTGAATCCGTCCGTCGCTTCGCGCAGTCGGCTGGGAAAGACGGCGTCAGGAAGGAGATCTGACGTGGCGAGATCAATGTTTGACCGAAGTTTTCGAGATAATTATACGCACTGTATGCAACGATGGCGATACCGAGGTCGACATCACGCTTCTCGAGCTCTAATTGCACGTACCGGAGCCAAGAGAATGTGTTCGGACCGACGCTAATCATGTATCCGCCTCCTGGAATAGGTAGTTCAGTTGGTAAGTTTGCAGGTCATAATGAGACAGAGAACGCAAAATAACAAGAAATTGATATCATGGTCCCGAGCTTATAATTAGAGATGTTGTTCAGTCATTGATGAACGACTTTCTCTGTAACATCAAAATTGGGCCAGCCACGTTTTCTCTACGATATACCCATTGCCATAGATTGAGACGAGAGTAATTAACTCACCGTGACAGTACAACATCACTTTATCCAGGCGTTTTGGTCCGACCCATAAGAGCTTAGCACCGTTACACAGTTCTTCAACGTTGGCTTCCAGGCCGGTCGTCGCTGTCCAAGAGGCGTAGTTGGTGATGGACTCTGGCACAGGTAGGCTTTTGCGATACCTCAGAAAAGTGGACAACACCACCGAGGTGCAGATTTGTCGCCAACTCTTGTTGTGTTCGCGTGAAAAAAACGAGGTGAAAAGACGCCATGGAAAACGTATTGCTGAATTCGAGAGATATCAGCGAATTTTGAGGTTGAATCAACACGATTATTTACCAAAGTAGCACACTCCGAGGAACGGTGCTGCTCGTTGGGAAAAGGTTAGCTGCTTCGCCATTACTACTGAATCGTGTTTGAACAAAATAGTATCGTCGTCGTCGTCGTCGTCGCGGTTCAAGTTGACTGTCGGCGTGTGGGAGAAGTTCTCTGTAGCAACAAGTTTATGAAGAAGTCTTTGTGTCAGAGGATATTACGAGTCGTGAGATACAAGTGACCAATAGAGCAGATAACCGACAATCCGCTTACTAAACATCTGCGTCCAGAGCTACTGGATAGGGTTGATGGCTTCTCGTGTCCTTTTGCCACGGACGCGTCACATGTACCTACCTTTTCGAACAATATATCTCGGCACCGTCGTCGAATGTCGGAAATTTCTTACGTGGCAGAGAAAAGCTGTTATGTACTTCGCCTGTCACACGGGGAATTCCGAAATTCAGGATGACCTGATTATGATTCCGGAACTTAATCCCGTGAGGCCGCCCTAGGCGCGTTGTCTATATAAAGGAATCCCGACGCCGTCGGGATTACGTAATTAAGTTCTAGATTCATAATCGGATCATCCAGAATTTTTCGATTCCCGGTGTGTGTACCTGCCATGATGATCAGAAGACGTACCGGGTTCAAGGTGACTGGTGGGAAGTTTGCCGACATCTTCTCGGCCAAGCTTAACCAAATAACGCGATCCTTTCCCTCCCCTTCCACTACCACCAAAATTCGTTTCTGTCGGGGGGGGGGGGGTTTCGTGATTTCGTCTCCTGGACAATGTGGCCCTTACGATATTTCAGAGCTCGCTGGCAGCACTAGGATAGAGCGAAGACGATTTGGCTAGCAATGTCCGAGTTTCGTATGCGCTTGTTCGCCGTCCTCAAAGCCTGTTTGTCTAAAGCAGGAAATGCGATGCACAGGACAACTTTTACGGATGCTAGTGTTCTCAGCCTTTCATGTTGAGTATACAGACGGTCCAGGATGTCTCGATTAATGGTGTTGATACCGGCACAAGGTCCCAATAAGGAGCGGAGCGGAATGACAAAGCACTTCGCTGTCGTCCCAATTTTCTAGCCAAAGTGTCTGTCAGACCCAAGGTGATGCACGAGGGCCCGCAAGTCTTCCGGGAAAGTCAGACAAGTCGCAAGATAATAATGTCTACATTGTGGGACATTGGCGTTGCCAGGATCCGATGAAGGACTCCAGAGCTTGTCAGTACGTCCTTTCCCCATCTTTGAGTTGCTTGGTCTTACCTGATGAAGCGTATATACTCAGATCGTGAGGAAGCGAGGCCCGTGTTCTCACGGAGTCAATCTTTGGAGTATCCTTAAAGTGCAAATGACGTTAACGCGGTTGGGTGAATATTTGAGTCGTATACAGGTGCGCTTTCATCTTGTGCCACTTACCCACCCTCTTACTTATAGTATTGGGTCCTCTCTGCGACAGACCTGGCCGTAGATCATATATCATAGCTCAAGGTCGTCTGTTTCATATGCCGTCCCAGGTGCGTTCCTTTCTATTCTCTTCTTGATACCACTGAATGCGAGTGCAGCTACCTCAGGACAATCCGATTAAATTGAAGTTGTTATCTTTACTCCGCCGCATCCAAAATCGAAGAAAAACGACCTCCCTCTCACTAGCCTGTCCTCAATATGCGCATATTAGAAGACATACACCGCAGACAGCAGCCAAGAATGACGATGAGGCTTCCACCGACAGTTACACGTGGAACTTTATTGTTTGTTACTTTTGGCGCCGGTGAGTACTCGTGACTTTTCTTTTTTTGAAAGTTTACAAGCTTACCAACAGATGCTTCTCATGACCAGTGGTTCCTTGAGCGCACCTTTTGCTTGAACGACAAAGGCGTGAGCCTTAGACGAAGGATTCGGTTCGAACTCGCCACTTCACTACGGAGGCTCTCGTCTCTGAATGAGAAAAGTTTGTCTAGTTCTATCTATCGCAGTACCGACTAATAAGCTTCTCGCAGAAACCTCAGTCCATTTTTTGTTGCCGCTCAGCTCCGAACATCCTGTTACCCTATTGGTTCACCACAAGCCCAAACTGGCGATATATGCATAATATCCGCGGACCGCCAATAGATCGTCTTAAACGACTGTCCCCGAGCTCCGGATTTTTGATTCAAATCTCTCACATCTTGTCTTCTATGTTTCCTTTACTTGGCCGATGAATCAAGGGGTATCCTAGGAAGAGTAATGATGCAGACTAACATGCCGAACTCCTGTCTTCCCTGCGAACTGCACTTGCCCAGCGTGATCTTTCATCAAGCCCTTGATGTGTATGCCATGAGTGTTTCCATCCCCTCATTGTTTTTGATCTAACCTTTCCCGTTGCTTAGTCTTCAGCATTCATATATCCTTTCTCTGCGACTGCTGGAGGACGAAGAAGAATATCAGTGTGGACAGCAGCGGGCTTTACGCTTTCATCAATACGCCGTGTGGATCACAACCAGCGCTTATAACAAAGGCACGGTTCGGATATGCGACATATTCCCCTGATGGTTTGAGACTATTTGGATGGTGGGCTACGGTCCGGGAATACTCAGATGACGGCCGCTGTCGTCCATCGTCTCCCATTTCGATGTATGAGGGACCCGAACCTCCAGGTTGATATGGCAGCTTCTGTTTCATCTTTTTCGTCGGTGTAGGCTACCGTAAGTCTTCATATTCCCCTGACGAACTATTCATTAATGATGCTGTTGTAGACTGGAATGAACAGGTGCCCAGAGGCCGCGACGCTGTACAGCATTGCTATCAACAATCGTCGTGATGAGTCTTTCCGTATAATTTTCCTACCTACGGTAAAAGATCTGAATGACGGAAAATGACTGGCGATCATTGATAATATACCCAGGGTCGATGAATCAGCATATGATTATCGGGCATAGCCCCGATTGCTAGGATCCTCCGTTTTAGGGACGAGCTCGGACATCGTCAATGAAACTCGGCGCGCCCATAACAGCTGGTGACGATGCTGCTATACATTGGTATGTGATTGGCTACGCATTGTGAAAAACTGGATAGAAGCTAAGGTGGCGTTACAGGTACCAGAGCACATTAGGACTGGTCAAGGTACAAGCTCATTATCGTCAAGGAGACATCCATACATTGCTACAGTTGGCCAGGGGCGCGGTACGCTCTGAAGCGCCGTCATCCCAACTTGGTCATACACAGAGCTGTGCTGCGCCGGACACAGGCTGTGGAATGACGCCCTGTTAGGCATTGCTAATGGGCTATATCAGAACCGCCCTTTCAACATACGAGAAGGTAGCGGGGTATAAAAGAAGACCAACCACGTTTCTCGACGAACACATCCATAATGCCCCATCACGTCTCATCCAAGATGCCTACCACGAAGACGGTTCGTTTTGCGGACTCGCCCAACGAGATGTACTCGTACAATTCGGACCAGGCGCCTTCGCCAATTGCGACGCGGTCGTCCCAGAGGCTGTTTGGAAGCCCGTCGACGAACCAAGGGTTGCCCAGCATGTATTATTATTCTCGGTCGCTGAATGATACTCCTTCTCCCGAGTACTATCAGTCTCCCCTACCATCCTCGCCGACCTTCCCTTTATTCCCAAGTTCCATATCTTCTCCTTCCGCCGCCCTTCCTACCCCACTGCCACCAACCTCGTTCCACCCGCCGCCAAAGCCCAATGGTCTGCAAAACCCCATCAGCCTCCCGTCAGTCGAGGAGGACTTTGAGCCCACCATTGTTAAGCTGCACGAATATCTCCGCCCACCTCACCTCCGCATCGACCTGTCAAGGGACATCTCACCGTACATCCCTGAGATCCCTGACGAAGCTGCTACCTCTCTCCCCCTCCCAGGAGGCATGGTCCTCGTTTCCAAGTACCTACCCTGGCGGATCCATATATCCCCCGGTTCGGTCAGGGACCTGGTCGTGGCGCTGTATACGGCGCTACGCGCTAGGGTTACTGAGGAGGAGCTGAAGACCGTGGGAGGGACCGGTGTGGTGCGGGCGTATGCGAACCGGGTAGAAGGGATGGGAGAGGAAGAGAGAAGGAAGGGTGTGAGGAGAGTCGACTTCTTGTTGGGTTATACTATGTTCGTCGGCGTCGAGGCTACAGATGAGCCGGGGGTGTGGAAGATTTGTTTGGCATCATTGTCATAGCGCTTTTCTGGGTTTCTTTCTATTATCTGGGTGTTCCTCTTTGGTCAGTTTAACGTCGATGAAGAGTTGTTTATTTTTTTGATATTTATCTTGTTGTATTACTGTACATTAATTTTTACTACTGTCAGAGGAGCCGGCATTTTGTATTCGGTGGTATGGCCGCACGATGTTTGTGACTATGTGAAACATCTGGTTCTTATTTCTCTTCCAACCGAACCGTCAATCTTTTTAGAATGTCGACGTCTGAAGAACAAGAACATCCAGTACTGGCCTACGTAGATCTTATGGCACATCAAAAACCGGGCTAGCAGCAAGACGTAATTCCGATGTTGCGTAATACTAATATCCTGTCTCATCGCTCAAAAACGCTTATCACTGCAGTTAAATCCTTGAGGTGTCAAACACCGCATTAATTGAGAACTACCCTAGGACCATAAACACAGAACTATCTAGTTTCATGACGCGAAATATTTGATACGTCCGGATCGCGTTAGAACGTCAATGAGAGATGGCATGATCTCCTGAATGAGATTCTTGTGCGAGCGGTTCAGTCTATTCTGTTCCAGAAGAATCTCCCATGCAAAGTCAGCCCGGGGGTACATGAGTAGCTGTCCATCTTTGTTGCCTCGGTTGCCAAGAATCGAACGAAGTATCCACGTGTCAACGAGCAGGGAAACCTTTTCGATGTGAGCCAGTACGAACCCAGTCAACGGTCCCAAGTCAAAGGATCCGGATATGTGGTCAAGGACATTTGCGGCTGCAATATTCTTCTGGTGCAAGAATGATGGAAGCTGCTGTGACAGTGTAGGATACGGCGGGTCGGAAGCTGAGCTGAAGATGGCACGATGGTAATACCAGGCGACGAGAACATTTGGCACTGTGGTTTCGCATAGTAGTAAGTACACAAGCATGACGAAGATGAAGCCGATGCGCACAGTATGCCATCGGGCGGCCTAATCCTACCGATACTTCGCATATGGCCTGTGAGAGGAGGAGTACATAACGTTCGAGTCCAGGATTGGTGCTGAGAAGGTCATCTATAATTCCTGGAAAAGTGGTTAGTTTACTATTTGATAAATTCTAGGTAATTTTCCAACTGACCTCGGGAGAAACGTTCCATCGTTCCATAATGTAAGGCCGAAGACTTCTGCTCCTCGCATAGACGGTTCTCCTCCCTACGTATGCGCTCTTGAGATGTTTGAAACTCACGCTGACTAGCGATCAGTGTTTTCACGTGGTCCTCGAGATCTCGTAGTCGTCCTTCAAGACTTTTTCCGCGTCGTCGTGCTTCCTAGTATCCAGAAAGGTTTGTGAGTTAAAATATCACGGTAAGTAATCAGATGCAGTGACCCACCGTTAGGCGTACATGGCCTGACTGAGGATGGGTAAGCTTTAGTAGCGTTTGACAGTTCTCTTGTCGGACGATGTGTTGATGGAATTCGCTCAGCGACACCGACAGATCTAGAGCTGGGTCAATATCTCCGTCTGTGTCAATACTGTACGCTTTGAAGATGCCCCGGTGGATAATGGCGGTAACGTTCTGCATTTGATGTTGGAACAAGATGAGTCAAGAAGAGGGGCTGTTTCAGCTAAGCGCCGAAGCGGCGGCTTTCACTCAGTGTGAATCCTTAGATGGGTCATGAACTACCTGAATATCCGCCTCAGAAATGCGCATATCCTGTGGGTTAACCGAAGACTGGCAGTTAACAATTACAACAGACGCTATCATACACGGTAAACGTTGGGACCCACAATCATCAATTCCATCACAAGTAGTACGGACCCCAACTCTCCCTCGCATTCAATCCCAACATTATCCTCACGATCTCAAACTCATCGTCATTCGTGCACTCGGGAAGCCGAATAAAGTCGTCGTCGTCGCCAAACGTCTCATAGAATGTCCCGTCCCCCAACCTCGATTGGTCCTTTGCAGAAGCCGTGACAGCGTCCAGGGCATACTCCACTCTCCCGCCCTTGGAAAAGTAAAACGAAGTACCCCATTCAAATACCGCGTCGTTTTGCATATCCTGGAGCTTTGGAATTTGAGTATCGTTCTTCATGATCTTACAGATGACCTCGAATATAGTCGTGAACCCCGTATAGAAGGACTTGAACATGTTTCTTTGAAGCGCTGGTGGGAGATAATCCGTCGTACCGCATCCGATCATTTCCTCCGAGGCATCAAGCGCTTCGCCGCGTGTGAATCTGTCTAGATCCATCGGAAGAGTGTCCTTGTAGAAGGCAGCCTGAACTGGAGGTAAATATCAGTCTCGGCGATCATCGAGAATGTCTTTTGATTGTACCTCGCAAGGCAAATCGCATGCGCGGGGAGAGCCAACCCCCAGAACACTGTCCACATGTACAGTCAAACGGAAGCTGATTATCACCGTCTGCGGGGAGCTTCATCGCCGTCTTCAGTATGCGAACGATTTTCATGTCCGCCTCCGAATTACCTGGCCACGTGCCGAGCATGGCCTCGCAGAATTCGCGGGTCGATTGCATGCTATCCAGCACGCCATCTAGCGGAGTGACTCCTTCAATATTGTCTGTGTTGTTTAGGTCTTCAGCGACGCCAATCTCGAGCAGTTTATTGAGCGCGTGGATGTTCGAGGCACGCGCAGCGACGAAAACAGGGAGAAAGCCTCGGTCATCCGGTACGTGAATACTTGCAGGGTCCTTGTCGTAGAAAGATTGAATGACCGTAGTAATATCGGGAGTGTTCTGGTCGACGATAGCATAATGGAGAGGATATTTCTTCCGGCGCTCCTCGTGGATGGCATCGGGTCCGCGGGCTAGCAATTCAATGGGAGAGATGGTGGGAGTGCCACTATTCGGAAACCTGTCTTCCAAAGATTCGACATCGTTCTCTGGAAGAATACGACGAGAAGGATGATTTGAATTGGGAGAGTAACCTAAGAAATTGGTACGACCAATGCGTCGAAAGCCGTTCTGTGATATTATCAGCATATATGCTATGCGATGGGTGTAATTTGAAAGCGTACTTTGCGGAAAAAGGCAACCAACGTCTCATTCGAAGCATCTCTAGATACTGGCCAGGATATAACGATGTATTTTTCTTGAACGTACTTGGACTCGAATAGCTTTTTGAGGACGAACGATCCAATCCCTTGTCGTCGATTCTGAACAAGGGTTGTTATTGAATATCCATGGAATGAACCGGAGCTTCTCTCACCTTGTGAACGGTAACATCAACCACGTAGATAATCTTTCCAACGTTGAGCTCCCTACCCCAGCACCGAGTACCGCTCCGGATCCCCTCTGAGACAATATGAGACTTGACTTTGCCGTACTTGTCGAAGAGAGCGACAGAGAAACGGTGCATTTCATCACTCTCTTCATCAAGAATTGAGTGAAAGGCGTCGCCACAGTGTGCTCGGGAGATGATGAACCCGTCCAGAGAAGCTATCCGACCGCCCGAGCTGCCAGGCTGCACGACCTCCATGTTGATGGTCTGTAGAACTTCAGGACTTTCATCGTGTGGATTCACCTCGATATCCACCACGAGCTGAGCGAGATTTATCATGATGAATAGAGGGCAGGGAGTGAGATGGTCGTGGTCGCAAGCAAATGACGCATCGATGTCGTAGATGGACGTGACGCGACATTTGAAATTCCCTAATATAGTCATCACCGCCTGAGAATCATCGCCTAGCAGGATTACATCACGAATCAGTACAGCGGCTATCAGTATCTCGGTGGAGGCAACCTACAGATATTATCCAAGATTACAAGCGGGGTATTATGCCTGAGTCTCCACCGTACAACGTTTGCAGTGCCAGTACGTCTGCAGCTGTAACCCGTGCTCTGATGTGTGCAATGATCCATCACAAAACTACAGCCAGGAGCTTCTTGAAAGGTACCCTTCCGGCAAAAGTTGCTTTATAGAACCGTAACCCTGAGATAAATAAGCTTTTAAGTTGATATTCAATGTCTAGAGGGGGACATACCACATGTAAAGCAGCCACGTCTTTCCTACACCCTCACAACTCACCCACAACCCACCCCCACCCGCCCTCTCCTACTCACTCAGGCCTTTCTTCTACCATTCGTTTGTTCCACGAATAGAAAGGATTCACCACATCACGAAGACGATGGATGTCCAACGAGAAAACATTGCAGCTATGACGATGCAGCGACGTAGGGAGTTGCATGTAACCCCAGCTGCAACGGTATTGAACACCCCTTTGACTCGGGGAGAATCTCCCGCTATTCCTGTCGAGGTGACGCGGACCTGTCGCTGTTCACCGCCATTATGCAACCCAGTCCTGCATCGTATACGGGAACAGATCGCGCCGTCCTCGCTCTTGTTAAACCGCATATGACGCTGCCGTCCCAAAGAGAAAACGATACCCCGGCAGCCACCGGACCAGCCGAAGAGAGGTGGTGGCAGAGTTCGACTTGACTCGAGCGTACGCGTCGCTGATTATGATGACAGTCTGAGTGACGAGCATATCTCTTTCGTCAGTGGCCATTACTCATTCGGAGGTCCGGCGGCCACCGTCTATAGCATGCTCTACACATGCCCATCTACTACACGTCGCCGCCTCAAAAACCAATACGATGCGCTTTTGAACAGCCATCGTTGTGGGAGATTCAGCTGCACCGGCTGGTGCATTTGAGGGGGAAAGACACGGTTTATGAGACTCCGCATAATGGCTGTATAAGGCGGAATACGCATTTAGCTGAAGACTTGACCGTATGCCCTACAAACATGTATCAGCTACAGTCGACGGAAAAAGGGCAAAGGGCTGACATTGGCGTGGTTTTCCGCGCGTGTGGTGATCGTCGATGTCCTCTTACCTGCCTCGCGCTACGAGACGAATCACCGCAGGCTCATCAGCAACCAGAGCAGAGCATGTTTCACTTTTTTAGGCATGCTAACAATTTCGGAGGCGCCAAGGTGTGGTGGGGTCGACTGGGCTGAAGGTGGCAAATTTGAATATTGACTGTAAAAGCTCCAAGGGAAGTCGATTGATCGGCGCCTCCTGTGCTTCCGGCTGTAGCGAACCGTTTGTGACCTCGGTATCGTTCGCAGTGCTGGACATGGCTGTATATGCTGTCAGTTGGGTACATTGATAATATAAAGATTGCTCACCTTAGAGGGTGGAAGTGAAAGGTAAGGAGTGACGATGATGTTCGAAAGAAGGGTAGTGTAGACGAACGTCTCCAGGACGAAGGCTAAAAGTTGGAAGGGTGAGTGGTCAGGAAAATTGGCCTCGTATAAATATGCCTACGATGGACAGGGTGGCGGACCGCAACCGGGGTGAGATCTAACCCTAACCCAACTTGCTTACGGTCTGGACTCTTCTGCTTCGCCATGCTATGAGCCAAGAAGCGACCCGTCATTCATCGCACATAGCTGCTCCGGGAGCGAACATGATGACGACCTAACCCGGAGAAATAAGGGTCACGACAATTCCGAATCTTGTGTCATTAGGGCCAACGGTGAATACGTGCTGAAGATGTTATTACCCTATACAGGACTCGTTAGCCTGGTGCAAAAGAAAGAACCATACAGGAAATTCTTACGGCGCAATATCACAAGATGATGCAAATCATCCCGCAAACAGTAAACCACCGAAAGAACATAAGCTGATATCCCAACGCAACGACATCCTGTCCCCGAAGTTCCCCAGCAGAAAGCTTGGTCGTCATCGCGTACATCCACCGATAGATGCTAACGAAGAATTGTCGATGGGCAGTTTCTCCCTCGGTCTACTCCGTCGGAAACGAGATATCTTAATTGTATCAAAAAGAGAGGCCCCATATCATTCTAGGCACCAAATAGGCACCCAGGTGCGAAATGATACACATTATAACAACGGGTATCTCAGACCGGCTTGATCAAACCCCCATCAGAACCCAAGGTCTTCAGAACAACACCAACTACTCACTTTTAAGCCTTTTCTCTATTGCGACATGAGTGCAATACGCCCTCAGTACATTCCCTCTGACACGCCTGGATGGGCGATCACCACCACCATTACTTTTTCTAGGCCAAGCGCCTCCCCACCGCCGAGGTCAACCGCTCATCCAATCCCAGCAGCAAATGTGCACCCAACCATCGTGCAATGCTACGACCCCGTTGCGCGTGGTCTCGCTACCGTGGCAGTATTTTTCGCCATCGGTTTGCTTATCTTTACCACACTGTTGGTACTGAGGCTTCAAAAGCTGAAGGCCAGGATACGGCGCTGGGAATTGGCGGGGGATGATCACGAGGTCCTGTTTCAAGCTCCCAGTGACGTGTCTGAGCATGGAGATGAAAAGAGAGCGCTATTGGGTGGCGTGGTAGAGCCAGAATTTGCTGAAGAGGCGCAGACGGGGAGCATCGTATCGGAAAATGACAGAAAGAGCGAGCTGTCGGCCGAGGGAGAAGGCAGCCAGTCTTTGAGAAAAGTGTAGGATAGGTACGATGCTACCATGGTCGACAGACAGATGAGCATTGACTTCACTGCAGCCTTGCAAGTGACGTACCTGCACGTATTTTTGCCCGGCATTCCCTTCCATATTCCTTCGTTATGTTATCGATGTTGCATCTCAAATGTCACCAGCGAGCGCTTCACCTTGTACTAGTATACCTGTCAGATAGATGGTACGTGTTCAAGAAAAATACACTGACCTGAAGCATGTCGAGGATTCAGTCATACGCCCTTCCAACGGGATATCGGTCCGTTCACTCTAATTTCAGTGGCGCAACAATTGCGCAATCGTTTCATACTTCCGTCCGATTTCTTTTAGTTCGCACCTCAGTCTTTTACCACTACAACGAGTGAAGACTGAGATTTGTTGTATTCTAACAGGTTATGCAGCCCCGTTGCCTTACTCTGTAGATCCAGATCTAAACAACAAGCACTCGTATCTTGCCCAAGACTCAAAATTCCCAAACGGTGACCTCTTGGACCTAAACTCGGCCCTTGTATCAACTCGCACAAATTTTGACCTACCCCTATAAAAATTTCCGGCATGTCGTCCGGGAACGCATCATCAACCCAAATCTTACCGTTCAAGCTTGACGAAAGCGAAAAATTTAACGGAGAAAATTGGACTGCGTTCGAAATGATTATGATGGCCGAAGGAGGACCATGAGGACTAATCAACTACTGGGAAAACCGCGTAACTGTACCAGGACCAGCTTTATTCCCAACCCAGACCACCGGCCTGAGCAGCCTCACCCCCAACGAATACGAATATGCACAAAGAGAGAGCTGCGCTCTCTCTTCCATCATCCGCAACGTAACAGACGTCTTCGGTTTCGGGCTCGATACACGAGGCACCTCCCATGCAGCTTGGACAAGGTTGAAGACCCAATACGGCGCGCACTCTGACCTAGTACGGAACCGTCGGGAGAAAATCTTGCGAGCGAACACCTACGAGGAAGGAGACAAAGTGTCGGGTGATGGGGGCCATATCGAGAAGATGAGGCGCTTACTGAAAGAAGCTAATGACGCGGGGGCGGCTATAAAGGAAGAGACCTTCATTACTATCCTTCTCGACTCATTCCCCGAATCCTGGGATCCCGTCGTCAGCATCCTCCATGGCGAAAAGGATCTTATGGTTGTCGTAGCACGCCTCTCTGCACATGGGGAAAGGTTAGCCGGAAGAGGAAAGATATCCTCAGGCCCTACCAGTTCAACGACGATGACATCCAACCAAGCATTACAAGCTTCAATTGATGCGTTGGCGCTACAAGTCCAAAGCCTGTCGAGCCGCAAGGACAATGCAAGGCCAAGTAATGGGAAATCCCACCCAGCGAACGAGCATTGTAAAGGAATAGGGCACACTATAGATGAGTGCTGGAAAATAGGCAGAGGGAAACAAGGACAGTACCCACCTTGGTGGAAGGGCAAACGAGACGCTCAAATTCCAACCGCAAACCTCGCGCAGATCCCAAACCCCAATACTGGCGTAACGACGAATGTTTTTGCATTAAATGGAAGCTTGGGGGAGGACACCAAAAGGATGATTGAGGAGCAAATTCAAGAGAAGGCATGGGTAGCTAAAGGGACGGAAATGTTAGACTCGTCGAGGCTATACAGTGATTCTGGAGCGAGTACCCACTTTGTGAAACAGAGACTTGCCTTTTCCGCCTATATCCCGCTCACGAACATCGCTGGTGGCTCATCAAAAGATGGAGTGACGTTCAAAGTCGAAGGAACAGGGACCGTGGCTATAAAGACCTCAATGAATGGGATGGACAGTGTTGTGAAGTTGGAAAGAGCCCTCCACTGCCCAGATATCTCGGCAAACCTGATTTCGGTCAGCCGTCTTGACAAGGATGGGTGGAAAGTTGTTTATGGAGGACGAAAAGTTACCTTCATTGACCCAAATGGCACACCCCAATTTGATGGCGAACTCGTTGGGGATTTGTATGCCATAAACGGCACCTTGATCCACCATAGCTCCCACAGCGCTCTAACAGCTCGATCCCTTGATATTGCTACCCCTTTGGAGGTCTGGCACATGCGCTTCGTCCACCACGGTGTTGATCGCATCGAGGAAATGGTCCGAAAGGACTTAGTTGATGGGCTAAACATAAAATCTGGCCCAAAGCTACCTGGAAAGTGCGAACCATGCATTCTTGGGAATCAAAAACGAAGGCCATTTGATGCGATTGTTATTCCTGCGAGCCAAGTTCTTGAACTCGTAGCTATCGATATTTGGGGCCCAGCCAGAGTCCAATCAATTGGCGGCGCGAGATATGCCATGGGGTTCACAGATGATGCTTCCTCTCGTTGTGGTGTATTCTTCCTGCAAAATAGACGAGCTGAAATGACTCTATCAGCTCTAGATTCATATACGACGGTTGCTGAACGCCAAACTGGACAGAAATTGAAACGAATTCGTTGCGATAATGAGTTTGACTGTCAGTTATGGCGAGACTGGGCAGCTGCCAGAGGGGTTTTAATTGAACCAACGGCACCATACTCGTCTGCTGCTAACGGTGTTGCTGAGAGGACTTTCGGTATCGTCTTTGGCTCGGTACGAAACATGCTTCTTGAAGCAGGGTTGTCCATGGGTTGGTGGGCGGAAGCTTGCGATTTTGCTATCAGGGTTGGAAATTTGCTCCCAACATCGCGGCATCCAGGAAAAATTCCGGAGGAAGTGTGGTTGAAAAAGCGTCAGTCCATAGGGTATTTGCGAGTGTGGGGGAGTCCATGTTACGCGAAAATTCCTGAGGCAAAGGGAGAGAGTAAATTGGCTCCGCGAGGTCAGAAGGGTCGCTTGATTGGATTGGCAGGGCATGGAACTTACCGTATCTTGCTCGATGGTCTGGGAAACTGTGTTATTACATCATGGGACGTCGTTTTTGAAGAGCTCGTTCCCACTTGGACTGTGCCTCAGGGGGAGATTGTCAAAGATCTACTCGATCCAGAGGCACCAGTCCAGATGGGTAACCCTCCTCCATTCCTAGGCCGACAATCCTGTATCCCAGTCTCACAAAAATCAAGTAACGACCCTGTGGCATGTCAAATCCCAAACCAAATCCCAATTCACGATCGGCCTAGCGACGAAAATAGACACCCAAGCTGAGTACCAAAGCCTTCGCGTGCACAGGTTGAGTCAAACGAGTACCTTCGCCGAGAAGAAGCCACTAAGAACCAAGGGAAGGACTGGGCGAACGATAATGTCATTCCGTTGCTGATGGACTTCGACGATGAGGACCCAGAAGATATCATTGCCCTCAAAGCCTCGGAACTCGCAGATATTCCTGATAGACACGACCAGTGGGTCCCCAACAATTACTATGAAGCAATAACTAGGCCAAAGCTTTGGGGACCACCCATGGATGAAGAAATTCGGCGCATGGAAGAACGAGACGTTTGGGAAGTCATCCCGAGGGAGCCATGGATGAAGACTATTGACACCAGATGGGTATATGACAAGAAGATCGATGGGTTTACCACAGAACTACTGAGGCGCAGAGCTCAACTAGTCGTGAAAGGGTTCACACAGATTAAAGGGTTACATTACTTTGAATCCTTCGCAGTGGTTGTGCGGTATGAATCATTACGCATGTTCTTTGCTATCGTTGCTGCTAAAGACCTCGATTTTTGGCTCATCGACTTCGTCGGTGCCTATCTCAATGCAGAACCCCAAGGAGATAACTATGTGGAGCTTCCACAGGGATACGAAGGGATTGTCATCTGAGATTTCCCTCCTGGCGATTATGTCTTGAAGATGCGGCGCGCGATGTACGGAACCATGGATGCCGGTAACGCATGGTTCAACGAGCTTAACAAGACCTTGACAGCCCAGGGACATGTCCAATCTCGTGCGGACCCATGTGTTAGGTTGCTGAAAAACGGAACGGAACGTACCATATCATGCACGTACACAGACGACGTATCTGGGGCCTCAACGTCCAAGAAGGAGGGTGAGAGGGTCCGAAAGGAAATTGGAGCAGTGTATGACATCAAGGACTTGGGGAAACATAACAGTGTATTGGGGATGTGTTATGATTTTTCTATTTTTTCTATTATTAGACATGATAAGATCTTATCTGGATCTTATCATATCTAATCTCGACGCTTATCCAAGCAACCACAGTCATACACCCACCAACACCGAACCCCGAAGCGCTTCATCACGCATTGACGCACAAACTCCACAAAGACGAGACTGTGCTCCAGCTCCTGTCGCCTTACTCCACGGAGCTCCATTATCAAAGGACAGTTACAATAATAGCACGTACAGAAAACAGTATATAAGTAGTGTAGCTCTCGCTGTATATTCTCCAGCTTCGAGCTAAAGTTTCAATACACCAAACTTACTCTTCGACTCACTCCTCTGCCCAGACTTTGCGTTTGATCTTTGATTCTCGGTTATCAGACACTTTGACACTCAAGTGGTGACTGTACGAACGCGATACAGCCACTTGTTTAGTCTTGTTTGCTATACCGGAGTTCGGGTCTAACAATTAGCTCGAAGCTTCATACATTCCCTTTCCTTTCAACGCTCATACGTAGAATCAAACCGAATGCAAATCTCCACCGACTTTTCCACCAGCACTCTTGTCGCTATAGCCGTAACAGCGCTTAGCCTCACCTGTGCCCTCACCACTTTCATCCTCTTCCGCACGTACAAAAACGAGATCGAGCAACTTAGTCGCCGACTCGTTAACTACGCCCGCCACCTCATCCTCCCCGCTTACATCGAACGTCCAGGAGGCGTCTTTGTCCCAAACCCACGCCTCTACCCCGTCAGAACCCGCTCCACCACCCCATACCACTATGTCACAAGCGCATTCAGAGAGTGGGAAGGACCAGCCACCTTCCCCCCACTCTTCGAATCTCAGTCTACAGGACTATCCACCCCTACCAACGAGCAAGACGTCGGACAAGAGGGGGGAAGGGTCCTCTACGAAGAGTATGAAACGATCCCTACGATCTCGGATCCCGTTCTTCCAGAAGAAGAAGTCCAGTACGTCTCTACCCCACGTCTCTCCATCACCGTCCCCTCCAGCCCCGAGTTCCCCTTCCGAGAACCCGGAATCCCTGTCGTCATCCGTTCAGACACTCCAACCGACGACGACTACGTTCCACACTCCCCCACAGCGTCCGAAATCGTCATCTGGAACGACAATCAGCGAAATATCCGAGAACGCACCCCAACCCCGCATCCCTACACCAGAGCCTGGTCTCCCCATTCCAGCGATTTCCCAGGAGACTCAGGAAACCGTTCAGTCACCCCCCAGCCCGCCTCCGACATACAACGAGCTGCTACAGCAAGTCGCGACGCTGCGGCAAGAGAAGAATTGGCGCGACTTATCTCGCGCAACAACGAAATCGAGCGCACCATCACTCGCAACAGAACCGCTACCCAGTTCTACGAGCGCGCAAGTCGCCCACAATTGGAGAGCGAAACAACAACCCAGTACTGGCAGCGTCAGAGCGCCACTGCCGCCGAGACCAGCGCCATCAATGAGATCGAGGAAGAAACCTATCGACAGCGTCCTCGCCCCATCACTCCAATCTGGCTCGAGCGATACAGGCAGTATCGCTCGCACCAGATGGAGCAGGGACTCCCTGGAGTCTCTATCGCTACGTGGATGGAATACCGAGCCCGCGCAGGAGACCGCGACCCCCGAAGAGCTGGGACGCGAGTACAGGAGTATATGGCGTTCCAAGCGAGCGCTTATACCAACCGAAGCGATCTGGACGCATTCGGAGGCAGGTCAGGCATGGATGCGAGCGGATCCAGCTGAACAAGAGGATATTCTTAATTATAGCGCAGACGTACAGGCTGTATCCTTATTTAATGAACTACACCCCTTCACCCCGTACAGAACACCCGCTCCATACCAATCTAGATTCGCCCAAGAAACCCCCATAATCATGTCCCACCAACCTAGACGCCGACGACATCCCACCTCACCTCAGATCCACCACCGAACCAACTACATGTACTCCGGCCCAGGCCGAGTACAAGCCGGATCAGGAGGAGACGGAGCTGGAGGATCCGGCAAACCAGATATTGACGTCATCAGCGATAAGCCAGATGACGGTTGGGGAGGAGGCAATGAAGGGAAGAAGCCAGAAAAACCAGAGGAACCCTGGACACCAGGCACTGGCTTCCTCAAAGGCGAAAAACCGCCCGACCCCAAGGACCCCTTTAGCGACTCAGTCGCCAAAGACAAAGAAAGATGGTCGCTGCCTGGGGCACCCGACAAATTCGACCCAGACACGGAACCCCCGAACCCCGTAGGAGCAATGGGAGAGGACGCACCATGGATTGGGTGCAAACCCGATCTTATTCGAAAGCCCGAACCCTTCCGCGGAGACGCCGACGACATAGACAGGTTCATCACGGACTGTCAAATGTACTTTCAAGTACATAGCGCCTACATGTGGCTCGACCCATACCGAGTAGCCTTCGCCTCTTCCTATTTCGAGGGAAAGGCCAAGGACTGGTGGACTCTGCAGCTAGAAGACCTCTACAGTACCAGTCGAGGAAAATACCGATTTCCCTCTTGGTACGCCTTCAAAGGTGCAATTGCGACCAAGTTCAGCGACCCCGGCGTTGAAGAGAAACATAAAGTCGCCATGTACGCTCTCCGCATGACTGGAACCATGACCGCCACCGAGTATCTTCAAGAACTCGAAAAGCTGGCCAAGAAAGCCAAGCTACGACATGACACCGATGACCGCGGCCATATGGTCACAGCACTACGGCAAGGAGTCCCTGCCTCATACACCAACATGATCGCCAATATCGGGACTAACATCCCAGTAGGATATGAACAGTGGGGAAAGCGGATCATCATAATGAACGAAGAAAGGCAAAGGAAAGCGGCGCTCGACCTCGTTGGCAGAATGTACCAACCCCGACCACCACCACCACAGCAGAACGCCGGAACGCCCAAGGGGGCATCCGGCGCGACAACTTCCTCGGCACCCAAAAAGACTGCCACTGGTGTCACCTATGGCGGAAGGGGCCAACCTATGGATATTGACGCCATCAAGAGTGGGAACTGTTTCCGCTGCGGAGAGAAGGGACATATCAGCAAGAATTGCCCGCTACAATCATGGAACAAAGGAAAGAAGCAGGAGGTCAGAGCCTCGACGACCGAGCCCTCGACGGGTTCCAAGATCGAAGAGGTAAAAGACGCCGCCGGGAAGTAAGTGATTCTACTTACTCGGCGAAGGGAGGAACTGGTACGCATTCTAGTCATAGTGGACGGACTTATATTTTACCTGTAGCTAATGTATCGCACCCGCCGCATTCAATACTATTCGCTGAAAGTCGTTCAAACCAGTCCTGCAAGGAATCACACAATAGGTATGCCATACTAACCACAGATAGCAATACACATCTCTCAAGTGTCTCAGACGACGAGGCTCCAACGGGGGCAGAGAGCCCCAATACCAAGAACGACCAATCGACGCTTCGCAACTTTGGAGCAAAGCGTCATACGAGTAGTCTATGCGGGGAAACCCAACCGACGAAAGTACTTGACGAAAAGTCACCTACCATCGTGACACCCATCGACACTGCGAGCCAGCCCCGCAGGACGGATGGGACATGGGCCAAGCTGAAATATGCCCCCTGTGAAGTCTCTCCCGACGAGCAAGCGGCTCCGACCGAAAGGTCACCCATCGCAACGATCGACGTTGAGTCTCGATCGGATGGTGCTCGGGAGAATACCGCAAGGAGTCGCAGGGACACAAAGGCCATACCTCAGGAAGTTGCTAGCGCCCAGGCGATAAAAAGGGGGCATTCGGTAGTTATGATCGAGGTACCTGATCAAGATGACGATACTTCATTTATACTACAGCAGAACAAGGTTGCTGCAACCGATGCAGACGCATGCGGGCCATCCCCGAAGCGAAAAAGTCCTCTTATGGAAAAAGAGGCAGAACGCCCTATTGGCAACGATACTTCGGTATCAGAGGGTCGGGAGGCAGCGAAGCACGCGCCCCCGACGGTAGCACCACAGGAATGGCTGAAACCCTTCGAAACCGAGTGGACTTGGAGGGCTATCAAGGATGCAAAAGACGAGTCCAGCGCCCGAGCTATCTTGCTCAACTGGATTCATAAGACCCGAGCGGAGGAAGTTGTAGACAACCTCCTCGAAGGTCTTCGTTCATCAGAACGCTTTCGCGCCCTCGAATGGCTTGATGAACTTCATAAACCCAAACGATACTTTATTCGTGCACAAAACTCCCCACAAAGCCTCCTCATCCCCGTCGAACTTGAAACCCTAGAACACCCAATAACTATCCAAGCTAAAGCACTTCTCGACAGCGGCTGCACTGGGAGTTCCATTCATCGTGACGTTGTCAAAAAATACGGGATCCCAGTTCAAAAAACAGCCAGTCCCATCCCTGTTTACAATGCCGATGGATCTCGCAACAAGGCAGGAGAAATCACGACCTACGCCGAACTCCGTCTCAAAATCGGAGGACACAGTGAAAGGATTGACCTCGCCGTTACCGACCTCGGCTTGAAGGAAATCTTCCTTGGACATGACTGGCTAGTACACCATAACCCAAGTATCAACTGGGCCACTGGAAGCGTAACCTTCACTCGTTGCCAGTGTGCTGGAAACCGCTTCGTACTCCCTGATGCAGACCCCGACGATGAATGGGAACTTGAAGAAGGTGAAACCATACTAGCCGTCGACTTTGAAGAAGCCATTGAGATTCGCGCAGTTCATAAAGCCAATGAACTTGCTGCTAAAGCCAATGAAGAGAAGGAGAAGAAAACCTTTGAACAAATGGTCCCCGAGTCATATCGTGACTTTAAAGACCTATTTTCAAAAGAAAACTTCGACGATCTTCCTGTTCGTAAACCATGGGATCACGCAATAGAACTCGTTCCAAATGCCAAAAACACATTAGACTGCAAGGTCTACCCCTTGAACCCTATCAAGCAAAAGGAGCTCGACAAGTTTCTCGATGAAAACCTTGCGTCAGGACGAATCAAACCATCCAAATCTCCCATGGCCTCGCCATTCTTCTTTGTCAAAAAGAAGGATGGAACCCTACGTCCCGTCCAGGACTATCGCAAACTCAATGAAATGACGATTAAAAACCGATATCCTTTACCGCTCATTTCTGAATTAATGGACAAACTTGGAAGTGCCAAATACTTCACCAAGCTCGACGTACGCTGGGGGTATAACAATGTACGCATCAAAAAGGACGATGAGTGGAAAGCTGCATTCAGAACAAACCGCGGCCTCTTCGAACCCACGGTTATGTTTTTCGGGCTCACCAATTCGCCTGCCACATTCCAATGGATGATGAACGATATCTTTAAGGATCTCATCGCAACCGGCAAGATTACCGTATATCTTGACGACATCCTGATCTTTTCGAAGACTCTAGAAGAGCATCGTAAGACCACTCGCCGCGTTCTAGCGTTATTAAGGAAACACAAGCTATTCCTGAAAGCCGAAAAGTGCGAGTTCGAGGTATTAGAGACCGAATACCTCGGGGTAATAATCAGCGAAGGCTCCATACGAATGGATCCCATCAAACTTGCAGGAATTGCGGAATGGCCTGCCCCTACCAAGAAGAAAGAACTTCAATCGTTTCTAGGCTTCGCCAACTTCTACCGCCGTTTTATAAAAAGCTATAGCGACATAGTACGCCCAATGATGCGCCTCACCGGCAAAGAAGTTTGGACTTGGGGAACAGCTCAACAACTTGCGTTCCAACAACTAAAGAATCGGTTCGCAACCGACATCATTCTTCGCATCCCAACAGAAAAAGGACAATTCCGAGTAGAAGCAGATGCAAGCGAGGGCGCGATCGGCGCCGTATTATCCCAAGAGCAGGACGGAAAGTGGAGGCCCGTAGCTTTCCTATCAAAAGCCTTAACAATCACAGAGCGCAATTATGAGATATATGACAAGGAACTACTCGCAATTATGCTCGCCCTAGATGAATGGCGACACTACCTCATGGGCGCCGCTGTAGACTTCGAGATCTGGACAGATCATCAAAACCTACAATACTTCCGCAAGCCTCAGAAACTCAATCGCCGCCAAGCACGATGGGTAACTGAGCTCGCGGAATATCATTTCACTCTTCATCATAAGCCAGGCGCCTCCAATAAAAAGGCAGACCTCCTCAGTAGAAGAGCAGACCATCCGCAAGGCCAAGACGATAATAACGAGATCACTGTTCTGTCCCCCGAACATTTCCGAACCATGATTATGCCCACGACCAATGAAACTCATGAGCGCATCAAAAGCGCCACACGTTCTCATCAAAAGTGGGACCAAGGGATTGCAAACTCGCTCAATCATGAGAAGGGAATCAAGGAGAGAGATGGTCTCTTATATTACGACCAAAGAATCTACGTTCCCCGCGACTCCGCCACTCGAGGCGAAATCATATCACGTTGCCACGACCACATCACGGCAGGACACCCAGGCATCGAAAAAACGAAGGAACTAGTCCTTCGTGACTATTGGTGGCCCAAACTCAAAAAGGACGTAGAAACTTACGTCCGAGGATGCGAAACCTGCGCCAGAACCAAAGCCAGTACCCAAGCTCAAAGAGCCCCACTCCATCCAAACGAAATCCCGTCAGAGCCATGGACGCATATCTCAGTAGACATGATCACTGGCCTTGTCCCGTGCAAAGGACTAGATGCCATACTAGTCATCGTAGACCGCTTTTCCAAAGCCATAATACCCATCGCTTGCAAAAAAACGCTTTCATCCGAAGGATGGGCCAAAATCTTGCGCGACGAAGTCTATGCCAAATATGGAATGCCGGTGACAGTCATATCCGATAGAGGACCCCAATTCGTATCCAAGTTCTTACAAGACTTGTACAAAATGCTCGACATCAAAGGAAACGCGTCCACAGCCTATCATCCACAAACGGATGGACAGACAGAACGCGCCAATCAGGAAATCGAGAAGTATCTCAGGATCTTCATCAACGTCCGACAAACTGATTGGCCTGAATGGCTACCCTTGGCAGCATTCCAACACAACAATAGGATACACTCCGCCACCGGTAAAAGCCCATTCTTCGTCAACTTTGGAAGAAACCCATGCATTGCTCCTGACACTCACACTCATGCCGCGCTTCACACACCAGCATCCGAAGAATTCAAGGCCACGATGAAACTTATTCACGACGAGACAAAAGCCGCTCTCACTAAAGCGGCAGAACAAATGAAAACCCAATACGACAAAAAGAAGAAGACCGCCATCACATACCAGCCTGGAGACAAGGTTTGGCTCGACACTACCAACCTTCATCTCGCCCGACCCAAGAAGAAACTCGACGATAAACGCGTCGGACCCTTTATTATTCTAGAAAAGCGCGGCCTCTCAGCCTACAAGCTCAAGCTACCGCTTACCTGGAAGATTTACCCAGTCTTCAACGAAACCCTCCTAACGCCATACGTCGCACCCGCTTTCCCAAGTCAACAACGAGATCCACCACCTCCACCAGACCTTATCAATGACGAACTCCAATATGAAGTGGAAGCCATTATAGACCATAAAACACGCAAAGCGCGGGGAGCAAAAGACAAGAAAACGGGCAAATACACCACAAATATAGTCACCGACTACTTAGTTAAATGGAAGGGCTATGGGAGAGAGGAGGACAAATGGACAAAGGAAAGCGAACTAGGATACGCCAAGGAAGCCATTGCCGACTACCTAAAAACCATACAAGGAACAGTAACAGTCCAAGCTGTTGTTGTCAAGTCAAACAACCCTGACTCACCAACATTCATCCTAAACTCAAGGATGAAAGACGGCAACGTACAGTTCCAGGTACAGCAAGGATCAGATTTCGTCACAACCACTTGGTATTTCGAACACGAAATCCCCCATCTCAGCGAGCTAATCAAAGACTACTACTGGGTCAGTAGGGAGGAATTCGGAGAGGAATACGGGCCAATAGACGGGTACACACCGGAGGGAGAGGGGGGCTGAATGTAAAACAGTCGGGACGCCTGCCTTTAACAAGGGGGTAATGTTATGATTTTTCTATTTTTTCTATTATTAGACATGATAAGATCTTATCTGGATCTTATCATATCTAATCTCGACGCTTATCCAAGCAACCACAGTCATACACCCACCAACACCGAACCCCGAAGCGCTTCATCACGCATTGACGCACAAACTCCACAAAGACGAGACTGTGCTCCAGCTCCTGTCGCCTTACTCCACGGAGCTCCGTTATCAAAGGACAGTTACAATAATAGCACGTACAGAAAACAGTATATAAGTAGTGTAGCTCTCGCTGTATATTCTCCAGCTTCGAGCTAAAGTTTCAATACACCAAACTTACTCTTCGACTCACTCCTCTGCCCAGACTTTGCGTTTGATCTTTGATTCTCGGTTATCAGACACTTTGACACTCAAGTGGTGACTGTACGAACGCGATACAGCCACTTGTTTAGTCTTGTTTGCTATACCAGAGTTTGGGTCTAACAGGATGACAGTCGAGTTCGACGAGAACGAAGGATCCATTTCTCTCCATCAAAAGAATTTAATCATCAAAACTCTCGAACGCTTTGGGATGTCTGACAGCAAACCAAAGGCTACTCCCCTACCGGTGGGATCCCTCATGAACATGGATACACAGCCAAGCCCAACTCCATCTAGCAACGTCGAATTCATGAAAGACAAGGATTACCGAGGAGTTCTAGGGTCCTTAAATCATGTTGCTAACGGTACTCATCCAGACATCGCATTTGCCACGAATTATCTCCAGCGATATGCCTCTGACCCATGTCCCATTCACTGGAATCGAGCTATGCACGTACTGGGATACTTGAAGGGAACGTTGGACTACAAAATTACGTACCGACGGGGGAGTTCTGAGGATGACGGCCTCACCCCAATTGGATTCGTCGATTCATCTCACGGAGATGACAGGACCACGGGGAAGTCTACCATGGGTTATGTCTTCACCATGGCTGGAGGGCCGGTTTCATGGAGCTCACGTGCGCAAAAGAGGGTCACCCTGTCTACTACCGAGGCGGAATACGTTGCGGCTGTACATGGGGGCAGACAGTCAAAATGGATGGGATCCTTTCTCGACGAACTGGAATTGTACAAAGACCGACCTTATCCTCTATGGTGTGACAACAACAGCACCATAGATCTTACCCACTCGACTAAAGGCCACGGCAAATCAAAACATTTCTCGATGGACTATCATTGGATCAGAGATGCCGTTCAACTGAAGGAGCTCGACGTGCAGTATATCGCTTCGGAAGAAAACCTCGCTGATATCTTTACCAAGTCCGTTCCAAAGCCGAGGGCAGTTGATTTACTTCGGAAGATGGGCATGACAGGTGTCTGAAGCTACGGGCGTAGACTTCAGGGGGAGTGTCGAGGATTCAGTCATACGCCCTTCCAACAGGATATCGGTCTGTTCACTCTAATTTCAGTTGCGCAACAATTGCGCAATCGTTTCATACTTCCGTCCGATTTCTTTTAGTTCGCACCTCAGTCTTTTACCACGCAATTGTTGCGCAACTGAAATTAGAGTGAACAGACCGATATCCTGTTGGAAGGGCGTATGACTGAATCCTCGACACTCCCCCTGAAGTCTACGCCCGTAGCTTCAGACACCTGTCATGCCCATCTTCCGAAGTAAATCAACTGCCCTCGGCTTTGGAACGGACTTGGTAAAGATATCAGCGAGGTTTTCTTCCGAAGCGATATACTGCACGTCGAGCTCCTTCAGTTGAACGGCATCTCTGATCCAATGATAGTCCATCGAGAAATGTTTTGATTTGCCGTGGCCTTTAGTCGAGTGGGTAAGATCTATGGTGCTGTTGTTGTCACACCATAGAGGATAAGGTCGGTCTTTGTACAATTCCAGTTCGTCGAGAAAGGATCCCATCCATTTTGACTGTCTGCCCCCATGTACAGCCGCAACGTATTCCGCCTCGGTAGTAGACAGGGTGACCCTCTTTTGCGCACGTGAGCTCCATGAAACCGGCCCTCCAGCCATGGTGAAGACATAACCCATGGTAGACTTCCCCGTGGTCCTGTCATCTCCGTGAGATGAATCGACGAATCCAATTGGGGTGAGGCCGTCATCCTCAGAACTCCCCCGTCGGTACGTAATTTTGTAGTCCAACGTTCCCTTCAAGTATCCCAGTACGTGCATAGCTCGATTCCAGTGAATGGGACATGGGTCAGAGGCATATCGCTGGAGATAATTCGTGGCAAATGCGATGTCTGGATGAGTACCGTTAGCAACATGATTTAAGGACCCTAGAACTCCTCGGTAATCCTTGTCTTTCATGAATTCGACGTTGCTAGATGGAGTTGGGCTTGGCTGTGTATCCATGTTCATGAGGGATCCCACCGGTAGGGGAGTAGCCTTTGGTTTGCTGTCAGACATCCCAAAGCGTTCGAGAGTTTTGATGATTAAATTCTTTTGATGGAGAGAAATGGATCCTTCGTTCTCGTCGAACTCGACTGTCATCCCCAATACACTGTTATGTTTCCCCAAGTCCTTGATGTCATACACTGCTCCAATTTCCTTTCGGACCCTCTCACCCTCCTTCTTGGACGTTGAGGCCCCAGATACGTCGTCTGTGTACGTGCATGATATGGTACGTTCCGTTCCGTTTTTCAGCAACCTAACACATGGGTCCGCACGAGATTGGACATGTCCCTGGGCTGTCAAGGTCTTGTTAAGCTCGTTGAACCATGCGTTACCGGCATCCATGGTTCCGTACATCGCGCGCCGCATCTTCAAGACATAATCGCCAGGAGGGAAATCTCAGATGACAATCCCTTCGTATCCCTGTGGAAGCTCCACATAGTTATCTCCTTGGGGTTCTGCATTGAGATAGGCACCGACGAAGTCGATGAGCCAAAAATCGAGGTCTTTAGCAGCAACGATAGCAAAGAACATGCGTAATGATTCATACCGCACAACCACTGCGAAGGATTCAAAGTAATGTAACCCTTTAATCTGTGTGAACCCTTTCACGACTAGTTGAGCTCTGCGCCTCAGTAGTTCTGTGGTAAACCCATCGATCTTCTTGTCATATACCCATCTGGTGTCAATAGTCTTCATCCATGGCTCCCTCGGGATGACTTCCCAAACGTCTCGTTCTTCCATGCGCCGAATTTCTTCATCCATGGGTGGTCCCCAAAGCTTTGGCCTAGTTATTGCTTCATAGTAATTGTTGGGGACCCACTGGTCGTGTCTATCAGGAATATCTGCGAGTTCCGAGGCTTTGAGGGCAATGATATCTTCTGGGTCCTCATCGTCGAAGTCCATCAGCAACGGAATGACATTATCGTTCGCCCAGTCCTTCCCTTGGTTCTTAGTGGCTTCTTCTCGGCGAAGGTACTCGTTTGACTCAACCTGTGCACGCGAAGGCTTTGGTACTCAGCTTGGGTGTCTATTTTCGTCGCTAGGCCGATCGTGAATTGGGATTTGGTTTGGGATTTGACATGCCACAGGGTCGTTACTTGATTTTTGTGAGACTGGGATACAGGATTGTCGGCCTAGGAATGGAGGAGGGTTACCCATCTGGACTGGTGCCTCTGGATCGAGTAGATCTTTGACAATCTCCCCCTGAGGCACAGTCCAAGTGGGAACGAGCTCTTCAAAAACGACGTCCCATGATGTAATAACACAGTTTCCCAGACCATCGAGCAAGATACGGTAAGTTCCATGCCCTGCCAATCCAATCAAGCGACCCTTCTGACCTCGCGGAGCCAATTTACTCTCTCCCTTTGCCTCAGGAATTTTCGCGTAACATGGACTCCCCCACACTCGCAAATACCCTATGGACTGACGCTTTTTCAACCACACTTCCTCCGGAATTTTTCCTGGATGCCGCGATGTTGGGAGCAAATTTCCAACCCTGATAGCAAAATCGCAAGCTTCCGCCCACCAACCCATGGACAACCCTGCTTCAAGAAGCATGTTTCGTACCGAGCCAAAGACGATACCGAAAGTCCTCTCAGCAACACCGTTAGCAGCAGACGAGTATGGTGCCGTTGGTTCAATTAAAACCCCTCTGGCAGCTGCCCAGTCTCGCCATAACTGACAGTCAAACTCATTATCGCAACGAATTCGTTTCAATTTCTGTCCAGTTTGGCGTTCAGCAACCGTCGTATATGAATCTAGAGCTGATAGAGTCATTTCAGCTCGTCTATTTTGCAGGAAGAATACACCACAACGAGAGGAAGCATCATCTGTGAACCCCATGGCATATCTCGCGCCGCCAATTGATTGGACTCTGGCTGGGCCCCAAATATCGATAGCTACGAGTTCAAGAACTTGGCTCGCAGGAATAACAATCGCATCAAATGGCCTTCGTTTTTGATTCCCAAGAATGCATGGTTCGCACTTTCCAGGTAGCTTTGGGCCAGATTTTATGTTTAGCCCATCAACTAAGTCCTTTCGGACCATTTCCTCGATGCGATCAACACCGTGGTGGACGAAGCGCATGTGCCAGACCTCCAAAGGGGTAGCAATATCAAGGGATCGAGCTGTTAGAGCGCTGTGGGAGCTATGGTGGATCAAGGTGCCGTTTATGGCATACAAATCCCCAACGAGTTCGCCATCAAATTGGGGTGTGCCATTTGGGTCAATGAAGGTAACTTTTCGTCCTCCATAAACAACTTTCCACCCATCCTTGTCAAGACGGCTGACCGAAATCAGGTTTGCCGAGATATCTGGGCAGTGGAGGGCTCTTTCCAACTTCACAACACTGTCCATCCCATTCATTGAGGTCTTTATAGCCACGGTCCCTGTTCCTTCGACTTTGAACGTCACTCCATCTTTTGATGAGCCACCAGCGATGTTCGTGAGCGGGATATAGGCGGAAAAGGCAAGTCTCTGTTTCACAAAGTGGGTACTCGCTCCAGAATCACTGTATAGCCTCGACGAGTCTAACATTTCCGTCCCTTTAGCTACCCATGCCTTCTCTTGAATTTGCTCCTCAATCATCCTTTTGGTGTCCTCCCCCAAGCTTCCATTTAATGCAAAAACATTCGTCGTTACGCCAGTATTGGGGTTTGGGATCTGCGCGAGGTTTGCGGTTGGAATTTGAGCGTCTCGTTTGCCCTTCCACCAAGGTGGGTACTGTCCTTGTTTCCCTCTGCCTATTTTCCAGCACTCATCTATAGTGTGCCCTATTCCTTTACAATGCTCGTTCGCTGGGTGGGATTTCCCATTACTTGGCCTTGCATTGTCCTTGCGGCTCGACAGGCTTTGGACTTGTAGCGCCAACGCATCAATTGAAGCTTGTAATGCTTGGTTGGATGTCATCGTCGTTGAACTGGTAGGGCCTGAGGATATCTTTCCTCTTCCGGCTAACCTTTCCCCATGTGCAGAGAGGCGTGCTACGACAACCATAAGATCCTTTTCGCCATGGAGGATGCTGACGACGGGATCCCAGGATTCGGGGAATGAGTCGAGAAGGATAGTAATGAAGGTCTCTTCCTTTATAGCCGCCCCCGCGTCATTAGCTTCTTTCAGTAAGCGCCTCATCTTCTCGATATGGCCCCCATCACCCGACACTTTGTCTCCTTCCTCGTAGGTGTTCGCTCGCAAGATTTTCTCCCGACGGTTCCGTACTAGGTCAGAGTGCGCGCCGTATTGGGTCTTCAACCTTGTCCAAGCTGCATGGGAGGTGCCTCGTGTATCGAGCCCGAAACCGAAGACGTCTGTTACGTTGCGGATGATGGAAGAGAGAGCGCAGCTCTCTCTTTGTGCATATTCGTATTCGTTGGGGGTGAGGCTGCTCAGGCCGGTGGTCTGGGTTGGGAATAAAGCTGGTCCTGGTACAGTTACGCGGTTTTCCCAGTAGTTGATTAGTCCTCATGGTCCTCCTTCGGCCATCATAATCATTTCGAACGCAGTCCAATTTTCTCCGTTAAATTTTTCGCTTTCGTCAAGCTTGAACGGTAAGATTTGGGTTGATGATGCGTTCCCGGACGACATGCCGGAAATTTTTATAGGGGTAGGTCAAAATTTGTGCGAGTTGATACAAGGGCCGAGTTTAGGTCCAAGAGGTCACCGTTTGGGAATTTTGAGTCTTGGGCAAGATACGAGTGCTTGTTGTTTAGATCTGGATCTACAGAGTAAGGCAACGGGGCTGCATAACCTGTTAGAATACAACAAATCTCAGTCTTCACTCGTTGTAGTGGTAAAAGACTGATAAAGCATCTCGCTGCACGCTGCACTGCGTGATTTTTGACTTGGATTCCCTGTAAGTCCTGTCCCATTCTTTCGCCTCAGCCGAGATCACCACCCGCCTGCATCGAGTCAGATATTGCGAATATTTCATGGTGCCGAGTGATTAGGTTGGCCTATCATTGAATGATGAGAAAGAGATTGCAAACGCGCCGAAACGAGAAAGAATCGCTCACCAGTACCGGTCACCGTCATTAGTCGTCCAGTCATTCATTCAACGCCATGTGGCAGTGGTTTATTTTAGAGAAAGTACTGTTTCCCGTTGCTGCCGTAGGAGTCGATAGAGTGGTATGAAGCGAAAAAGATCGACTTATGCCGATATTCTGGCATGATTTCGGACCTTTAACTATGCAAACGGCATACTCGGCTGTGACCGGCATTCACGATTCGACTTGTCTCTCTCCGGATTACTTACATCGTGGGTGTTTTATCGAATTTTACTTTGACGGATCATTGAATTCTCTACATCGCTGGACCAATCCGTTGTGGAACAAACGTTGAATGCATTTCTCTCTCGACCTCATTTCAGACTTCACATTAAGGAATGGAATACGTTGCAGCAGAGGAGATGCAATATGTTGTTGAGCTAATGTCAGTTAGGAAACATTCGTTGACGGCGCCCTCCGCAGTTGAAGTAATTCCACAGCTGGACGGCCTTCAGCTATGCATAGATATTCCGTTGACTGTGTGGACCTTCGTTGACGCTGCCGCTAACGTGAGGATAGATCATGATCTGTTGCTGACCACGATTATCTACGAAGGTCTCGGCAAGAGGTATACCGTTGACTCGTAGACCTTTTGTGATTGGGAATTGCGAGCTCGACCGTCTGAGGGAGATGCGGAGAGATGGGCACGATATAATATTGTGCTGGATGTGCTCTAGTGACAAATAATAGCTCATTGTTAGATCATATCGTGTTCTTCGTATACATGGGATCATTATAATTGGTTGACGTTTCGCTATGGTTCGCTATGGCTCTGCCGCTGGATTGAAGGAAGGATGCTGTGCTGAATAAGGACCGGCATCTAATGGAAATCTTCTCGATTTGAACTCCCAGCCACGAAACTGCAAGCGAATCGTGAACTAGAAACACGGAGACATGGGAATGGCTTTCGCTTGGAGGACATCCCCACGGCGGCTCCTCCTAATCAGTCGCTTTGTTTTTTGTCCTGTATGTTATGTATCAGCGTGATATATTTTCGCCAAGATTTCAGTAGTTTCTTACCTCCGAAACTCGGTTCGCTCGCCCATCATCATCACACTTTACAGCCTTGAGGGCTTTAATACAGCCCATCAATTTCATGTACTTTGTTGGGGACGACGAAATGCCTTTCCCCCGTGCGCCCACGAATTCCTCCAGCTTCGCATTTCCATCCAAGCCGGTTTGATATTCCGCCATATACGCATTCAACGTCTTGTCTTTCAATCCAGAGAGCTGTCTATGTGGGAGCACACCGAGCAGAGTTTGCGCTCGTCCATTCGCCGTCAACTTCTCAGGGTTAACGAAGTAGCGGTAAGGTTGGGAGATGAATTCCACTCGAGGGTGAGTAGGAGAAGCTGTGGTACCAGGATGGGAGAGATCGAGGCCGATGCGAGGTGATTTATATATGTGGGGTCTGGGGTCTGCGATTGGAGCTGGACAAAGGAACATGCGTGTTTTTCTTTCGCCTACGCACGGACTTTTGAACGCGTTAATGTCATTCCCCCAGTGATCCTGGACAAGGTCTGAGATCCTATCTGCTCCGCTGAGTAGTAGGATATGATCTACTAGGAGAGATGGACCAGAGATGATTTTTCCCGAGTTCAAGTCGCGGAGGGTGCGTAAAAGCACACCGCCGTACGCTTCCTTGTCGTCAGGCCGCGAACTTGAAGGAAAGTACGGTGATTTAGTAGGGGTGGTACCGCTTATTGTGAGATCCAAACCCTTGCGCGTCCCGCCTCTATATCCTGAGGTGCCGATCAGAGTTTGCGTAGAATCATCAGACCGTCTAGGAGTACGGTGAAAATACCTGAACATGTCAGTTCTCGTAGGTAATGATAGCAAATAGCGGCTTCCTACCATTGACCTGCCGTCCTTTGCTCCTGGCTTCCGTGAGTAAATGGGTCCCGGTGGTAGGTCGAATTCCAGAAATAAAACTCCATCTCCATGATTTGAAGTTTGGTTTCCACCAAGTCGGGCAGTTTGTCTGATCCCAGACGCGTCTGGACCACAATAAGAAAATCACGTAGTAGCGCTGAGCCAATATCGTCGAATCGTTGCCGGATAGAAGTTGGATCCAGAAGGTCAGAGAAATCAAGAAGACGCTGGAAGGCATGCAAGCTCTCTTCATCAGAGTGGTTCTTTGCCCTCTTCGCTGGATTTGCGGCGTCAGGTAATCCTGGAGACATCTTCCTCTTGCATCTGTCGGTCATTTTTACCTTGCTTCAACAGGCCAGTTGACGAACCGATGCAGCCAAGGCTGATGGTTGAACGTGTCGTATTCTCAGTGAACGGTCCGCCGGGGCCGAGGGAAGACAAAAATGTTGCCAAGCATAACCAAATATCCTCAGCAAATTTCGAATTTCAGAATTTCTGGTCCGTATCAACTCCTGGAGCGAACGCCAATATCGTTGTGTTTTTCCTTCTGCCTCGTCCACGGATTTTCTGCGGGTTAGTTTCATTAACATGCCGCTGTTCTCTGTGTTGTGTTTGGGCGAGTCCTTCCAACTAACTACGAAATATTTAGCCTCATGTACTACGAGATCCCCTCGGAAATAAGCAAATCAATACCAACCTAACTGTCTTCGCCATGAGAAGCTCGCATATCTCACAGGCTATTGGTGGGCAAACTCTATGCTATGTTTGTTTTGTTTCCTCACTGCGCATATATGCAATCTAGGACAGGATATATTTGCATTGTCATATTGGATCGTGGCCCATAATGTACAACACTCACAGTAATACCGTCCCGGTGCATCCAAATACTCTGCTGTCGGGACTACGGGCGAAGAGACGATCTCCTCCGCAGGAGAACGATGGTGATGACGGCCAATCGACGGCATTTAGCGTGGACCTGTACAGCGTCTCGCTAGGCTCCCCCAAGCTCGTGTCCCAAGCGGCTGTCACGTCAACAGTACACATGGTGGAACGAGATAAACGGGCCTGATGCACAGTGCTCCGAGATACTTGTCAAAGCGGTGAAGAAGTGTCAAAAGTACGGGGTCACCTTTACTCAACGGATATCCACTTACATTGCTCTAGATCTCGACTTCAAGGCATCGGGTAGACAAGTTTTGACGAGGAAACGGTCCCTGAGGCTTGAATACCGAATACCAGCTTTAATCAAGCATTCTAAAATGATGCGCGGGTAGTTGACTTTCTTTCCGCAATGTACGGTGTGCTGACGGCAATGTACCGGTGTCAAGAGCCACGGGACCTTGTGCAAGCCCCACGAGTTCCTGGAGTTACGCAGGGGTGGACAGCATCCGGTATTGCTTTTGATGCCGGCGGCGCTTAACCTCAAACGGTGATAGGAGCTATAAAACATTTTGATCATCTCCCATCTATTCAATGGACATCCCACCATCATATTCCGCACAACCGAGCAATGTCGCCGAGTCTGACGACGCCCCACCTTCATACGAGCTGCCCTATCCGCTGTTCATTGGCCGCCGTGCTATTCAGACACCCTTCGTCACCATATCTCAGCTCAAGGGCCATTTATGTCTCTTGAAACACTTTGCCTCCCTCAAGGAACGAGTCGAAGGGATGGACCGATCTCAATATAGAGATGCTCCGGAAGACAAAGAGCGCAGGTGGCCGTGGTTTGTTGGGCTCGCCGTTGAGAGGTATGGGCCATAGTGACCGGTAGACCTTCGAGACTTGACCGTATCCATTAGGTTTGAAAGGTGGTGCAAAGAGCTGACAAGTGCTGATGAAATGGATTTCGCTAATCAGTGCCTGCCTCCTGTTGATGTTATCATGGTGAGTTGCACGCAAGTTTTGATATCTGAGATCTCGCTAATCCTAGAGTTATCCAGGTGTGGCACGCCTACCTGCTAAATCCTGCGTATGACTTGCACGGTTACCTCTATGATGTTATGCTGATCGCATACCAGGCGGTATTCTGAAGACTCCCTACGAAACGAACACATCAAGATACTTGCGGGTACAGGTGACTGGTTCCAGGACCTGGTACGCTTATCTCGCGTATTTCCTCGGGTTCGAGCTGATCGGGCGCATTAGGAGCAGACATGCTATACCATTGACTCGCCTCCATCAGAGGCCCGTGTCCAGACCTGGCTGCAGAAAACCCACGTTCCCTACGATCCTTTCGAGTCGGCAATAGTATTGACTGACCGAGAAATAGCGTGCCCTCAATGTCTCACGAAGGTCAACGTTCGTGAGTATGGCCGTTTGTTTTGATAGCCATCTCTGAAGAGGTCTAGGCCTAGTACATTCCAATGGCACCGGATATCTCCAGCAAGACTTCATGACCATATGCACAGTATGTTGGCTAACGATTACGAAGGAAAAACTGGCTTTCCATAAGCTCGTGAAGGACCTAGTAGGAACTAATGACGTCCTTGCGTGCGTTCCGACTGTCATTTCTTTCTTTTCCATTGACTGATATTCAGACCTGTAGCGGAACACTTCACACCCCTGACAATATCGAGAATTCGCGTCGTGCGAAGGTGATCAAGACCGGAATTTTGGAGATAAGCCCACGTGCATTTCCAAAAGGAGATGCGAAAACTGAAGAGGAATGGGCAGTCAAGATACAGAAGCAAAGGGACTATAGTATGCAACAAATTCAACGTGCTATGGGCTCCCGTATGAGAATGTACGGAGGACAAGTGTACGTTTTTACTTGCCATTTCTCTGGCGATTCTGATATTGAAACGATAGGTTGTCTCGGATCATGAGTGCATACGAAGACGACAAGATATTTTCCTTGGATCTCATTGGAGCAGTAGGTACCTTCGCGACCGTCACAACTGCAGTACCCTTATATCATGAAGGTTCTTCGACAAGGCTCGTTTGTCGACAAGATGCATAAGTTGGGGTGGACAGAACCGGACTTTTTCTCGTCTTCCGAGGATGAAGTGGCCCTTAAGCACTGCACAGCTCGTTATCACGCGTAAGCAGTGTTTGTACTCTTGTACCTTTCCCTCAATAACCTCAACAATTAGGTTCCTAGACCTCATGTCTTCGTCGCCGGCTGGTTTCTTTGTACCGACACTAGACATTGACCTGGTCTGGCATACTCACCAACTCATGGCCCGGCAGTATTCGCGCGACTGTCTCGAATATGTCCGTCGGTTCGCCGACCATGACGACAAGGTCGCTGAAAACAGGCTGTCAAGAGCTTTCGACATCACTTGTCGGGCATGGCAGGTGCGTTATTGACCCCCTCCTTTTCCTCGGTCTTGCTGACCCTTTGCAGGACCGTTTCGGGATTCCATATACTCACTGTGGGTGTCCACTGCCAGGCGATACGATTGGGCAAAGACTAAGTAGGCTTGTATCGATACATAAGCAGTCGGGGCCACCATCTCACCTCGTCCCGCCTCGAGACCGAAGCGATCTTCTGGCAGCCACGCACCCAAGCGACCATAATGCGGTGTACTCGTTCATACACCAGGGGCAGGTCGACGCCTTGAGGCGAGCAAGGCTGGAGAAGCGAGAGAGGAGGATTCGGCGAGAGGCAGGGAAGGGAATGAGTAGAAACAGGAGTGTCGGTCATGACCCGGCTTTTCTGGTACCTGTGCCGTTGTACTTTGGTTATGGCGCAGGTTGTGTGGCGACTACAGGTCATGTAGTTGGCGGGGGCGGTGGTGTGGGGGGATGTGCTGCTGCTGTGGGTTCTTTCCATTATTGTGATTTTGCTATGCTTTTGGACTCACTTCTTTTTGGAAGGGCGTTGGCGGTTGTGGAACTGGTGGTAAGTTTGAATGTCGCCGAATGTTGAGTGATCTTTGATCAGTTCTTCATCTAGGTGCTGGATGCGGTGGGGGAAGTAGCGCAGCTTGCGGTAGTGCTGGTGCTGGCTGCGGTGGGGGTGGTAGTAGTGGAGGAGGAGGAGGAGGAGGAGGAGGCTGCGGCGGTGGTGGCGGATGTGGGGGAGGTGGTGGGTGCGGTGGTGGTGGTGGAAATTAGACTCTCGACGGTGTCTACCTATGATATATTGCTTTCAGGATAATTCAAGAAGAAAAAGTTGTTGATTAAAAACATGTTTCCTACAATTCTTTTTCGAAGCATCTTTGCAATCGACAACAGGTGAATGTGGCGTAATATCTCATTGCTTAAAACGCTTATCACTGCAGTTGAATCCCTAAGGTGACAAACATTGGTGACTGCGAGTTACCACAGGGCTGTAAACACAAAACCATCTAGTTTCATGATGCGAAGAATTCGATACGTCCGGATCGCTTTAAAACATCAATGGGAGACT
Source organism: Armillaria ostoyae (assembly GCA_902506015.1). NCBI lineage: Eukaryota > Fungi > Basidiomycota > Agaricomycetes > Agaricales > Physalacriaceae > Armillaria > Armillaria ostoyae. Next base: position 5,220,875 of record LR732083.1, read on the forward strand.
CGTGGCATCATCTCCAGAATGAGATGCCTGTGAGAGCTGATCCAAGTATTCTGTTCCAGAAGATTCCGTGCAAAGTCACCTCAGGGGACCGCGAGTACTCGTACGTATTTGTTGCATCGATGACCAAGAATCGAACGGAATTTCCTAGTCTCGTAGATAGACGACGATATCAACCTAATGACGGATAAGGTGGACGGTTGATATGCGTGTCAACGAGCAGGGAAACCTTTTCGATGTATGTTGACCGGATTGAGCACAGCCATCGCTTACAAAACAGATGCCAAGTAACCGGAATAGCTCAGATCGACCATGATTCGAACGTTCCGAGCAGGCCTCTCATCAACGTAGGTGACCATCATGACGGTATTTCTCATCGCTGACGTAAAATGACTTGCGCATTTCCATCGTCACTCAGGCTGCTGCAAAAGGGATCTAGGAACATCCGTATCGGATGCACTCAGCAAATGTCGTTGGTGCGGACATATCAGGCCGCCTCAGAATAGTATGGGATAGACGCCGTGAAAAGGATCCATAGCCATCGACATCCTTGAGGCTCAAAATTTCCCTAATACGTCGTATATTTCTTCGCGGCGGATTCGAAAACGATTTATGGGGTCCAGCTTTCAACGATCCAATGAAGAGATAAAGCCAGTTCCAAGTTGCACGTGGACCTCTTCGTGTCATTGCAGGCCCCGGAGTGTCTGCTAAATATATCTTTCAGATCCGGAACAGGGAATTTCTATTGAAAACGAGCGAAATCTTTCACACCCCCAATCAGGGATAAGGAATACAAAAGTCCTGAAACCAGGCTCAACGACACACTCTAACCACGCCTCCTCTACGACAGCATGAAAACCTCCACACTCGTTCTTTTGTTTTCCCGTACCCTCTTCTGCCATGCTCTCTATGCCCCGTTACGCGAATACGCAGGGCAGAGCTTCTTTAATGGGTGGGACTTCCTAGGCAATTACGACAATACTACTTATGGTGAGTGCCTTCTTACTTCTCGCACATGGTCACCTAACGCATTGAGTCTAGGGAATGTCACATTTGTCGACCAGGCTACTGGGTCCGCGAACAAACTAGCATTCGTCAACGACGCTGGTAACGCTATCTTGAAGGTAGATAACTCTACCGATATCACCAGTACTCAACTCGTTTATCGCGACTCGGTAGGCCTATAAGGTGGGGATGTGATATGTCACTGATGCTCTAGCACAGGTCAAGCTACTTTCTCAGGATCTCTATCCGTTGGGAAGCCTCATTACAATAGACATCATTCACATGCCATATGGATGTTCGGCACGTTATAGAAGTCTTTTCCAACTCGCTCCGACCTAATATCCATGAGCAGGTTTGGCCCGCGTTCTGGACTTTCGGAGGCACCGATGCGGAGTGGCCTATGTTCGGGGAGATCGACATCGTCGAAGGTATTAACCTTCAGACGAACAACCGAATGTCACTGCACCACAATGATTCATCTTGTGTGCAACCCGCAAACCCTGGACAGAGTGGACAAACATTCAATAGTAACTGCAGCAGCGGAGGAGGGGGCGTTGGATGCACTATCTCTGAAACCAAACCGAACAGTTATGGGGAGAGCTTTGCCCAGAACGGAGGAGGAGCCTTCGCGCTGCAATTCGACGTATCTGGAGCGTACATTTGGTTTTGGCCAGTATGTGTTCTCCTCGCGTGTACAAAATGGCGTCTGATTTTTTCGATATGAAGAGACAAAACATACCCAAGTCCCTCACTTCGGCCACATCGACGTCGAACATGGATACGACCGATTGGGGCTTACCATCGGCAGCATTTCCATCTAGTGGATGCAATCTTCAGAAGCTATTCAGCCCGCAGAGGCTGATTCTCGAAACTACACTTTGTGGAGATTGGTAAGAACTACTTTTATCACTGGATGGTTATTCTCATAGATTCATAAATAGGGCTGGTGTACCTAGCATATTCAATACCCAGTGCCCCGGAAATTGCGTACGTAGAGGGTCTTTCGTCTCAGATTTCCTGGCGAATAATCTCCTTGCAGGTGCAAGATTATGTCAGGGGTCCAGGGAGTCCAAGATACGACAGCGCGTATTTCGAGATATCGTATCTTAGAACGTATACTGCTATCGCCGGCAATGCCACCGCTTCGAGCAGTGGGGCAGTGGAGACTGCTGCTGTGACAACGACTCGTGTGGTGACGAGCACTTCTGGGGGAGCAACAGTATCTTCTGGTGCAGCTTCTGCATCTACTACCTCTTCCACGTCTTCAGCTGGACGTTCCTATTCCGCCATTTCTTGGATTTCAGCAGGGTATTTTCTGCTGGGTCTTGTCTCGCTGGGCTTGTAGGGGTACAGTTCCCTCGGTCTTTAATTGTACTTTGATATGATTGTACCCCTTGATTACATATGTAGACTTGATAGAAAACAGGGACTTGTATCGCTTTAATGTCCGCTCTCGAGTCGATTTCCCCCGTTTGAACCTACATGCGGTCTCCTCTTCGACTTCAAGATGAGTTATGAGCTTTCCTCGAGAGAAACGCTCAGCCGCTTCGAAATGTAACGCCAAAGACTTCTCCTCCGACTCGAATAACTTTTGAAGGACCCACGATCCGATTACTTGTCGTCAATTCTAACAAAAGGTGTTATTGAATATCCATCTAAGGAACCCGAAAATTTCTCACCTTGTGCACGGTAACGTCAACCACATAAATAATCTTTCCAATGTTGAGCTCCCTCCCCCAGCACCGAGTCCCGCTCTGGATCCCCTCCGAGACAATATGAGATTTGACTTTGCCGTACTTGTCGAAGAGGGAGACGAAGAACCGGTGCAGCTCATCGCTTTTTCCATCAAGATTCGAGTGAAAAGCGTCGCCACAGAGTGCTGGAGAGATGATGAATCCGTCCATAGAAGCTACCCGACCTGAGCTGAGCTGCCAGGCTGCACGACATCCTGCAGAACTTCAGGATTTTCATCGTGCGGATTCACCTCGATATCCACTACGCGATATAGAGAAGGCAGAGAGTGAAGTGGTCGTAGTCGAAAGCAAATGACGCATCCACCTCTGGCAGGGCGATTTGAAATGGAAGCAGACCTTCAAGGCCCCATTAGACAACCATAAAGGGGGCCTTGGGGACCCCCCTTCACTACGACGTTCCACCCTATCAATCCGAATTGGGAATTTCATTCGGACCCATATCAGGATCGACCATCCGTCGACCTTCCCCGCGCTTCGGTCTGCCTCCACATTACGCGCCTGGCGTCGCGCGCGCGCCCATGCGCTTGTACACATCGGAATGCAGTAGTTAAGCCGTACAATTGGCCTGTGTAATATATTGTTGCTTCTCAATTACATCCTATTAAGTGGGCCGTGTTTTTGGCAATCTTTCGACCTTCCTTGACCTTCCTCGGCTCTCGCGCGTCGCTGCCGGGCTGTAAATCTTTGGGATTGAGCTAGGGCATCGCACCAACAGTGATAGAAGTACATATGCATATGTTCCAGGCTTCCTCGGCCCGTCCGTATCATCTTCTGGAACTTCTGGGAACGTCGATGTCGATCTTCCAGCTTTGGGCTTGCTGGACTTATTCTTGTGCTCGAAGCGTCCAGGATCCATCTATTTTCTATGGATACTAGCTTCTATTGCTGATACGTGATGCTAATATGTATTAAAGCATCCCACGTACCCCACAAATGGTGAATGGCGAACCTCAATGACGTTGGGAGATCGATCATTTCTGTACCCCATATACTAACTGTTCCATATCTTTACTGTGAGCATATATTATCATGAACAGAATACATAGTTGCATTCAGAATACTATGCCCATAGTAAACAACCCCGCAATCCTGTTGAAAGCTAATTTTGCTGTTTAATGGTGAGAACTTGAATCTTTCACAATTTGTTACTTTTCATGTAGTTCACGATGGTATAGGAAATGACAGAGAAGGTTGTTCTAGCTCATTCTAGATCCATTCATCATGGGCAAGATGTCAAGAATATTACTCCGTGTTAATTCTCCGGAAATGTTGAGATCCGAAAAAGATACACAGTTTTCGTTCTCCGGGTCATCGAAATGATTGAACCTTCTACCCGGAAGGCCTAATAACCTCCGAGTTCCCGTTTAGAATATTTAATACAGCCTACACAGATACGTGGAAAATGTATATCATAAATTGATTTGTGACTTATATGAGGATGGAAAACGGAGAGGGAAGTACAAGGCAAGTGGTATCAATGGCAGCAGTTCAAAGCTGGAAGATCACGGAAGCTCCCAAAGACGCTCCGGAAAATAAGTACAAGTAGGCCGTTGCTTGGGACATTTGCAGAGGACCTTCTGTCGATGTTATTCATTGAGTTGTAGCTAAATTCTAAAAGTCTATCGCTCGGAAGCGACCCGTGAGAGCGGGGGAAGGTCGAAGAAGCTCAAAATATTACTAAAACCACAGGTCACAGGCAAAGATTCAACAGAGAAGCAACAATATATTATCATCTTTAACCGTATGCCTTGACTACATATGTTCCGATGTATACAAGGGTACGGGAGCATGCGCGACGCCAGGCGCGTAATGTGGAGGCGGCCCGAAGCGCGAGGAAGGTCGACGGATGGTCGATCCCGATATGGGTCCGAATGAAATTCCCAATTCGGATTGATAGGGTGGAACGTCGTAGTGAAGGGGGGTCCCCAAGGCCCCCTTTATGGTTGTCTAATGGGGCCTTGAAGGTCTGCTTCCATTTCAAATCGCCCTGCCAGAGGTGGACGCATCGATGTCGTGGTCGTAAATGAACGTACGCGACATTTGAAATTCCCTAATATAGTCATCACCGCCCGAGAATCACTAGCAGGATTACATCAAAAATTAGTACAGCGGGTTTTAGTGTCTCAATGGAGGCAACGTACACATACTATCCAAGATTAAAAGCGGGGTGTTATGCTTGAGTCTCCACCGGACAACGTTTGCAGTGCCAGTACGTCTACAACTCGAACAGTTGTAACCCATGCTCTGATGTGTACAAAGCATTTTGGCACTGTAGATAAGAGGGTATTTATAAACCTTGCCGGAAAAGTTCATATACGACCACAAAGCTGAGCGTATAGCAGAACTTCTCGCAGACAGGAATGCAGTTCGGCAACGATCCATCGCAAAATTGCAGCCAGGAGCTTCTTGAATGGTAGGCTTCCAGCCAAATTTGCTTTACTGAACCATAATCCTGAGGAAAATAAGGTCAGGTAGGCCTTCAATGTCTGGAGGGAAGACATACCGCATGTAAAGCAGTCATCGTTCCCTAGACTCTCACAACCCACCCCCACAGCCCCTCTCCCTATCACTCAAGCCTTTCTTCTACCATTTATTTGATCCACGAATAAAGAGGATTCACCCCAACACGAAGACGATACATGTCCAAAAAACGTTGCGGCGGTGACGACCCAGCGGGATAGGGAGATGCATCTAATACCAGTAGCAACGGTGTTGAACACTCGGTTGACTCGGGGAGAATCTCTTGCTATTCCTGTCTATAGTGACGCCCAGCTATCACTGTCGCCATTATGCGCCCAGTCCTGCATCGTATACGGGAACAGATCGCGCCACTCTCGCTCTTGTTAAACCCTATGTGTCGCTGCCGTCCCAAACAGAAACCAATTCCCCGACAGCCACCGTCTGAGACAAAGAGAGATGGTAATGGACTTCGTCTTGGCTTGAGCGTACACATTGTTGGTTATGATGGCAGCGTGAGCGACGAACACGCCTCTTCCGTCACTGGCTATCGTCCACTCTATGGTTCCACGGCCAGAATGCTTGCAGAGGTCGGGCGGCCACTCTCTATGGGATGCTCTATGTCTACTCGTCCCACTGTACACTGTGATTCCTCGCAAATCAAGACGATGTACTTTTGAACAGCCATCGCTGTGTAGTGGAAGTTCAGCGGCACGGGCTGTACATTTGTTAAGAATCAGGGTATTTTGAGTAATACACGAGGTAACGAAAACCCGAGTAAAACCCAAGTCGTGAGCGAGGATGTCCGAGAGCGAGTTCTAACCACCAAGAGGGATCCGATAAGGGTGCTAACAAGCGCTAGGCGTAGTTAACAAGGGTGTCAGCAAGCGCTAGGCGTAACTGACAGGGTTTCCAACAAGCGCTAGGCATAGTTGGAAGGCAAACGGAGCGGCAAGCGCTAGGCGTAACCGATCAGAAATGCTTAGATCACACAGTTAAGTGGACGTTGAAGAGTAGTAAAATTAGATTAAGCTTCTAATACAATTTATCTATGAGTTTATATACTAAGGGAAGGTTCGAGTCATTATTATTCTACAATATTCCATTATATTCTAGTATTGGTACGAAGAATCGAGAAAGTAACAGAAAGTAATAGAAAATACAAGCGAGTCACTGTAAAGACCGAGAAGGCCGAGTATGGGCATGTGTTGACTCATGCACCAAGTCAACGGATACGTGAAATCCATAACAGAGCCCCCCCAGTCTACATATGCCTCAACGAGGCGAAAGGAAAGGTAAATAAACAGGTAGAAGAAGTGAACCGAGTCGTACATTTGAATTGTTCTGTAATTTCAGGCATAGGGGAATAGAATTTATCCCACATCCTCCACATATGGAGGGCAAGGTTCGCCACATTGGGGAATGCCATCATGTACCGACTTCTCGTTCATAGATGGATCGAGAATTAGGTTGAAGTCCAGTTTGGGGGCTCGATCAGGTACTGTGAGTGAATGTGTGGATGAATGCCCGGAGTCAACTATTATAGTAAATTCAAAATGGTTTCCATAGCTACATGCACCTAAATTTGGTTCAGGTGATATGTGAGTAGAGGATGCCCGAGGCTGCATGTGACGAAGCTGGGAATCAGCGTGTGCTGCCGGTTCATGGGAGCTGTTTCCAAAATGGGAACGATATTGATGATGGGCCCCATCATTTCGCCGCCTAATCGATCCTGCCTTCGTTCCATTCACGCTCAAGATTGTATCCAGTTTCTGACATTGGCTCGAAGCCTCAGTATTATTCATTTCGTCTCCTGGTGCGTGTATGCGTGGCTTAAGGCCCAAGACCTTTGTATCATCCGCTGATGGCCCGGGCGCAGTCGGTGCTAGGCTCGTCGAACATGCAAGAAAGCTGGTTTCTGCATGTCCAGAGATAAAACCGGAAGACACTGCGATAGGAATGGCAAACGGTTCTTCTGGTACGCCGCTTGGAACATCGATGAGTGGAACATTCTGATTTGATTGATTGTGTTCAGCTTTCTCTGGGAAATTGCCAAGCTTCGGTGATGCTATATTCAGCGCGACGCTCTTCTGATGGTACGCGAGTAGTCGTTTTGACTCTCGTTTTGTCAGCGCAATTTCCGCTATAATTTCCAGGCAGCAATACACTGAAAACCTATGGAAATCATTTGATTCCGGACTGAGCTGGCAAAGGAATTCCGATTGAGGTGAGTGTCGAATCCCTTGCAGATCCTGCTGTTGAACCGTGAAACTGGCTGTAAGATCCTGTAGCATGGTAGAGATCGCTGGAGCTCGAGAATTTTGGAATCTATGCGAAGCTCGATGTACCAAGAATTCTCCGAGTTCCCTGTCTCCAAGAGTGAGAGTGAAGCTGGGAATGTGATGCAAGAAAGTTGTGATGTCGTTGCGTCCGGTGGTGCCAAGCTCTTCGAAGGTGGAGTTTGGAATCCTCTGTGTGCTGATTCTGATAGCGAGTTGACAGGGATTATGCACCCTCCTAATATGCTGACTCTTTCGAGTGCTGCATGGCCGCTGTTTCATTCTCTGGCTTCCCGTAAAAATGCCACGAAACCATTTGCCGGGAATATGAACAGGACTGGTTGCATTCCAGCTACCTACTGTTGTTAGAGAAATGCAGATTTCCGGAGTAACCTGACAAAGGAATTTCCACCGAGGTGAGCATAGAATTCTTTGGAGACGCTGCTGTCGATCCATGGGCTCAGCTAAAATATCCCGTAGCGCAGTTTGAATTGCTAGAAACCTGGAAATCTGGGACGCACGAAAAGCTCGGTGGACGTCTGCAAGAGTAAATCTGGGAAGATGCCGGAAGAAGGTCGTGATGAGTTCACATCTGGAGGCAGTGTCTTGGATTATCTGTGTGTTTATTCTAGTGAGTCGGTGCGGATTACACATTGTCCTAATACGCTGACTCTTTCGAGCGGTGCGTGATCGTCGTTTCATTCTCTGGTTTCCCCTACGAATGCTGTGAAACCATTTTCCAGGAAGACGAACAGGACTGGTTGTATTCCGCTTCTCTACTGCTGTTAGAGAACTGCCGATGTTCGAAATATGAAGGGCAGAAGGGGAGACGAAATGATAGGGTGAGTCGTAATCTCGCTGCTGATGGGTTTCTTGGCTAATGTGTTGTTTGAAAAGTAGGTTGATATGAATGCAGGATGCGCCTGAATGTCGTTTGGGAGATGCGCGGATGGAGGATGGCTTCATCGTGCAACAACAGCGAAGGGGATTGGCTTTGGTAGTTGCCAGTGAGTTGTTTCCAAAATAGGAATGATATTGATGATGTTGATCGCCGTGGCCGTCCTTTTGCTGTGCTATCAATACTATTAGTTCGTTCGCCCTCAAGACTCTGCCCGGCTGTGGATCCTTCCCCTGTAAACCAGGGTATCCTGTCTCATTGTCCTGGACAATGTTGATTTCGACTATGCCGTTTATGTTGATACCCGGATCCCGAATTCGATCATCAAGTTTCCTCATGGATGTTAGAGAGCCGCGGATGTTGGCAATGCGGAGGACAAAGAGCCGGAAGACGACGTGATATGGTAAGTGCGCTCCTTGCTGCCAACAAATTTCTCGGCTGAGGCGTTCTTCGAGAAATAGGTTACGGCGCATAGTCTGGGGCTTCATGTTGATCTTTACCCTAATGCTGTGCCCCGGAGACATCATGAAATATTCTTGGGCCTGTACCTCCCTTCGTACTCTTCGATATTTTGGATGACAACAATTACAGCCCTTCCGACGATACAACTGACACTGCCGATTAATAGTCGATGGCGCCGTAGCCTTCTCAACTTTGATCCTATGTCTGGCTAGACAAGACGTTATCGTCTGCTTGATGCGACCCTGAGGACGTGTAGAAAGCGTCGGAATTTCTGTTCGGGAGAAAGGCATAGTATACGAGTCCGAATCAAGGGTGTTCTGCAGTACATTGAGATTGATGGTATTTATTCCCACATGAATCTGTGTCGCTTCACTTCCCAGGATGGTAAATGCCGATATGCATTCTCTCATCCCTATTGGTCTATGCTCGCAATGGAATCTCTGCAGCCGGCTGATGCGACGTCTGATTTTACGTGGTAGTAGGCAACTCTTGCTCTCTTCAGAGAAGTATGTGCACGGCGTATTTGAGGCAATTCGGAAGGTACGAATTCCGTTACCGGTTAAATTCTGGCTGATTGAAGTGTTGGTATCATAGTCCAGGGCTTTGAGGTTCGGAACTGTTTTCTTTTGACTGTACTGTTCCTCTTCTCTTGTAATGATACCGTGTACTCCCCCCAAACTCCAGTCGGAGGCCGAGTCCTGACGAGAGGTCTTCGACTTGGGAGGATTGGAATGTGATGCAGGAGGAGCAGTAGGAAGGTAATATTCTTGTTTTCCAAGATGGGCTCTATCAGCATTACGCTGAGCTGCGAGAAGGTTTTCATCTAGCATCATGCGTGTCTGACATTCATCCCAGTCATGAACATCATCAAGCATATAGAGGAAATGCTCGACACAAATGCGGTACTGCAAGCCATATATCTCGAAGTCGTTGGCTGTCAAACCTTTCGTGGTGTCGATGGCCCATGCTGGTGGTCGGAGATCTGAATAACCAAAGGTGTCAAGAGATGAAGAGGCTAATGATAGAGTTGGGACTGATTTCTCCGAAGTGAAGCATTGACTGACTTCGCTTCAAAGACAAGTAAACAAGGACGGCCGCTGTATGCATTTCCTCCGTCGTATTGGTCTATGCTGGCGGTTAATGAAGTTGAACGTAGAATGGTGTAACACTTTCTGTAACCGCTTCCGCAGCTGATGAATGCGACGTCTCACTCTACGTGGTATCGAGGACTTTCTATTCCTCTCTGCAAAGGGTGCGCAGGGTGTATTTGAAGCAATTCGAAAGGTACGAACCTCGTTATTGGTTGAGTAGTGAAGGACTGAATCGCTGGAGTTTTGATTCAAGGCTGGAGTATTATTGGATTTGTTCCCACAACTAGCCCTCGCGTTTGGATTACTGTTGCAAGTAGGTATGTCCGTCTCTTTGAACGCGGTGTCAGAATCAATGCTGGTGTGCTCTGAGTGACCGTGATATGCAGGAATTTGTGAATTGCATGGACCGCGACGAGATGGAGGTCGGTTTCCATTGTTGCCACCCCGAGGTGAGTCGGGATTCCCAGGAGAACATCCCTGGTAAGTACTATCCAAGTCTTCGAGAACTTTGGAATTTGCACAAAGACAACACTGACCTCGTATTTTAGTGACCTGTGAGTTGCTAAGATGCTGTTCCTCATCTCTTGAAGTATCATAGTGTATTCTCCCCCAGCTAAAGTCGGAGGCCGAGGCTCGAAAAGAGGTCTTCGACTTGAAAGGATTGGAATATGATTTAGGAGGAACGGCAGGAAAGTGATACTCTCTATTCTCGAGACGAGCTCTATCAGCATTGCACTGAGTTGCCAGCAGTTCTTCATCTAGATGTACTCTTGTCTGAAGTCTATTCCAGTCATGGACATAATCGAGCATATGAAGAAAATGCTCAACGCGAACGCGATACTGCAAGGCATATATCTCGAAGTCGTTGGCTGTCAAACATTTTGCAGTGTCGATGGCCCATGCAGGTGGTCGGAGCTCTGAATAACCAAAGGCCTTTAGTGATGACGAGGCCATTGCATGGCGAGTGGTTAATTTGGTGCAAAGTTCCTGATAGATATTCTCGTCCATCTTGTAGACGACATCTTTTGTGAACGTGAAGCAGGTGAAAACGGACATGAGCAAGCAATCTAGCATGCGCGTTTCTTCCAAAAATGTATGAGTATACTGGTGGTGGGTCAAGACACGAGCACTGGCGATTTGTAGGCCATTCCCGAGTTTTTTGTTCCTACAGAGCTTAAGTATCTGTATAATTCGATCCTTACGCCTCTGCAAACGCGCATTTTCTGTGAAGGTAAAAAGGGGAACACAGGATGGCCACAAGCGAGTAATCTTCTTCTTAGCAGTGTCCATGATGTCCACGGGGTCGACTGGTAATACGAGTGGTGCTAGAGCATCCGGAAATGCAAATGAGTCGTCGGACAGATGATGAGATGGGGGAGCAGACTGCGAAGCAAGCAAATGGATTGGTGAAATAGATTCAGACATTGTATTTAAATCCAATGCGAGTACAATGCGAGTAAGTGCTGAAGCAAGCAGGAAGTAACGGATAAATTGATTCCCTCTACAAGGTGGTCCCAATGTGTCCACCAATGTTAAGAATCAGGGTATTTTGAGTAATACACGAGGTAACGAAAACCCGAGTAAAACCCAAGTCGTGAGCGAGGATGTCCGAGAGCGAGTTCTAACCACCAAGAGGGATCCGATAAGGGTGCTAACAAGCGCTAGGCGTAGTTAACAAGGGTGTCAGCAAGCGCTAGGCGTAACTGACAGGGTTTCCAACAAGCGCTAGGCATAGTTGGAAGGCAAACGGAGCGGCAAGCGCTAGGCGTAACCGATCAGAAATGCTTAGATCACACAGTTAAGTGGACGTTGAAGAGTAGTAAAATTAGATTAAGCTTCTAATACAATTTATCTATGAGTTTATATACTAAGGGAAGGTTCGAGTCATTATTATTCTACAATATTCCATTATATTCTAGTATTGGTACGAAGAATCGAGAAAGTAACAGAAAGTAATAGAAAATACAAGCGAGTCACTGTAAAGACCGAGAAGGCCGAGTATGGGCATGTGTTGACTCATGCACCAAGTCAACGGATACGTGAAATCCATAACAACATTTGTAGGAGAATGCCCTACAAAAATGTATCAGTGACAGTCGACAGAAAAAAGGCAAAGGACTGACACTGACATGTTTTTCGGCGGGTGTCGGTGACCATCGACGTCCTTTTACCTGCCTCACACTTGACGAGACGAATGGCCGCGGGCTCGTCAGCAACCAGAGCGGACCGCAGCCGGGGCTAGGTATAACCCTAACCCTACTTTCTTAGGGTTGAGACCGATTGCTGAACTCTTCCTACTTCCAGCTCTGCGCTTTAGCCCAGCTGTCTGCTTTGCCCGTATGTCATGAGGCCAGAAGGCCCCTCACATTTATCGCGCATAACTGATAACCGGAGAGCGAACATGGTGACAGCCTAATACGGAGAAATGAGGGTCGCATAAATTGCGACTCTTGTGTCACTAGGGCCAAACGGTGAATACGCGCTGAAGATGGTACCCTATCTAGGACTGGTTAGCCTGGCACAAAAAGAATCATACGGGAAGTACTTACGGCGGCGCAATATCATAAGATGATACAATCATCCCGCAACGGTAAGGTAAACCACCGAAAGAACAGACGTTGATATCCCAATGCAGGGACATCCTGACCCCGAGGTTCCCCAGCAGAAAGCTTGGCTATCATCATGCACATCCATCGATAGCTGCTAACGAAGAATTGTTGATGGGCAGTTTCGCCCTCAGGCTACCTTCGTCGGAGACAAGGATAGATATCTCAATTGTATCAAAAAGAGCGGCCCCATATCATTCTAGGCATCAAATAGACCTCTAGGTGCGCGATAATACACACTACAACAACGGCCATCTTGATCAAACTATAAAATTACCCCCATCAAACTTAAGGCCTTCAGAACAACAACCACGTACTCACTTTGCAGCCTTTGCTCAATTGCGACATGAGCGGAATACCCTCTGAGTACATTCCCTCGCACGGAAAGGCGTCCACCACTATTTTTATCGGCAGGCCAAGTATCTCGTCCCTACCGACGGCAACCACTCGTCCAACCCCAGCAACAAATGTGCACCCAACCATCGTGAAATGCCACGATCCCGTTGCGCGTGGTCTCGCTACCGTGGCAGTATTTTTTGTCATCGGTTTGCTTATCTTTACCACACTGTTGGTACTGAGGCTTCAAAAGCTAAAGGCCAGGCTACGGCGCTGGGAATTGGCGGGGGATGATCGCGAGGTGCTGTTTCAAGCTCCCAACGACGTGTCTGAGCATGAAGATGAAAAGAAAGCGTTATTGGGTGGCGTGGTAGATCCAGAGCTTGCTGAAGAGACGCAGGCAGGGAGCATCGTTTCGGAAGATGGCAGAAAGAGCGAGCTGTCGGCCGAGGGAGAAGGCAGCCATTCGAGAAAATTGTAGGATAGGTACGAAACTACCATGGTCAACAAACAGATGAGCGTTGACTTCACTACAGCCTTGCAAGTTACGTACCTGCTCGTATTTTCGCCTGGCATTCCCTTCCAGATTCTTCGTAATCGATGTTGCATTTCAAATGTCGCCGGTCACCACCGGGCACTTCGCCTTGCACTAAAATACCTGTCAGATAGGTATCCGTGTTCAAGGAAAATACACTGACCTGAATTATCATCTCACTGCTCGCTGCACTGCGTGATTTTTGACATGGATTCTCCGTAAATCCTGTCCCATTCTTGTTTAGCCTTGCTCGAAATTACCGTCCACATCGAGTCAAATATTGAATGTATTTCACGGAGCCGAGTGATTTAGGTTGGTTAGCCTATAGTTGAATGATGAGATATTGCAAACGCGCCTAGAAGAGAAAGAATTGCTCACAGGTTGCCGTCGCTATCTGTTTAATCAGTCATTCATCGTCCTGTCAGAGTGGAGTAGTTCAGCAAGAGAATATTGCTTCGTCCGTTGTGGCCGTAGGAGTAGACAGAGCAGTATATAGTTTCTGCATAGGGAAGAAAGTGAAGCAAAAGCGAAGTCGTAGGCCAGATAGTGATGATGGCAAGGACCGGTGCCGATAAAGCGGCACTCCTTCGGACCCTGAATTATGCTACCGGCATTGTCGGCAATGACACGCGTTTTGTTCTCACCCCTTTACCTGTCCGATTGTAGGTATTTTCTCGAGATTTATTTCGACAGCTCGTCAATTGAATTCTCTACAGCACTGGACCAATCCGTCACGGAACAAATGCAAATGCACTTCTCTCTCGACCTCGACCCTCTTTCAGACTTGACATCTTTGTGTGGAGGAGTAGGGTACGAGGCACGTACACGCGGCTATACATAGCTTTATTCCTGTTCACGTAACATCCAGACAACCACTGCTAAGAGACGAAGACTCCATTGCAGCGAATGGAAGCCTGGATAGGAAGAAAAGATATCTCGCATCAGGCAGAAGTCGACACAAGAGGATTTGACATCGATACCATGGGTATATACGCGTTCGCGTGCAGAGCTGGCTTTTTCTATATCGCTTGGACAAGACAGGATCATCAAAGGATGCCTTGTCTTTGTTCTCACACCGATTCCGACTTGAATCTGTGTCGTCGGATGTGCCAGAAACCTCCACTCTGCCTCGGTGAGTTTTCTTGTAGATGTCTATAATCGCCTCTTACAATTCTGTTCAGGCGTTCCTCGTTCAAAGGCTGTAATCTCATTGACAATTGTTCAAGATGAAGCTTAGGCCAGAACCATGAATCATAGTGCTTATGGTCGTACCGATGTTTTTCGAGCTAGAAGTGTAATTCCGTTCTCGCCGCTGGCTGTCGATCAGTATGTAGCTCTATTCTTTGTGGGTATCATGTTCATTTCAGTCCTAGGATTCTTCTCCCGTACCACTTGCTCTGATGCAGGGCGTCCAACCACGAACAGTCGCCGAAACGTGAAAACGAGGAATGAATAGGATAGGCATGGGCAGCTCAAATGAAAGAATTAACATTGCCTTTGAAATATATTATCAATGGCAGCCTCTTCACTCTCGCATTTCTGAATATGTGAGTATCTGGTTCAAAAGGACGTCAACTGACTGGGACCTTCTAGCCGTTCGTCATAGTGGTTTTTTGGCTGTCTCCCGTAGACCTGTTCCCGAGTTTTCGGCACTTCATCAAGCTTAACCGATGCCGTCTTTCCCACAAAGGAGCATCCTTAATGTGAAAATGGCATTCACCGGGCAATCGTAGCTTGCGCGTCTCCGACGTCACCTCGCACCTCCTAAGTAAAAGCGGCCGAGCCGAGCCAAGCGACCATTTCTCGTCTGCCGATATCATAACGCAGGTAGAGTGGACGTCGACAACCGAGGTCCTCTGACCTCATGAGTCAGACGTCGATTAGTACAGTAAACGTCTGTCCCTTCGTGGATATCGCCTCGAGGCGACAAGATCTTAACATACGCGAGATCACTTTCCTCTGTCGGGGATGCGTAATGACGCCCACAGTGGTAGAATATGCTCAAACTGCGCCTGCGCTGCCGCGGATGAAGACGGATCCTCCCGATTTGAATCCTGGCGAGATGGTTCTGGTGATGGGTGTACTCGCTAATTCCAGGGAAACACGAGCCGCAGGGAATGCGCATTTCCTTGAGTGCGTAAAGAAGACACGAAAGGGTCATTCCGTCGGAACTCTGTCTTCCACAAACCCAATGGATTCCGCGGCCGGAACTTGCACGCCGTGTTAGACGCCCGTGGACCTTTCGCAGAAACATACCTTTAGGGAAGTACGTTACACTCGTCGCGAGTATTGCCTCCTTCGATAGAAGATGTGAACGTGAGTTGACCGCTCATGTTGCCTGTAATTTCTGTGTTACCCCTGAGGGAGAACCTGTATACTTGTTTCGTGAAGCATCCTCTCAGCTGAGGTGCCATCCCGTCTCGACATGCACATGAACGATCACCACATTCATGAAGCTACGGAATGAAGAGCGCAGTCAATCGCCTCCCGTGACCTGACACTGATGTTGCGATGCTGAACATCTGCCGACGCCATTTTCTAATTTCCAAAGGCCGCCAGTCATTGGCCAGCGATGCTATGTTATTTCTTTTAACGCTTGGAGATCATACAGTGAGTCATGAATAATGATGTATGGCTTCATGCTCACAATGTCGTCACAATAGCAATTATCAATCCTTTTTTCACCTGCCGGATATTGACTACAAAGCGGTATCGGCATCCCATGTCGGCGCCTAGTAGAAGCTAAACGAGTTCATAAATAAAGGACGGACCTTCATAACTCCCGGTCGCGATTCGCTTCTCGATAGAATGCCCATTGATGACGAGCCATGTTTCGCAGACACCTCCAAGGGAACAAAGCAATATCGGTAACGGTTCCGTGTGCTAGCAGACCTCCTTTTCTTCTTGCCGTAATGTCCTTCTCAGGTGAGGAACCTTGTCTCACCTCGCTATCATAGTAACCAGTAATGAACATTCATATAAGAGAGTAAACAGATGTGCATCAGTGCAAACAGAAGCTTATAATGCTCTCAAACCAAACCAAATCAGCCACTTCCGAATGTCTCAAGTACATAACTGGACAAGTTTTGATGTTCTTTCGGCTTCATCCACAACCGCCGAGCCAACCTGCAACGTATCGTGGAGGATTCGAGACCAGGAATGGGATATGGAGGCTACGCAGTTGCCCGAAATGCTCGAAGCCATGATGTCCGTTGGTAGGGAACTGAAGCGGTCTGCAGACATAAGGAGATTTACTCTGCGCCTACATTAACCGCATCTGCCCATCCTGTTCGTGTTTTTTGGTATCTTCCCGTGATTGTTGCTCACATTTTTACGTTGACCAGGGAAATTCACTTTCATAGTGAGGCTAACCATTTTGGTCTGTGCCATCGCAGGCTCCTGTTCACCGTATGATACCTTGATGGAGACTGAAAAGCCAGTGGGATGGCCGGTGATGTTTCCAGAGCGTCCTGGTGGCTATTTTTGGTTGCACGTATCTTCGACAACGGGAGGGGCCTTTAACTCGGCTCTTTGTTGTGCTGGAATGATGACCACGGTCGGTTTCATACCGGAAGATGTATCTCGGTGTTTCTACGTTATTTGCGGTGCAGTTCATTGGCACAGGTGAGTATTCGCACTCCATCCAGCTCGAAGTGCAACAATGACTGTCGCTCCAGAGATGCTGATGATGGCAACAGTTGTCTCATTTTCGTCAACCCGTTTTCTGTGTACCGCGCAAGTTCGGCCACCCGCAACCTCTGTAGAAACGATCGTGCCATTTTGGCACTGCTCGGGGAAATCACCAAGGGAATCCGCGGTCGTATTCAAAAGGATAGGGCTCGTTACAAGACAAAACGCATAGAAATTCCCGGCTAGCACAGCACCGCCGTATCACCATTTTCGAGATACTGTCTCTCGGACATGTGCTCAACACTGTCATCGGCTCTACAGTCTGGTAGCTTTAGCCGGCTAAGACTGTGATTGGGCCCAGTCACGGTGACTATTCCTCGCCGACGATCAGCAGCCACTTACGTCTTGCGACCGCTTTCTCTCAGCAGAAGAAAGACTTCAATCAGCTGCTGGGTGAGCATTGCGCTCATTGGCGGGTAAAGCGTCAACTACCGTGGGCGCTGTGACCTCTTCGAGGTGGAAGGTGCAGCAGGTCATGTCGCTACTGGTGGCGCTGTGCTAGGGATGCTCCCCGATCCTGAAACTCATCGCGCTGGCCGGCGGGATAATCTGGCAACTGCCCCAGTGCTGTGCGCCGCATCTCATGGCACTTCTTGCTATACACGACAATCGAAAATGACCGATTTTCTTCCTTTCTTCTTTTGCTTCTTGTCGTCCAGACGGATCTCCCGCGGATTCACACTGAATATCCATGGGACCAGCCTTTCTTTTCGCATATGATTTGCTGTATTCGTCCCTTATGTCATGACTCTGGAAGCCTTACCGTCGCAATGACGATATTCATGCTAGGCGAACTCTGAAGATCTTCCTCCGTATCCCCACACGTGCGCCACATAGTCTCTTCATGCCCTGATTCCGATCCACCGAAAGAAACGTCGTCATTGTCGACTAAGCATAAGGTAATATTCTGATATCTACTTAGTCAAAATGTGATTTCCATTGCCATAATTATCACAGGGTTCTTTTCCCGGATGCGCTTGTCTCTGAATTTCTTCTGGCGCCAGTCATTTCACTCTGAGCCTACAGTACCTTCATGACTTTGACGAAACATTATCATGACTCAGCGATGAAAGAATTAATTTCATGCGGCACGCTTATCTGAAGGCGCTTGCCACCCATGACTAGGTCGCTCCTAGTAAGCAACTATTTTGGAGCGAAAACTGGCGAAAATGCGCGGATAACAAACAGCCTGAAGCTTCTGTTTGGACATCTTGAATACAGAAATCTCTACTCCACTCATTGTGACTGATGCGAATTAGTCAACCTGCCATAGGTCTTCAATACGTGAGACCGGCCTACGATGTCGGCGTGGGGGTTTGACATACTGCAGAACACTAGGTATGTTCTTTCCACTGGTTACAGTGAATACTGATATTATCGGACTCAGTATAGCTTTCCACGCCGCTTATCGGGCGCGGCGTCTCATTTAAATCCATAGAATTCGTATGATATAGACGGCATGGTGCCTCGCGTTGCTAGCCTTCGCGGGTCTCGATTTAGCCTCGTCGACGAACACTCTTCGATTAAGAACTTCCCATGGTTCAAAAATTTCCGCAAAGAAGTCTTGTATGTCGCCTGACATCTTACGCGACTGTTACGCCTTTTTAACATCGAATCTCGGTGACCAGATCTTCCGGTTTGCACGCAGACGCAACATCTTAGAGTTCTTGCCCTTGAATCAGGAACGAACCGAGGCGCTCGCGAGCACAGATGCGGCTCACGGCAGCCGTTCTACTGGACCAGCCAACTCGGACTCGGACTTAAACATGCATTCAGACGTTCGGATCTTTGGATTTCAAACTCATAAACGCAAGCCTTGTGGGTCTTGAGCTACTCGTGCTGTGTCACGCTTTATTAATACAACATATAGCTTCACAGTCGATTAAGTTTGATTTGAACCCTTGAGTTCAAGCCCGTTGACGCTATCATTAGTGCCTTGACATTCTTATGTAGGCTTCTTCTCTCCGTCCCTCAGCCCTGCCACATTTTACCGTTTTCATCCAGATGGAAGGGTCAAGGTTATATGTACACCTGAAAGCAGTGTCAGGAGATCCTTACTATTCTCGGCCCCTGCAGGTCCACGCTCTACGAGGCTCTACACTTACCGACATTCCGATTTAGCGCAGCCGTCTTCTCAACTCCAATTGCACCCGATTGGCTGCCTTCGTCATTAAACCGCACAACCTGCCGGAAAATTTCCAGTTCATTTGAGGACTTCGCACTTCTAAACCCGGGACACCCGAACCGTCATGGAATACAGGAGCTCGCTCAAAACTTGTTGACTCCCATTGCCCATCATTCGCTGACCATAAACGGCCTCCTCAGAGATTCTGCTAATGCCGATCTATTGAACGATCTAGCACATTTTTTGGACCTTTCACTTCCTTCTTGGCGATATTTGGTGCCTTGGCAGATGAACAATGCGGAGGCCATGTGCCACCGGGTTGCCAATATGGTCGCGTCCGTCTCGAGCTCTGCTTTCTGACCCGGCTCATCTTCATCATTCTCTTCCCACTGATCGTTGTGGGGAAGCGTGCTCACGACATCTCTTATGTGATTATTGCCAATCTCTGCAAGATACCAATTCACTCGCTGTTTTTCAGACTCCTGATCCGAATCTGAAAGTGTGGCGCACCTTGTTTTCCTCTGCTAGTCTTCCTTTCTCTTTGTTGGCTATCGCAAAGCCGGGAGGCGCTGCGGCGCAGCAACGGTCTTCTCGTAGGCTCTTTACATAGAAATCGACTTTCTTAATTTCCGTCGTTGTTTCAACGCCGATGCGTTCTAGTATTTTGCGACGACTGTTACTCATCGGTGTATCATCGCCGTATTCATGCCAAATCTGGTGCCGCAAGTCGAAATTTTGAGCTCTCATCTTAAAACAGAGCATTTGCTGAAGACTCGTTGAGGGAACTTTGAAGACTCAAAATTGAGTGATGTAGTCCTTCGATAATAGATATACAATGAAGATCGTGTACAAGATGATCAGGAGCCCTGCGCCTTGGCCCTGACTCAATCATGAATCAAGATACTTCTGGGAACAACAGCAAGCCTCAGAGTCAGATCCTCTGAAAATGGTTACGCGTTTAATATTGTCGTCTTAATATCATTAAGCATCAGGAGATAATGAAGCAGTGTGCTATATATTCAGTACTTACTTGATTTCAGTCTTAGACTACTTAAGATTGTCAATGTAAGTGACAAGCTGCTAAGTGACGGTGTCCACGTGATTGGCACGAGATCTGTGACGGCTCGCGTTTCGAAGCTTTGGTCGGTTGAGTCTGACTCTGAGTAGCTGACAAGTGCCTCGTGGCCTCCCGCTTTTGTTTCCATCTTAGTATCCACAATTGTTCCATGTCCTGGATAACTGGGTACTTCTTTGTTTGATAAGCTTGTTCACTACAGCTACCCTTACCTCTGCCTGCTTTTACCACTGCACCTAGCACCACTTGCCCAAAATGATTACCGATGATCTAGAAACCGGTTTTCGAGGCATGTTCTCAAAGGCCAAACCTGCCGAGGCTATCGCAGAAGATCACAATAATGAACAGATCCAGCATGACTCAAAGCAGAAGGATGTCCCCAAATCTCCAAGTCTGGAGATCCAGGACATCCGGAAGCGTGTTATTGTTCGGAAGTGGCCTCGAGATCCCAACGGACCCCCATGAATGCGACGCCTCCGGGTAAAGTTGCAGGTAATAACCAGCCTTTGTGGGGTGACACTGTACTCGACTTTTTCCGCATTCTGCGTATGCCGGATTGTATATCTCTGCCGGCGATTTCTACTGGGAGTAAGCTCTGTGCATGGATGAAAGAGATCGGAGAGCTCCAGCATGCGAAAGACAAGATCGCTTGGGCTGAGCAGGAGGCTGAACCGGAGGAGCTATTCCCGTGTGATATGGCAACATTACTTGGGGATGAAGACAATCGACCACCTGGTGTGCATAAATTTATCGATGATCAATTTAAAACTGTGAGTGATATATCTCTATCCTTTCCTTCAACTCAGGTCGTTCCTAGGATGGATGCAGAATATCCTCTCGGCAATACCTGAAATACCAAAACCGTCTGCCGCTTTATTTACTTCCAGAGAAATTAATTGTTCATGACCCGGACGATACTCTGCACGCTCATACTGGATCCCACCTAAGATGCTGCTGCTAAGTCGTCGGTCGCTCTTCTTACAAATCCGCTAGCATCTGTCATCTTCCTCCGTATTAAACACGGAGTTCTCAAACGACGTGAAGGTCGAGGCGACATTCAATGACGGAAGGATTAGTGAGTCAAAGTCACAGTTAAGAAGAGAATGGAAAGGTATACGACGATGAGCAAGCCATAATGATGGAAAATATCAATATTTCTATCATCTATTGCTTTCCACCCAACTAGCTTTGATCAAATCCGCAGCCCTCTCTGCAAAGGCATACACCGGCGCCTGAGTATGTCCTGCAGGCACGAAGGGCTAAGACACAATGTCAGCCTCTCAGAAATATATCAACCAAAAATCAACCCTACCAAGACCGAAGCATCTACAATCCTTACTCCTGTCGCGTGCTTCATCCTCAAATCCGGGTCAACCACCCCCCAATCTGCACCGACCGGGGACATACTGGCAGTGCCGACCGCGTGATATACACTGGATGCCCTGCTCCTGATATCATCATCGGTGGTATTGGTCGCTATCTCAAGAATATATCCATCCCACACCGTGGCATTGACAAACCTCTTCACGCTCTCGATAGCGTACTTCATGACAGCGAGGTCTTGTGGATGCGAGAAATAATTCGGGTCGATCAACGGAGGATCCAAAGGGTTCGAACTGTTGACGGTAACATTTCCGCCTATATTCACATGGTTATCAATATTAGTAAGAGCATATACTAAGTACGTACGCGATAACGGACAAAGAACCGCGGGTATAACGTCGAAGTAGTTCCCAGCCTCCGGAGAACCCTGTACAAGACCGTTCTACGAATCAAGCTCAATTTAAATAAGACCCATAGAACGGTCGACTCACCAAAAAGGCTAATTCATAATGCGCAGTTTCATTCCCAGCAGACGGCTCTCCATTCAGAACGTTGGCCGCACCGGGGATGCGAAGGAATCCTAGCTGATTTGCCGCACCCGCCGTCAAGAAGCCCGTTCGATTGGCTTGCCACTCGGCCAAGGCCTCAGCTTGGAAAGTGGTATTTTTGTAATAAATGCTGTCGATAGTGTGGGTATCATTGACCTTGAAGGGGATGTCCCATAGGACATGATCCGACAAGTTCTTGCCTACATCGGGGAGGTGGAGAGTGGACTCGATGCCTACAGCTGCGAGTTCTGTGCGGTCACCTATACCAGAGTGAAGGAGTATATGCGGCGTCCCAATAGATCCGGCAGAGAGGATGATTTCTTTCAATGGCTTCAAGATGTGCTTGGTCGCTAGAAGGCAAGTTCATGTCAGCCAGCCGTCACAACACCAGAAATGATAATGTACCTCCAGTATCCTGAGTAAATTCGACGGCATCAAATGATGGTGATTGGTTGATGCGTTTGATATCGAGAATGCGGGTTACGCGAGTGTCAGTCAGGACGTGCAGGTTTGGTCTGCGAATGTACTCCGGACCAAGATACGACGTCTGCGAGCTGCTTCTAGTACCGTTTCCAACTGTTACCGGTGCCCATCCTATGTCGTACTTAGCAAAACTTTAGGGTCAATCGACCACAAATGATTACCAATGCCCAGCTGGTGCCCCGAATTATAATCCAAGTTGAACGGGAATTCGACCGCGAGATCCATTGTTGCTTGAATGACATGCTCATCCGTAGTTCGTGGATATTCAGGAAGAGAGACAGAATTAACTCCATTCAAGCCGTGGACCGCAGGATTGAACTGGCCGGTGGTATTATGGTGATCAGCAGGAGCAACAAAGTGCTCATTCTGAGGTAGGACACGGTCAGCTTAATCATGGCTTGAACCAAGAGAGGTACAGCTTACCTTCCGAATGTAAGGTTGCAGAGCGTCCCATCCCCATCCCGGGTCCCCACTGATCCGGGCGTAACGGTCATAATCTTGTGAGGAACCACGCGTATAGAACATCGCATCTGAGACACACGTAGCATCAGTCCAATAAGCATTCACAGGCAAGACGGCATACTGATGGCGCTACTTCCTCCCAAACCGAATCCACGAGGATAGGCGATAGAGCGTTGGTTCAATCCTGGTTGCTTCGTCGTGGTAAAGTTCCAATCTAGTGGTGTTCCTCGTACACGAGAAGAAAAGAACGGGACTTGCGAGAGAAGGACGTCCGCTGTCCTGCGAAATCGTTTAACCATCAAACGTTGAACAGTTGGAGAGAGAGAGCTCACGATTTGCCCGCTTCGAGAACTAGCACAGAAGTATTCAAATCTTCAGTTAAACGATTGGCGAGTACATTCCCTGCGGTCCCGCCTAGAATGATTTTAGCTAGAAGTTAGTATGTACCAACACACGACTCACCTCCGACGATGATATAATGAAAATCCTTCTTCGGAAGGCTGTCGTAACTTTCATATATGGCGCAAAGCGTGAAGGGGCAGAATACAAGAAAGGCGAGGACGAAGGGAAGCATAGAAGATGACGGACTTGGGGATAGTGGTCTAAAGAGCGGCGGGGAGTCCGAACAAAAGCAGGAATCGTCGCAGCCTTTTATACCTGTCAGAGCTGTGGCGATCCTATGATGTAAGCCATTCTGTTGACGTGGTAAAGATGTCAATCCTCTCTTCGCCTAGTCCTCGGAGTCTGGGTGATTCACACTTACAATGCAGGAAACTTAGCACTGTAATCAAACATTCAGATGGTACTTCACACACCCCCAGCCCCCAAACACCTTTTTTTGTATTATATAAACCAAACAAGGACGAATTATAACGGTTTACGAGAAGGTCCAGGGTCGAGTTCCATGGTCGGTGTGCCGGCCCCGACCAAGCTGAATTGAGTGAACGTCCATGGCAAAATTTCAACACTATATCGCCTAGAGGAGAAGGATATAAGGGAAAGATAACAGCGGAGTATGGGAGAGAAGACGGCGGTATTGGTGGTGATGGTGGTGGTGCAAGAAGAGAAGGTAAGTTGAAAGGCGTCTCCGATTGTTTGCTGTGCTTTGTTCGTCCCGGCCCGGCCTTTCCGACGCTCTGACCAACTAAAAACTCAACCAAATTTACCCTACTCTCTTTCTTATTGTAAGCGTTAGCGAGCATACATTGACTAGACGCGAAGCCCGGCCGCCAAGCACGAAAAATGCGCGCCGGGTAGATTCCCGCCTCCCCTAGAATCGTATGTTTTGCTGACCTCTTCTTCGAAAGTTCTTCATGGAATCCTTATTGGCGCGAGATCTGGATGGAGGAAGGGTGTATCTATTGTTGTGCCGCGCCTCGATGGGCGTCGTCAAGTTTATCACTGCTGGCTTGTTCTTTTCGGTTTCTGCTCTTGTGTTACAAGGACGGCCTTCCCATACTACGGACGCTAACGCTCGCTCCTGTGGGTCCCCACTATCCACATTTATTTATGTTCGGTGTCATCCAGAAATCTGCTCAAATTTGACCTTGGGGTTTCTACAAGTTTCTACTCTTCAAGCTCCATCCATTATGTGCCGCAGGTCTACTTGAGGCCTTCAAGGCTGCTGCTCCAATCTTGAAGCTGCTCCACTGACCTCTCACTGTCTGTGCGCCTTCCCAGATATATGAATCTTTGCAGCTGTCTGCTTTGTGCTCATCTATGTACGACGACGATCAGAAGTCGACTATACATCTCTACCGTGGAGAGCTGATGTACCGGCTACTCGAGGATTTCCTTTCGCTTATTACCTAACACCCTTACGGTACCGCTGGGTCACCCAACGATACAAAGGTAGTCTCTCAGTACTGGATTTTTTAGCATTTAAACATATGTGGTACAAGGTGTATCCGAATATTCTTGGCAAATTATCTAGGACTGACCGATGACCGTAGAAAATCCACAGAATCCATACAATCATCTCTTATAAAGTCTGCATTTCCGCCTTGGATGATCGCCGTGGGTAAAGATGAGCTATACGTTGTAGGGGTGCCCTCCATGCTCCTTGAAGACGGATCGTTCCGAATCAGTGAAGGACGCAGACATGCAACGAATGTCAATGAACGGCCTGGCGACGCATATATCCGACCCCTTCTCGGACTATCTTCACGGTGCTCGAAAGGCAACTACGCAGCGTCAGTTTATTATACCAGTGAAGGTTCACGCCGACTTAATAATGTCTTTAACAGGCATTCATGCTGTTACCTTCCAGTGAACGACGTGGTCATCGTAGCCCCATCGTGGTACGAGTGTGACAAAAATACTTCATGGCAGGCAACTGCGATCCGCGATATTATCTTCGTGAGATTTTCCTTCATTATGCCGTTACGCCAGTTAATCAGAGATTTCGAAAGAATCTGCTTCTGTGCACTGCAGTCTTGTGCAGTAAAGGTACCATTCCGCGGCCAATTTTCGAGAACAATCATCTCACTTCGGTGTACTGAACACATAAATACTCTTTTCCTTCGGAGGCCGTTGCTTTGGATATCTTCCACGATCGCAGCAGCACAGCTCCTTCCCGCCGTCAGCGTTTGCTGACGAAGTCTGTCATAACGCCAGCAACACCTTCCGTAAGTCTTCATGTTCTTCACGCTTGAAGAAGCTGATGAAAACTCAAGTACACTTCTCACGCTGTAACATTTTAGCGCCTTCTATACCTCCCTTCACGGTATAAATGACCCATAGCCTTTGTTTCGGATCCAGGGAACATGTTTGTACCGTTCAGCGTCTAAAGAGATGCCTGGATTTTCATGATCGGCCTATTTGTCCATGATATTCGTGCTACGGTCTGCACAACAAGGCGCCATTATCCCATTCATACCAGCCCAATGAATATCCCTCACAGCCCTCACCGCAAGTGTCCAAGCTGCGACCTAAATTTTTCCGGTTTCACACTGCTTCAAAGCGGCAAGAAACAACTTGTATCCCTACGATGGTCACGGACTCTATCATGCCAGCAGCGTGGTCCCAGGTCATTTGTGTTCTTTCGCAACTGCGCTTGTAAAGCTCCAATGTTTGATTCGTTTTCCGGTGTCATATTCAGTCGCTGTTACAGACCTTCTGAGCCGAGGCCTACAACATCCGTTTGGAATCGCCGGGATATATTCAAGTTTTTGGTATCTAAACAGGCGTCCAGATTCTCACCCACCTGCTTGTAGCATCGCCGATCGGGAGCCACTTACACACAGTACTAACTTCCGTGTCCATTAACCACCTACCATGCGCTCTAGATCTAGGGTGTCGCCCTCCTCCAACGTAACGATGTGACCAAGTATCCTGCCTACGGATTTGGCGGTAGCGGCGTGGGTCACTCGTGCAGCATGCCCTCCTTTATAAAACCCGGAGCGCGCAGGACGAGTTCTGGTACTTGAATGTTCAGTCTCTTAATCCCGCTCGGTCGATCAGTGTCCTACGGGTTGCGGAGGGTTTGGCATAAGGTTATGAGTCCCATTGCCGCCCGGCCACTGGTATGACGCAGTCGCCTACAGCACAACCATGGATCGACCCGACCACACCGAAGCCATGAAGTCTTCCCGGAACGGTGCAGGCATTCAGTTTAAAAGGATGTCAGTGCGCCACCATTATCACCTCGCTGTTACATCCGATGGCTAGATCCTCCTCTATGGTGAGCTCTTTGTATTATCCTTTAATGACTGCTGATTTTACTCCTTCGTTGGAAGAGCCTTGCATTTGCGTTGAGGCTAACGCTCCTTCCCTTTCTAATCTATTCTGTCACTGGTTCGTGCTTGCCCCATGACACTCAAGCAATAGATTCAACCGAATCGCCCTTCGAGAAACCCGTTTTCGTCGACGACGACGGTGGCAGAACCGTACTGTCCATTCTCTGGAGTTCCTTAGCAACCATTTTCGCTTGCATTTGGGTCTCCGTTCATCCAAATGTTCCAGGACCAAAGATGGAGAAGAAAGGGTGGCTCTACCTCAACGTTCTTCGTCGTGCGGAGTTGATGGTCCTTACCGTTTTCTCACCGGAGTTCATTACTATCTGGGCACTACGCCAGCATTCTGTGGCTCGGCTTATTCGTGCGCGTCAGTACCACCACCCTAGTCCAGCAGAGAAGGATATTGATTATAGCCATAGTTCGTCCGGACACCCTCACTATGTCGCACGGTTTCCTCGTATCCATGGGCGGCTTTGTGTACTCGGACGGATGTCCCATCACCCTGGAAAATCTCCAACAAAACCATATGCTCGTGGACTTCCTCTGTCTAATAGAAAAGGAGGAAATCAGTGACCGAAATAAAGGCGATGGTCTTTCCAAAGCAGTGGCTGTGGGACAATCGACGTGGTTCCTCCTGCAATGTGCGGCGAGGGTAGCACGACACCTCCCTCTCACCATCCTGGAAATAGTAGCCATAGGTTACGCCTTTTTCACCATCCTCAACTACGCAGTCTGGTGGCACAAACCTCTTGAGATCTCGGTTCCGTTTCAAGTGCCTATTCCCTCCAAACCGATGAATACCACCCCGTTTCCATACATATCTCGGACACTACCATCGCCAAATACCACAGCTCCACGTACATCTGAAGCACCTCTTCCCAGCCTTTTCCCGAGAAACATGGACATCGAACACCTGAAGGACTGGGTGAATTTTCGCCTTCTATCCTTATTCTTTGGTGGGGATATAATTCCACATGTTGCTGGTCCCACCAGTGAAGAAGGAGTGCCCCGCCTTTGGTCAGGACATCCGAATAACACGAGGCTGTTCCTCCTCGTCGCATGCGGTAATTGCATCGGCGTCTTCTTCGGCGCGATTTATTGTGCTGCGTGGAACTACCCGTTCATAACACCAATAGAGCGGATTCTTTGGCGAGTGTGCTCCGTCATTTTCGCACTCGCCCCTCCCTCTGCCATCTTAGTCACATTTGTGACCGAGAAGACAGCAGCCAAGCTTGGGTATGACGAGCAGGATAACCATCTGTTCAGTTTCATGTATCGATCCATCTATATCTTTCTCTGGGTGATATATGACATGGCAAGGGTTTTCTCACTTATGGAGCCGTTTCTTGCGCTGAGAGATCTCCCAGCTGGCGTATCGCAGAGCATCGAGTGGACCAGCTTCTTTCCGCATATTTGACACACTATATACATTTTTTTGCAAACGGGTTTGATATATCGCAGGAATTATGATGATCACCTAACGGTTTTAACCAAGTTTTCATTATCTGTAGTCATGGAATTTCCCATTTCCTGCAGGTTCTCATCATGTCTACATACTCAGTCTTCGACGATACTCGCCGCAACTGTATCGTGATCCAGGATCCCATAGGCCCTTCTAATAGTGATAGGAACTTATGAATGAGAAGTCGAAATAGTGCTGCAGGGAGTGGCAGCCATCATCGTGTAGCGTGTTCCCAACGCGTTCATATTATTAAACACTAGTATTAATAAAGTAAATTGAGGGTTCCCCTCTGATATGTTATGCGTGATCGCAACTCTGACATACTGAGAAAAAGCTCATCTTGGCGACGACACAAAACACAAATTTCTAGACGGGATCTCGGCAGTCTACAATACTGTGACATAGGTCGTAACCCATGCAAGAATATTTCGGGCCGTAATCGCAGACAGTTTAATAATAGACAATGGTATACCCTACTCAAGAACATTTGCAGCTACCGAACGCGCAATAATGGAAATGTCGAGACTCCAATTTTTCTTCAACTGTTTCAAATACCGAAGCTCCTGGTATGCAATCAAGATCCTAGGCGGTAGCCCTATGGCCCGCACTGATATCCTCGCGCATAAACCTGGACGAAGCGAGATCATATCAACGAGCGCCTTGTCGATCTTGACGTGGACTTGGGCATCAATAAATGGATCCCCACTCGATGTTGCATGTATGTATAATGCGAAATGCTCCTGTCCGAGTCCGGACAACGCCCCACACAGCTGTCATCTTCTTCAACAAGTACTGCATTTCCTCCGTCATAGACGGGCCCATTGGTTCCATTCAATGGTAACTTCGGGATGCTGGGGGCTTGGCTTTAGGATACCAACAGAAGGCCTCCGTTCGATGATGTTAGTCCCAACATTACGGACAGACAATTTGTTGAAAACATCATATGGGCTGTCGACTGCATGTAGCAAAATCTGGGTGAAGATTTCGACAGGAATCAGATCCGTCTGCACCAAGATATGCTCTATTGGAGCTGAATCGAGTCGGTCCCGAAGAATATTGTGTATAGATTCCATGCTGGAATGGAGAATCTGACGCGTTTAAGCGTGTTGAATATTCAAGTTGTAAAATAGGAGCTAGTACTGTTTCGCTATCCGGGCCTATCCCAGAAGCAGATTTGGGATACGACGTCGGAGAATGACTGACCGTCGAGGTGTTGAAATGGGGGGGACAGTGTACGTTCGAATCTCATGGCGGTAACGTTTCAGGGATCCCGGCGCCCATTTACGAAACAAACCTACCCCTCACAGAAAATCCTTTAGGACGAGCGCTCTGAAGTCTATTTCTATCACGAGGGCACGTCGAATGAATAGCGATGGCGACAATATATTGCGTGTTCACTCCGCTGTGAGAGTAACCTTCCTCATTTCTTGCCTTTTGTATGGCATCATGTCTAGTACGAGATTTGTGAATTGTGAAGTTCAAAAGGAGAGACAGGGAAATTTCCACGTCGTTCGGAAGGATCAAATGAGACGGGTGACTATTTGAAAGAGTAGCTCAAGCAATTCGTACGGCCAATGCAGTTCATGTCGTTCGACGACGATATTAACGCATATGCTACAGGCGCCCGTGGTGAACTCCTAGGAGCATGGGAACAGTCTCGGCTGTCAAATCCAGAACCGGCTGAAAGACGTTCTTAGAATTATCGATGATGGAGATCCGAGAGCTAAGCACTATGACCATCAGCACGATTGTAAGACTAGTACATGTAAAGAAAAGCGCGATGTTGGCACTCGTAGTTCGATGCGGTTCGATACTGCGGCTAGCAACAGCCAGAGAGATGTCCCGGCCACTGGTATCAAGTGATGACAGTATTAAAAAATTATTGAAAGGCTAGGTCGGCCGTCTAGGAATCAAATCTCAGAAATGGTTAGCAAGTACCGAGCAAAGGGAGACCCAGCGGCTCATTGCCCCATGGAGGTTGCGAGCATTGAAATTGACAGATGTGGATATATCAGGCCACCGTCCATCCAAGGTACGAAAGGATGGATCAAGGCGATTCATATTTTGACGTGGGTGCCAATAGACAACATCTTGGTAAGAAGTTTCTCTCGTTGCTTCGACGTGAATAAACTGGCTGCACGGGTCGATGGAAATATATCAACGCATACGCGTTCACCACGTTGTCCATGTAGTTGCCTTCTCATCTGAACATAGACATACGAAAGGCACAAGCTGCTTGAAAATTTCAGCTTTGCCTGCCGCCGCAAAACGAGCTTCTCCACCTACTGGAACTTGCATCCCTGAATGCTTTTACGTCGAGCCATCTATTGCGTCATTAGATCCGTGGAGTACTCCGATATGACTTAATGACTTAGAGCAACCCTTGAACGCCTATCTTTCTATAAGAATATTGATTGAGCGCTATCTGGACAATATTTAGGAAGTATCCTGTTCTTCACTGCCAATGAGAGCGGCCATACTAGGAGAAGGTTCGTATTGGCTATGAACCTACATATTCCTACGCAAAAATGTTTCTATGTCAATCCCACAGATGCCGAGACATGCTCACCTTCATGGAGGTACGAAAATCGGGGTAGCTTCGGTTTAACATGTGCATGGATTATCCCGAACCTAGGAATCACACTTACGACCATGCTTAATGGAGTGAGCCAACTACGATTACACGGACGTTGAAAGGTTCAAATCCAACGAATCATAGAGGAAGAAGGCTGTGCCAAAAATGACAGACGGTCTGATAGCCATCGCAGTAACTTAACTCTGGGTCGTCGCCTTTGACCGTGGTGTCAATGTAGCCAAATCCTGTAAAGTGTTGGTGTGGCTTTCAGACGCGCCCAAGTTGGAACCAGGACCATGATCTGAAAACAACGTTGGGATTCCGGACTTAGGAATAGTTCTCAGCTTGGAGGTGGAGGTAGATGAGGAGAGAATGTCCGTTTGAATCTCCTTCACGTGCATCTAGCTTGAGAAGTTTCCCCCATATTTAGCAGAGCAGTCCAATGTATCGTAATTCTGCATATCTCCGAAGGCAAGAAGATCTATGTTCGATACGCAACCATGAACGAGTTCATTTCTGAGGATTGACAGGAACTGGCCCGAATTTCATTTTGTTACGGCCGAACCTTGACAAGGGTTTGCTAAAAAGAAGGTCGCGACGAACCTATTGGGATTAATAGAACGGCATGCGATCAGCTTCTACGGTATGACCCTTTCGCACCCACGTCTGAAGCCGGTTTGAAGCGGAACCCATGGAGGTAAAGACACTGTCAGTGAGGGACGGCGAAGCATCCCCAAATCCCTCCACCGTCGAAACCACAATACCCGGTGGCGTCGCGGACGTTCTATAGCAGTCTATTGCCACCGAAGGAACATCAAACTGATGGGGCACGACTCCTGGCGACGACCTGTATCTTAATTCAGCGCGGTCGGATATAGAAAGTGGCAAGGAACTCACGTATGAAAGAGGGATGAATCTCGCATGTTTTTAGTCACTCATGGTCAATGGTTGACACCTGCCGACGACACGGGTAACTTGAAAGCTGGACATAAGATGGCTTGTTCGCGTTACTCCCGGACAGGTAACAGATACCGTTGGTCAAGAGTTTACGGGAAAAGATTACGAACGAAAACTATCAATGATCCCACAAGGTATTTTGCTTCCTTTTTTGGATATGATATACATTGTCTATTGGGGCGGCGTTAAAGCGGAATGGCGTCGAAAGCGAGAAGATAATTGTGAGTCATAAGGATATTCGTCATCGGATAAGGAAACTATGCAAAACCGCCATCGCACAGACCGCTCCTACTGCAATGAATCCGAGCGGATATCCACTTGGGTTACCGTCTATACTAACGGACCATAGCTAGAATAGCATCATCGTCAATCCCTGCATATAACGAGAAGTAGAAATACACCTACGTAACCACCCAAGACAGGACCAAAGCATCTGGCAAGACTAACAATGCTTTGCGCCACCCCATTGGCGTAGCCAACCGCTTCGGGCGGAGACACTTGTAAAAGCCATTATGAGAATATGTACCAGGAACGTGAGGGCATCGCATCACTCACTGTAATTCAAAAGGATCGCCACAGAAGTGAAAGCAAATGTTACTCCGCAAAACCTTACGGCGCTGTATTACGATCGGTCAGGGCGAAACTTCAAGTTTGACAAGAGGAAGAACACATACGTGCTGACAGCGAGAGCTGGGAGAATATTGCATGCACTGATCAGGAATTATAGAATTCAAGAAGGCGGAGACGACTAACCGGTCATCAACACAAAGCCGCCATCACTATCTGCGCTCGCAAAAGGAGCGCGATACAATACCACCGTCAAATACGATGGTATGAACAAGAACGAACCAAGCCGGAACATGGCTAGATGCGAGAGTCTTCCGCGAGGCGGCCTACGACGGGTGTCAGCTCAATCAGCCACAGATCAGCGCTGACAGCAAGACGTGCCCAAGGTTACTAGACAAAGCATAGCCCAGATAAGTCTTCCGCTTTCAAGAGAGAAAGGCACACAAAACGCACGGATACAAATAGAACTGATACGCAATTTGAAAGATGCACATTATGGCAACTACAAGAAGGGTCAGTATGGCATCGCACCCAATCCAACAGAGGTCCTCAACTAATCTGCGCAAAACCGCCAGCACTAAGATTGAGACCACCAGAGTTATAATCTCTATTTGCGATAAGAATCAGCAACAGAAGACAGAGCACACGAAAAAGAATCGACAAACGTTACGAGGTACGACATAAATAGCTGATCGTGGGTCGTCGTATGCAGCGCCAGCAGTCCATACTGCAGGATAATCATGCCCGGCAATTTTGACCACATCGAGGGAGGTTGCTCCAGCTCGACCTGTGATTTTCGCGCTTCCAGAATCGTCGTGAGCGCCTCGGTATTAGACATCAGCGTATCAGAACGGAACAACATCGATGGCGCCGCCGGCGCAGGTGAGGACTCGATACCCGTGTTGGTATATATCGAGGGCATCCCTCTCGACACCGTATCCACCGACGGAGCAAGTGAGTCTTGCCGAAGCAGCCTTGTCTGCGGATGCGGAGAAGCACCGAGAGGCACAGGTCGAACAGTAGGCGTGCCGCCCGCGTTCTGCTGTGAAATTGAGCGGCGTGAAAACGGAGACGCAGTATTACTTCTGGAATACCGGCGTCCTCGGGACGCATCTATAGAATCGTCATCAGACAAATCATCGTCGGTCTGATCTCCGTCTTCGTTATCTGCGTTCATCGCCGCCGCGACCCAAAGGTCTGCGATGTTGTTGACTGTGTTTTCGTTGGCCATGACCATACGGTGAGCGAGACTCGCGTCGCTGTCTCGCCTCCGTCGGACATTCGAGGAAGGCAGGACAGAACTTGTCGTGCTTCCACGCCTCGCTCCGAAACTCTGACCATATCTGCTGGTAAAAGTCCCATATCCAGCATTTCGGCTCGCCTTCGAGAACGTGTTCGACCTGAGTATCGGTAATGCGGCAGACGCAGAAGGTCCGGGTTTCGGTCCAGTGGTATCTACTGAATCCTGTCCACGCGCTGATAAGTAGCCGGATAGCTTTTGTGTCAGAGTCGTGCTCAAAGATTCTCCAGTGAACGTGCGGGGGAAAGCCTCGTCGTCTGCATTCGGACTGGCTGTAAGAGACTCTTCTTCCGGGATAGGGGAAGGTATTTCTCCATTTTTCTCAGACTCCGAAGGAGTGACGGTCGTCGCTGAACCTCCATCTCGGTCGAGGAAACAAGCCAGGATCGAACCTAACATATACGTTAAACAAAGCTCAAGGAAGAGGCACTTGAACCTTACCGACGGATGTGATGAATGCAGCAACTGCGCATGGTAAGAGGTATGGGTATAAAGCGAAGACAGATTCGGAGCCGAAAGCTCCTGGCCATTTGGTGGCGGGACTTTCAACTGTAAAAAAGGAAACGTAAGTTACACACAATCAGAGCGTTGCAGAATGACTGACAGAACCCGCCAACAATCGCACCAGCGACACCTCCGAATCCCCAACAGAACCTGAGAAGTTGTTCAACATAATGCAGGGGACCTAACAGAAACTACACACCCCAAGATTGCATAAGCTCTTCCCGAGTTACTTTCGTCAGTGATGGATGCCACTGCACCTCTTGCGACCCCGACGGCGCCACCAAATATACCTTGCAACAAACGTACAGCCAAGGCTTGCTCGATATTTTTACATAGTCCAAAGACAGTGCATGTGATGGAGCCACCGAGCAGACATACTACTAATACCAAACGACATCCGTACTTGTTCGCCACAGTGGCCTTCGGAAGAAAGGACATCAGAAGATATAAACCAAATAATTGGATGGGCATACCCAAAGAAGCGAAGTCACGAATTGCGTCAAGAAAAAGGCTGACACTATTGAGAGGCATCAGACGGCCAGACTGGCCGATAGGTCGATAGAGTACCTAATATGCCGGTCCAGAATGCGACCTCCGCGTCGTCAGCTAACACGCCAAAATCTACTCCTGCTTGAGTGCAATTCGAGAACAAGAACTAAGGGACTGACCTTTAACCATGAACAACAAAAAGGGTGTCGAGACGTTCGCCAACAGGAATTCTCCTAACATCGTCTGTGTGGTCCTTCTCATCAGCGAGAATGGGGACCAGTAGTGGGAATCGACGTACAATAGATAACACAATGATGGAAAGGGTTGGTAGTGGTGTCGAGTACACATCTGGGGACGGTAAAACTGTGGGTACTGGCAGTCTTTCAGTCGGCTCCTCGTTGACATCCTCCCTCCGCCGCAAAGAACGGTGCTCGTCGCGGTCGCCATTGAGCAGGCGGCTCAAGGTCCGACGAAAAGACGTTGATGTCTCGTCTCCACCGCGACTGATCGACTCTTCGTCACCATTAGGTCTGGGATAGGGAGAGCTCATCGTAGAGTGTTGAAAAAGAGGATGAGAACAGTTCAACCAGGGCTCCTTTTTAGCATCGCTGATAGGAAAGAAAATTACATCATTCAACTCGGCCGTCGAAGCACAAATCACTCACCGCTATCTAGGATTGATTTGCTGGCAAAATTCACGCAGTTGCTTGTTATACAGGATGCCGTGTATAGAACGAAGAGCCGCTGATGGAAGAGTTCCGGAATACAAAAGATTCGGCGCGGGAACCGGATACGATGATTGACCTGGAGCTGCGATATGATAGCACCAAAGAAACCGTCCTCTGTTTGTTGTGAACTTTGCTCGTGGGAAGAGTTCGACGCGTTGGAACCTGAGGCCTGTCACATAAAGGCCGACGACCTCGTATCTGCTGTACAGTGGAGCCGAGGCAGTGTCTAAGGCCCCCTTCATAGTGCTGCGACGTATATACGGAGCTTCTCCAGTCAAGAACAGTGCCATTTGAACGTTTCTACGCATGGAAGTGCACGCATGAGTCTGCCAAAATGGACGTATAAAGATCAACGCGACCCAGACAAAAATAGGCCCGACGCACATGCTATTTTCAGTCCACGCAATTCTCCTCGCCTGGGACCTTCTACCTGCGATCTAATAGCGATTGACGCCCTGGATTGCCATAAAGTAACGGGGTATTCGAAGCGCCTTCGAAGTCGGAATTCCGTCAACATAGATAGAACCTTCGTTCCCGACCTGTGAAGTGGTCAGAATACATCGCCTGAAAATTGCTGGTCAGCTAGCGTGCAAGACGAAGTAAACGGGCGTACGATGACCCGGCTGGACAGATATCCATTCTGTATCCATATCGCAAAGGCTGGCTTCTCTGTGCGATCTAGGAGAGCATTTCGGCACCTCGTTATCGCGGATTCCGAGACTATTATTGTAAGCTTATCCTAGCCTTCTCAGGCAGTGATAACAATAGCCACTGCAGGGTAAGGACGCGTCGGGAAAGGGATGCCCTGATATGAGGTGATGGGAGTAAGAGGAAGAGACGTTTTGTTTGTTTGGTCGTTGCGCACGTTGACTCTAACCCCCATCATCGCGCCGTTGTGGGTACCTTTTCCTGCCTTCGTTCTCCACAATGGCTGCAGGCTCTACGCTGAAATTTGGTGTGAGTTTTTGGTATTCCCATGGCTCCGTGCTGAGCGCTGAACTCTCAAAAAATTTCTTATCAACTCAGAAGAACGCGTCTCCGACCTTCGGAAGGAACGTTATAACACAGCGATGAAAGCACCCTCCGAATCCCAGGAAGTCGGTCATGAATGGGCTGTCGATAACGACGCCGGGTGCGTTAGCTTCTTATCTTTGATGGCTCCTTCTTTTCTCACGGATTTGCGCCTGAAGAGCTGGGTATATGCGCCCTTTCGGAGTCCGCGTTGCGTCGAGACACTGTCGTTTTCTTCTGTTAAGAAGGGTGTGTACCGATGTTCTCAGAGGAGCTAGAGTTGCCTAGTCTGCGCAAGTCTGACCACACTTCAGGTCCAATACAGTCTCGGCGAATATGTACTACGATTGCAATGACGAGACGTATCGCAATCTAGAGACGCCATTGCGAAAGCCGTTGACCTGGCTTGTACGATGTGTCACTCTTGCTCGTCGACACTTTCTCGCGTGTCTCTACCAGATTGTACTCGACTATATGCGCACCTTACTTATTCGGATACAACGTGATTGTCAATGTTGAGTCACGTACGATGAAAAAGGAGCGTGGACAATTATTTCCGAGCACCCAAGGACGGATCTCATTGAGATACACTGCGGCCCCTCGTGCGTCAACAGTTCGCCCTACTTATTGCAGGATATTTACCTGTTTTCAGATTCACTGAATGTATGCGCTCTCGCTATCAAGTCGTCAGCGGATGGCAGATGGGAATCGACGCTAGACCATACTGATACCGAGATATTCTTAGAACTTCGGCCCTACGCCCATGACCTTACTTTCTCCACTGGTGCGTCCAGTAGTATCGAACCTTCCAGATTCTTACCTTTAGCATTCTTATCTGTCAGATGAAACGCGAATCGTTAATGTTGCACTAAAACGCCTCCTGGTATGTACGGTCTGAAAGCGCCGCCTACATCGGAGCCTGGGTGCCCTGTTCTCGAAATCGTAGGAAACTCGTGTTATCTATGTCTCGTATGTTGATTCACTATGATAGTCTTTCTTTTTTCCTCATGTCTCGTCGTCGCCTCTTACTCCAGATCTGAAACTCAATGGCACGTGAAGACTCCATCGACGTATGCTCGCCATGATATTGAGAATGAAGCCCGTACGAGTGCGTTGAAAAAAGGAGGAATTGCACGTACTGCCTTCGGGACTCGTAGGTTTCAGTTGATCGTTGTGCTACAAAAATAGACCCAGCTCACTCTGTCGTACAGCATCCATCCATACACTCCTGACAAGGATCTTGCAATATTTTCAAGGACGTCTGTCAGTGTCTAGCCGTTTACGGTCCGTCTCAGTGATACGATCGTTAATTTGAGTCCGCTTCGTCAACACTAGTGGAGATGTCTTGATGAGGTTTCGATCGTACATAGACAATGTTGATGTTTCTGGTATGGCGTTCCCCTACTTATACCAGGGCGCAGTAACTGATGAAAATTATCTTCCTCAGTCCCTTTCACACATTCACACATTCACACATCCACATCTACAATGGTTTCTCGATTCGCACTTCTCTCTTCGTTCGCTGGTGTTGCTTACGCTCAATACACCGCGACCTATCTACCGAACAACGCCCCAGCAACTTCCGAACAAGGCCAGGCCGGTACAAACAAGTGCGGGACAACAAACGACCAAAAGTCGAACTGTCAAAATGCCTACAGTACGTGGACTTTTCGTGTACAAAGAGACCCCGCTAACTGTTCTGCAGTTAATTCAATTGATGACTTGTAAGTTGCCGCCATATTGGGGTACATCCCTATCTCAATCACACGCAGCTGCCTCTGGAGTCCACCCGAACCCGGCCCAAACTCCGGAATCGGAGAGACCGAGGTATGTTTAGAACTCCACCCTTACTGCAGCTTGGGCTTATTCATATTGTGCAGCGTATTGAAGTTTCGTGGTGCCTCAAGGTAGCTATTTTTCAGCCTACGTATTTACGTCGATTCTGATCATCCTCAGTCGGGCTACGGTACTCGCACGATCCCTGCCGACGCTATCACCGGCGCTCATTTCGTTAAGACGCCAGATTTTGTGAGTCAAAGTTATAGGGGAGATAATCATTTACTGATCATTATGGATGTCGCAGGTCCAAGTCACTGGTGCTGGAGACTTCACAAAGATGAACATCCCAGCCGGCGACAGTGGAGGAGAGTTGGATCCTCATG
The DNA here is from genome assembly GCA_902506015.1 of Armillaria ostoyae. Classification (NCBI taxonomy): domain Eukaryota; kingdom Fungi; phylum Basidiomycota; class Agaricomycetes; order Agaricales; family Physalacriaceae; genus Armillaria; species Armillaria ostoyae. The sequence goes on from LR732083.1 coordinate 5,259,493, forward strand.
GAGCAGACGGAAATGGTAACCCGATTGGTGGATTAGTCTTCTCATCAGCATTCGGAGAACTCCAGCAGATACACGAGTGGACGGTGGGTTATACTTCTATTGTCGAAGGTATGTACTAACGGAGTTTGTAGAGCTTTATGGCCGCCGACCAATTCTGCTTCCGGGCTTGTAACCCTACCGGGAACAATGCCCCAGGGTGGTGTGAGTATCCGTCCCTTCCCTCACCAGGTTCCCATAGCTAATTTCCTCTTCAGGTCAACACATCTACGATGTCATGGGTTGTGCATGGAACATGCCCGCCAACTACAGCTCTGGAGTATTTGAATCGTGCCAGGGTGACAGTGGCCAGCCCATGGGTGTGTACGATGGAGCGACCTGGCAGCAGGGGCAACCCAACACACCTGCTCCCCACCCAATTCCCTCATCCTCCCAATGTACCACCGTCACTGCTCTTGGGGGTGCCGCCACTACGACTTCTAAATCCTCGACCATAACTTCAACGGTAAGAGAACCTTTCTGAAGCGAGACCAGGATGTTTACATCTCCCTGATTAGCCATCTCCTTCGGGGTCGAGCGCAACAACGGCCAAAGCACAAGTTTCAGCTACCGCAACGCAATCATCCGCTGCCTTCTCCTTGGTGCGGTCTATGGACGGATGTGATAGATATATTTATTCCATGGGTTCTGCTCTGCTGTTCTCGTTGCTCGGCGCCGTTATAGTACTTTGATACTTTTCGCCTTTTCTTGAAGCTGGGACTATGTAGCATTACTTTATTCGTACTATGTACACGTACACACGAGGGTTACCCAAAATGTTGATTGATATTTTTGTCGTTCCATTTTTTTTTGTTGTTTTCACAACCTTCATGAGTCTGTTCGCGAAACGGTATCGAGAAGTGGCAATTCGACGCCATCTTACTTCCATTGGCATTTCTTCACATTCGGCCTTCCTCATGTTAACTATCTTGACTGTTTTTTCGTATGTGGCTATTAGTAAGTGCGCAGTTTTCTCAAGCTGCGGTATTTTTATTTCTCTTCGACAGATCGTATCATTTCACTTCCCTAGAAAATTCAACCACTTCAACACTGTGGCCTTATAACCAATGCACAAAATCGTATCATACCTCAGTTGCGGCGCAATGTGGGCGTCTCGGGTGATGAGATATGTATTGGCGAGCACTTCGAAAGTTTTAACAAGCCGCCGATCCCACTCTGTCTATTGGTCCACTGGTAAAAACCAGCAGCCAACCAAAAAAGATGTAGGCAATCACACCCACGATTGAGTCCGAGAAACTAATTTATGCAGCCGACTATGTTGTGTCTAGATCTTGTGATTATGATAAAGCGAAGTCCAGGGAAGCAATGCATAATTGAATGGATCGAAAATCATCGCCACATCAATGCATTTACATGTCTAGAACATCTCATCATCATGACAGCGAATACACTATCCCCTCGGTTACGTTTTCTCTATGGAGGACATGGGTTGCGTAAATGGGAGGCAAGGTGCTATTCCTTGGAGAGTACCCCCGAACCGAGGAGTGGAGGCCACGTTGCACTCGCATATTCCCAAGGATGTTAGCCACAGTTTATCTTGGCCCGAAACCTGGGAAATGAAGAAAAAGAGAAGCAAGAAATTTCTCCTCAATCGGGAGGTGCTCCCTCCGCCCTAGACGTCGCCAAGTACGGATGCAAGTGAGCCGGCTTGCATATGCTATTTCTGGCGGGCGGCCCTACACGAGGCTCGGATAAATATTTGAGCCAAGGCATAACGCAGACGGGAGAAGGTAATGATCGGCAGGGTGACGAGAAGTCATTATGCCGTGACCCGTGAATGAAGCAACGCAGTGCTCGCGCGTAAATATAAAGTTTGTATCGGCATGCTACGCTTGTTTTACGTGCAGACGTCCAAGGTGAAATGGCGAGCTGAACTCGTGTACTCTTAGTTACAACAACTTGACGCATAGGCATGGGACGTTGGAGGAGAGCGTGAGCATAAGTAGAATCCAAGTGATGAACGGCAGATGTCGCAGGAAAGAAGGATATTTACACATTGCAGACAAGCACGCGTCGCAACTTGGGTCTCTATGGCTGCGGAACGTTGGGGGCACGTGAATTGTATTGGAATGCCCGTAGTTAAGCGGCGCTGAAGCTGCGTCTCGAAGAAGCCTAGGAGAATCGAGATGAACAACACGGTCACCAGTGAACGCCATGGTTGAGTAGCAGAAGGCGCAGGGAGTAGATTAACGCCCAATAAAGGGTGTAAGAACTTCACAGTTTCAATGTTGTAGCATTCATGGTCACGCACGAAGGCACGACCGTCGCAGTCGCTGATCGGACCGAGACCCAATTTGGCAATCGGAGCTTGAAAGCGCGATCAAATAGAAAACACACTCATACTCACAGGAATCTTCTGAGATAAGCTGTTTCCTTTGAGCATCTTTGAAGAAGAGAAGTTGGAATACATCCTCATCCAACAAAAAAGGGCTCAACCGGGAGTTGAACCCGGGACCTCGCACACGTGATGCTTACGTAAGCACTGGATTGCTCTCCCGAAGCGCGAATCATACTACTAGACCATTGAGCCACAAAAGTCGTTGTCCATTAATAGTACACGATCATAGTACGCGATCGATCACCTTTGAGGCCCGGTCTCGATCAATGCTCTACATCCATTGAACGACTGACCTTCATACGTATCGTTGAGTCCGGTTTACGATACTACTTTATTGAGACAGCCGCCACTCCCCGCGCTTCTGATCCCCCCTTCTCTGTCTCTCAGAGCTACAACGTGGCTGGCATAAGCGCGGCAAGCGCAACCAGTACCGGTACGATTGTTTATCCTCTCTTCTTCCGGCGATTCGAGTCAGAGCAGCAATAAGCGAAGTTCAATATCATTAATGCAGCGCAGCCATACCCTTTAATCGGCCACTGGTGTTCCTGTACACAGAACATCTTCCTAGATCGTTCATTACTGTTTCGTGTTCATGTCTCGTACGTGCTGCGCTTGTGTAGCTAGCAAACTTCAGGCTGTACCTTTGCGGTGAGATTCAAGGCGAGGTCTGAACATCGAATCTGGGGTGCCTGCTACAGTATTCGATATTCGTACCGGTGCCCCGAGATCTGTAGTCATATCTGAGAAAAGCACGAGGATACCAGAGATCGCTCTGGACCTTTGAGGTTTGCATATCATCGTTAGCTCGCACCTCAAGGACCTCTAGCGTCTGATTTGATAGCTTTGGTTTACAGGAACAGATTCTCCAATCTTTCCAAACCAAGAATAAGAACCTGGTGAAGCTTGTGCTACATAATCACTTATCTCTCCCCTATTTCATCTACAACACTGTAGCGGCAACAGCACTCTTTTGAGGCTCCGAGTCGGTTGCCGAACCGTTCCCGCGCTCTGGTTCTAGACCGGTTCACGGTCAGGGCTCCTCTTGACACGAGTAAGTGAACCATTCAACCATTCAGGGATCATAAATCTTATAATTAAGTGTGTATATCTTTTTACGATGCACCGGGCCCGGGTACCGTCGGCGGGGCAATGAAAGTTCTAGAGGGAACATCTGTCGGTGATCGACTTGGTGTGATCGAGTGGTTGATGAACGCTTGTGCGAGGGCGCTCCACTGGCAAAGCTGCACACGGCGCTGGGAATTTTCATCAACAATCGAAAACCCAGAACTTCTCTATTGACTTTAACCCAAGCTACCGCCAATGTATTTCGCAGGAAGGGTGGCCGCAGCGTGCCCGAAGAGGTGAAAGCTGAACGAAGCTGGGCTGGATTATTTTTATTCGTTATGTCAAAGGACACGATCCGCTAAGCCGACGCTCCCGTTGCGCTTGATTGGGGCTCTGTAAAAGCTGTCATGGGTAGCACATTTGTAGTTTACCCCTCACCGGTCGTTTTTTCGGATGTCTGTTTCCTTATCTTCAAGTTGGTGAAACGAAGTACAAATTCTGAATCGTGTTGGTTCTACAGACCTCGGTACTTGCATCATGATTGTCTGAGAGTGTACGTTAAAGCGGCAACGACTGGTGACAACTAACAGGCAATTCAATTCACAGATATAAGAATATACATGATGGAAGTCCACAGTCGTCTGGCAACGTGCCCAGGCTCTCGGAAAGAAAAGGCCTCGGAGAATGGGTGGCGCATAAGCGACCACCATCGTGAACAACTATGATCGCCACCCGGGCTCATAGAAAAAATTTTTCTGGAAGCCAGGTTCTTAAGTTTCATTTATGTGAGCGAACAGTTCAGAGTAAAGGCTTGATGTAATTTCGACAACTTGCTAGACAGATGAATACGATCAAGGTGACTGACTGAACTTATTATCGTTCTCATGCGGTCTTCATCCAAAATATGCCTGGCCAGGTGCCGTCTAACTAAATTCCCACGTTTCAAACTTTAGCGAAATGAATGGTGCTCTATAAGCTAGGCTGTATACTGCCAATGGCTGAGGTACCCGGCGGTGATAACGGAGAACATGATGCGTTCTCAGTTGTATCACAATGATCTTTCCCCACACTAGATCATTCTTTTGAGAGGTTATCCATGATGGTCCCTCGCGACACCCTGTTGATGGCTGTGCCAGTGATGTAGTTTGGACTGGTTTATAGCATTTTCCGCCGAGCGCTCAATACATAATAATTACTATTGAGCCGACTGACATTTTACGCATCGAAGCATATGTGATCACCAGGAGGCCGTCGCGCCCACTTACGCAGACTAGTTTACCTGCAAGAGACACCGCGGCTGTGCGAACCCTCGGGAGAATGGTCGCTATATAAACGCTCGTAGTGTCGCTATGTATGGAAATATATACATCGGGTACAATATTCAAATCCTTGAAATCCTCACACGACCTAATTTACATCCTAGAATACAATCGGCGAGCATTGTGGGGCCTCCCGTCAAACGAACGCCAGATGCCGAGACCACATACCTCCAGCTTGCAGTCTTCGTTCTGATAGATTAAGACTCAGCCTCACGCGGCGGACCGTAGAAGAGAGATGACATACGCGCTACTTCCTGAACGGTCAATCGAACTTTACTACGTAGGGTGGGCAACCGGTCCTCTACCAATGCCAGGATAGCAGATCCATCGGCACACGCCACATAGTCGCGACATGTATATGGCTCGCACGAGTGGGGGTTGCGACTCGGACGGCTTAGACCGTGGAGTTTTACGTTCACCTCGCGTAATGATGCTCCCGATGTGCGGGCGTCCAGCTGCGCCCATAGTAACGACTTGTCAGAAACATCGGGGTTGACCAGTTCGAGAGTGAGCGTTTCGATCGTGGGATTGAGTGGGATAGTGTCTATCCAGGCCAAATTCGTAACATGGTTGCCTATACCCACATATATGGATTTGAGACGCTTGTGGTCCTTCATGCATAAGGGCGTGGTGATATCCCCTGTTTCAGCGTGAGCAAAACATTGACATACAGATGTAGATCTGGCGTACCATTGTGGTTCACGAAAAAATCAAGATGCTCGAGTGTATCACGGGTACCCGTAACGAGCCCTACGAAGGAATTATGCCGGTTCGAGGAGATAGAAAGCTCTCGAAGGCAATCTATCCTCAATGGAGAGGAATCGTGCAGTATGAACTTGGCTACGAGACCCAGGTCATCTTCCACGAGTCGAAGCGACTCAAGATGGAGATGACGACCATCATATTTGGACGTAAGATCTTGGATATCCACATCCCTCGAAAATATCGTGATGTAGTTGAGAGATAAATGCTTGAGAGTGTCGCTGCATTCATAGAGAATACGCGCAATACCATCAAATCCGCAGAAAGTGAGATTATCGAGATCAAGAGAAGTTAGTGAAGGAGATTGAAATGTTTCGAGGAAAGATGCGATAGGAGTTTCGTGTGCATCCCAAGATAGAGAGCCCCGATGACTGGAAATAGATACACGCTCCAGATTCCGGAGCAAATCAAGAATGAATGGGAATCTAACTTTCTCCCTGTGAACTAGGTAGCCTGGTGTTCCCTCTAGGCCGTCCTGTATGCTAAGGAACTTGACAAGAGGCGCAACAGGGGCAAATCCTTCCTGAAGCAAATTGTAAAATGATTCGCAGGTGAACTTGCTACCAGCAAAACTGTTAGGCAACGGCGCGTCAACGCCATCTTGGAAGATTATGACGTGGGAGTAAAGGTGCTTGCGACTGGACGGTAGGAACGAACGAGCAACCAAAGAACATGCTCTAAGAGCTAGGAAATTATCCTGGATGCGATCGATAATCTCGTCGATAAGCTCCTGCGGCAGATATGGTTGCATGACTGTAAGATGGAAGGATGATTATTGATGCCGCTATAGTGCCGCGGCAGCCGGCAACGTGCGGTCACGAGGACATACCCAGTGATCAACCACGCTTGAACCTGCGTGAGTACGAGGACCTACATACCTGCTAATTGACCGGAAACTTTAGAAGACAGCCTCGACGTCCAACACGCCTTAAAATCCAAGACGCTGGTTGACCGTTTTTTTAGAAATCACTCTGGGAAGAAGCGCAGATGGTCAAGATAAACGCCGGGTCCAGAGACGTCGAATCAGCATGTTTCAACTGAATACCTTGATGTCCGTTCCCCAAAAACTTGAAGAACACATAGAAAGAAACTGTACGGATGCGTACCCCGGTGTCGAACACTTACCTTTCCAACAGGACACTCTGGAGACCGACGTCGCCTATTTCGCGAACGCGGTTGTTGCTCCGACCCGGAGAGAAGCGGCTGTGATCAGAGAGGGAAAAAACAGTACCCCATCCGAAGCCACAAGCGCCGGGAGCTTTGGCGAATCGGCATCGGATCTCTCGGCACGGTAAGATTACTTACGAAGTCCTGAGGGAATGTCAGCGTCACAGGGTTCACTTCCTTCCTTCAGGGTTCAGAGAAGCAATCAGGCCCGGGATTTATGACGCGAAACAGGGTCCGATTTATGTATGGAAGCTTTACAGTAGCTGCACGTGAGTGAAGAAAAAAAAACGAAGCTCAGAGACGAGAGATTCAACACGTGTAGATGTTCATGGCCGCCACTGAATTTGAGCTCAGAACCCCCGTGGGGCGCAAGCGTTGAAAGGTCGAGCGAGATCCCCATTAACAGGCACTTTATCGCGCATCCGAAGAATCTTGGAAGCTGACATACCAGATCTGTAACACGCAAGTTATGCATGATATCCATCGACATCCTGTGAAAAGGCCAACGAAGATGAGGCACAGAAATTCCATCGTCCGAAGAAAGAAACATGAAAGAAATCAACTTGCCATTTCAGCCCCATGAAAACTTGGCCGAATGTATTGAATACTAACCCAATGGGCTGTCCGAGTCCGGCAGATTCGGAAGCCAGTGATATCAAGATCACGGATATAGAGGAGTTGACTGGTCGAGATTTTTAGAAGCGACCTCGCGGAAGAAGCAGCTCCCTTTGGCTTGGGAAAGTAATAGGAGCAAATATACTCGGAAGTCGGCCCGCTTACCGATACCTGCTTGTACACCTAAACGTCGACCTCATTCGATGAAGATCAGTTGCTCGCCTCTCTTTCCTCGTTATGTTCTTCGTTGTGCGGCTAATGTCTAGCAGATGGAAAGGCGTCTAATATTTCCTTAATATCATGATCAGCCGCTCATTATTGATCTGTTCTAGGCCATGCAATAATTACTTGCTTCTTCGACGACACAGCTTGTTGATGATGTCGGTACGTGCTATTCCTTTTATGATGAGAATCAGCGAGGTAATTAACATACCGACTTCAGCGAAAGAAATATGACCATACCTTTTCGCGTGCGAGGTCTGGGCGTGTCCACGAGCGTAGCGGCTCCCTTCTTCGCCTGTCTGGTATTTTTATCTTCGTCACTGTGAGGCGAGGCCCTATATCCCAGCCATCACGCAAGCGGATCATTGAATGGTGGACGCGAGAGATCACACTGTGGGGAAGAACTGATCTTGCTGCCATATTAACACGCTCTCGTCTCGTATCAAGCCTCTCTCGGACCCGCAAGATAGGTTTCACCGCTAGACCATACCCTTCCGAGCTTGTCATTACAAACAAGTTGGCGCCTTATGTCTATGTGCGTGAGAACTCACGATCACTCTTGAGTATTTGACTCGCAGACTAGCAGCTCACCATGCCGTGAATCAAACACATGCGAGTCTCTAGTCATTTCGAAGAACACGCCTTTATGAAGAACCAACCGGTACATGTCAGTCAGCCATTGAGCTTCTTTCATTTTTAACGTTCAGTGCATGCGATTCGAAGCTAGAAGTGTGTCGCTGAGAAACACCGTGCACCCCGGCGTGAGAAGATATTGTATTGCTGGTCCTCTCTTCCCAATCCTTCACTTATTGCGTCTCCAGAAGGTATCTCGAAAATACTCAACAATGAGTAGAATGAATCCAGGAACATGCGAATCATCCGCAGTGAATGGTGTGTGAGTAACATATGGCACACTAAACCTTCTGGATATGTCGAATTGATTTAACCGTTACTAAAAGCAACATGCGTTCGATTGCATCAAACCCGCATCTTTTTTTCTCCCTCAGCTCAGAACATTTGTTGCACACGCGTGGCTGGAATATATGTCGTGAGAGGCTTTTTTATATGTACCGTCGACAGGCCACGAAGCCATCCGAGCGCCGCGTGGGAAATCGCGAGGCGGGGGATAAGTGCGCCCGACCAACCATCAATCACACTGATATGGAGATCCAGACTGCGCGTCACCTTTGTTTCTGGCTCTGTGGTAGAAATCTGATGTCGAAGTTACTTGCTGCGGCGACCGAGCATGCGAAACAGGTCCGAGGGTATTTTTGCAAGCAACGTCGGGATGTAAAGACCATGGATGAATGGGCTGCTTATCCGAACGTAACGGAGACAAGATGGGGTGATGGCCAGGAGAAGCAAGCAAGAGCGGTATCCCCGACAATAAATGGCGGTACCGCTGACCTGGCTTTCGGATAGCCCGCCGGGTCTCGGTCTCATCGTGACCGCAGCAGCTTTGCCCAAGTCAAGCGAACATAGGTATCATTTCATCGACGTTGATGCGTCAAAAGTCCGTCACGACTGTGTGTGCCTCGAGGTCGGCGTCCGCTTTGCCCAGATTCGCAAGTACAAATCTTGCGTGCATATGACGAGCCGGCTAATGAACAGGGGTTAGCACTGTGATAGCACTGGGATTCGTGATGTGTACACGTATATTATGCGGAAGCGCCAAGGGAGAACAGTGGTCTCGGACCTACGGAAATGCAAGAGACAACGCCTGCTACAAAGCTGATCAGAGTAACCGCGAGCCGGTTGTTGTTAAGAGTGGAGCAGGCGTTTGCAGAAAGGCGTATAACCAGTAAAGGAAACGAGGCTGATAGCTGCTAGCCACATGTCGCGGACACAAGGTCGAAGAAAGCGCATATAGCCAGGTTAAAGGCGCATATATGCAAGAAAGTCAAAATATATGGTTCCTGAGCAGTTCCAAAGCACGACGCAAGGGGTTTGACAGCATGATTTCTTCGAAGAAACGGCATTGTCGAAAGCTGAAGCTGGCAGTCCGTGATTTCAACGAGCACCTGCTCCGTCGCAGATTGTGCTGCAGATGTCGCCACGACCTAGAACCTCGCCGTCGCATCATGGGTACCACAATTGATGAATCTGCCACAAAGAAGCGGAAGGCCTTTCGCGGGTAATCCGAAAGCCAATTAGAAGAAGACATGAGGGAGAGAAGGATGAAATTGCAAAAGATTAGAGAGTATCTTAGGGGGGGGCAACGACGTGGTGGCGTGGTGTAATTTAAATGTCACTGTTTTGGAAGGACCAGGCACGAGACGGTGGGCGGTTGGGCGGGGATGTCATAACATGCACACTTGACATAGAACACAGGTTTCAGGACGCCAGAAATATGCAAATCGGTATTCGAACCGTTACTATATATCACCACAGTACAATTACACAACTATATAGACAGGACCCGTAAGTAGTAGATAGAGAAAGAGATAGTAGAAAGCTCAGCATGTCGACGGTGTTGATACATGTATAACTGCAGCAACGCAAGAAAGGGAAAGATCATAAGTTACTCCAATTACTAGCTCTATGTTATGTTTGTTGGACCAAACCGCTCTTCAGGCCGCCTTTCCACGCACCGTGCCCCAGGCTCACCTCCTGCTGGTAATATGGTTGGGGCTGGTGGATGTAGTGCCTCTCAGCCACCCCGAGGGAATCTCTCCGGCCACCCTGTATGGGCGCTAAGACTGGTGGAGGGCTCTCGTAGCGGTACTCCGCCTGGTCGTACACTGCAGGATACGAAGGCGTCGGCGGGCCAGAACTGTTGCTCTCTGGCGAAGGAGGGGAGATGTGGGATATGGAATGCCGCGATGACGCCGAGGAGGCGACCTCATAATACTGCGTTGGTGGAGAAGGCGTGGTATGGACGTAGGTATACCCAGAGCCCGGCTGCTCCTGGTAAGTAGACGTGCCATTGCGATATGAATAAGTGGTGGCGGACGTCGGGGTAGGCGGCATAGAAAGATGGGAGTACGGCGAGTCGGGAGAGGCGGGCTCAGAAGAACGGAGAGCAGTGGCGGGAAGCGTCGCCTGCGTGAGTGGCGGCGGGGAGTCAGGCGGGGACTGGGAATGATGGCTGTAGAGTCTAGCGGGCTCAAGGGCGGGAGGCGGGGAGACGCCGCGTTTAACGCCAGAGTTGGGACTGTTCATGACGCGTGAGATGACGGAGCGCGCCGAGTTGCGCCGTGAGCCTGGTGAGAGGTGGATACGGTAGCTGGCGGCCCGTCAGCGGCGGTGCGGCGGGGTGGGATTAGCTAATGTACTCACTGCTGTTGGAGGTTGTCCTGTCTCGAACACCTCGTCTCACAACCTGGGAACGGACACTTGTGGTTCCGCTCGCCAGTGTGGACACGCGAGTGCCGTGCAAGATGGCCGCTCGTCGTAAACGCGCGGTCGCAGGTCCCGCATATGTGCTTCTTCTTAGCGCCAGCAGTGGTTCCCTGTGCAGTCGTTGCCATCGTCGAAGACATTCCAGCTAGAGTTAAAGTCGTCGAGTGAGCGACCTTTGTGGGTTCTGCTCGGGGCATGTCTTGCCTGTATTATAAGAACAGAAAGAGGAAATCGAGATACAGCCTCAAAAAGGCGCGACCGTTTATGTTCTCTTCTTGGCTCCGTGGTTCTGTACGTAACACCAATCTTCGTCGAATTTGCATTTGGCCCAATTCAATAAAAACCATTTAAAAGTCCCGCTGAACCGAGCTGGTTTGCTTCTCAAGTGGGTGCCCCTCGCGACCAAGTTACCCGTAGTTTCACGTGTTGCCTCATTTGTTTCCTCGTTCATTGCCGACAAACAGCCTCCTACTGACATCGAATCGCAGCAATCCACCACCCGTCCATCTCTTCACCCACGTTCTCCCTTCCTTCCCTCCTCCTTCTTCCTCTTTATCATCTCCACCCACACGTAATAGCGTCATTCAATACTCCGTCGACAACACCACATCCCACCTTCCTTGTCTCGTCCTCATATACATTTTACGACACTCCACAACGAAAGCGAAATGTTTATTTCCCTCGAAGCTATTTCCTGGCTTAACCTTTTTCGGTGGCGGACGGATTTTCAATTTTTCTGTCGTGTAACGTGTTCTTTTTCCCAGCTGCTAAATCCTATCGTGATCAGATCTCGATTTTTCAGGTAGGCTTTTCAACTTTTCGCTCGCTCCTTCTATGCTTCCTTCTCTACTTCCTCGAAAGTTCTCATGCTGTAGTGTGCACTCACGGGTGTTATGTTTTGTGTACGGAACCCTCCGAGTTCATCCCATCCCAATTTCCAATCTTACCTACGGCTGCACCCCCCCACCCCTCTTCTGTCACGGGCCCAATGGAGCTTCCCGAAATTTCGGAAGATTCCCTCTTCGCATTCGGATGTGGCAAATGGGAACCGACAGTATGGTATGTTCGTTACGCTCGTCTATCATTGTTGGAATGAAACTCCCTCTTGCCTTATTACCGACGACCATCAGACCCTGATCAACCTAAGCAAGATAAAATTGCACTGACATTGTCAATTAGTTGGTAAGTTGTGTCTGTCTGCAACATACGAGTCCAGAAGGTTCGAGAGCAAATGTTCAACCGTAACGTTTTTTCAAAGCTTCGAGTGGCGCAGCAGAAGTACCTTTCTTTCGCGGCAGAAGACGTTACAATCGTGGGTTCAGGGAGAGTGTGGTAGGAAGTCTTTTTGGAAATTCGACGGTTCCGTTGGAAAATGTGGCCACAATGTGCTTGGCTCCAACCTCGAGATTTACGCGAACTCGAATCTTGGAGTATGAACCTTGCCCATCAAGTACCTTGGAAAAATATCATTGCCTTGCCTGTATTTCTCCGCTTCCCCCGACGGGTGCGGGCTTGTCCTCGTTCCATCAAATTACGGTATTCACAACGGTGAACGGTAGCTTGTTGTTTCTTGGCCTTCGCGCGCCCCATGGAGTCTGCGCTCTCAGTAATGGGTACGACGAACACGAACACGAACTTGAGGCGAACTCGGAGTCCGAAGATAAGGCCGCTTCGAAACCACGGATTGCCGAACCCGGGGCAGTGATGCGCCTCCAACTTCCGCGCTCCTTGTCAGTTAGATTTTTTGTACTGCGTTGCTTCTCCCCCTATGAAGGACGCGATATTAATAGTGCCGTTTCACGAAGTGTATACGTTTTAATTATGGCTTGTCAGAATACGTCGCTGGGAAGTTGCGTGAGATGAGGACATAGATAGATGGGAATAAATTGAAATGGACTTTTGTTGGGAGAGCTGGAGAGCTGCTCCGCGGCCGGTCGACGCCACTGTTCACAACCTCACAGTTCGACTCGGCTATCCAGAGTATTTCAACTTCTTACCGACTTTATCCATCTGTTGATGGCCTCTAAGGAGACTTGAACCCGCCTCTTTGCCTTCTGAGAAATCTTGAATTTTTCAATGATGTCACCGCTTTGATGTGAGCCCGACCCTCCAAACGACTGATAACCGTGAGCTCGTTCAGGCACGCGCACCATCAAATGGCTATCGCCTCCCTTGCCTTGAAGGAGTTACTTCAAGGGAAAGCGGAGGCTTTTAATTTTGATTTGCATGGACTGAATGTGAAACCTACAACTAGAGTTTCGAGGGAGGTCAGTAAGAAAGAGGAAAAAGCATTGAACATTCTTCGCGGCGTGATATGGGCATGAGAAGAATCGCACGCTTGACGTTCTGGGGACTGGCATGGAATGGACTTAGTGCTGCAATGGTCCTACCATACGTTCAAGTCAATCACCGGTCCGAACATCCTGACAACAAACGTTTCACCTACCCACAATTGGCAGCTCGGACTGTATGCACTGTGAGCGAACAGAACGGAGGCTTTTACTGGTCGGACGTGTTCATTCCATGGCAGTAGCCTAAAAAAATACGGGGGAAGTCAACCTTTGCTGGAGAGACATAAACATGTCAAACAAGACTCAGTGGCGACCTCAGACATCTCCGAGAAGGGCGGAATTGAGGAGGTACGTAGCTTGACGACAAACTCAAGCCGCAACGGGCTTCCCTGATCTCCCTGTCCCTGCCCTATGACCGACGAGGATTCATCGACATCAGTTCCTGAACCCTGATCACCCAGATAGGCGCATCGAGCAAGAATAACGCCCTGAAGCATTCCTGAGCCCCGTGTTTACTTGTACGAGTTAAGGACTCGGGACCGACACTCCGAACGTTTCAATAAGAAAAATTGTTAAAGATAAGGTGAAGACGGGGGTGAACCGTGCGTACTTGGGGTCATGATGTTTCACACACGAAAGAGGCTTAACTCAAAAACCAGCTCCAGTTGCTGTGCTTTGATATCATTTAAATCAGATGGTGGGAACAATCACGGGGGAAAACGTACATAGATGTCCATGATTCCGTAGACTTCTCCCGTAAGCTCTGCTTCTTTTCATTTCTCAGCGGCAAATTCTCTGGTGCGCATTGATAGCCATATATAGCGAGAATCCTACGCGGAGATTAGAGACAATATGAATGCCTTCGGTAAATTGGACGTCACTTGCATCCTTCAGTCAAGGTTCTGCCAATGTCAAGCGATGCATGGTCCAGTATCCGTCGGTTTAACACAATAGCCGGGGTAGGCTCAGACTTGTGCGTGCGCTTTCATGAAAAAAGGTGAACTTATAACCCAGAGTACTTACTAGTAGTATACGAGGTCTGGTATATCAGTGTCAGAGTAAGACTCCGTACGCCAGGGGGAGATACTCACAAAGAAATGATGGAATGCATCGTCGGGGGTGATAGCATTTCCTTCATACGGCCCTTGATGCGAATGACTGTCTCCCACACCACGAGGCACTAGATGATACACCACATATCCTTAGCATTCATATATATCCACAGATAAGATCTCTCGTTTACGCCTTTAGACTCTTTTACTAGCCTCAAATAGCATGCCAAGAGCCGTTCAACCGCGTAACAATTGATGTCGCCTCCAGAAAGCAGAATCTGTCCAAACTACCGTCGCTTGAAGGTTGTATAATGGCACAGCCGTCAGTACTTACACGGGTGTCGGTGGAGATAACGAAGAGTACGAGCACGATGGCGAGTGACATCGCAACCTGGGGCCTAAGCTACAATGGTGTGAATCGGTTCGAGATATCGAAAGCCGGTGTCCACTTCGTCGTCCGGCGGCCATGAGGAAGTATTGGTATTTCCAGAGCTCCGACATCCCGATATCAAAGAACTAAAAAGAGCGAGTCAATGGAGATGCTGCCTCAGTCTGGACAAACAATTCACGGCGCCTTTCTCCCGGTAGATAACCCCAGATTCCCCGCCGGTTACTGTAGAGTCGTAAACTTTCGAAAAAATCACGCTATGACAGTATCATTAAAGCGCTGGCTGATGCTCCACTGATGAGGAAAAAAGAAGTCACCGTAGCGCGGGGAAAGGAGGTTACCAAGCCATCGGAGAGTATCATCACTGCAATAGGATTCATTGACATAGCGAGGCGAGAGAGAACAGCTGAGTAATGGAAGGAAGGAAGAAGAATCGGACGAGTCAGAGCTACGTCACGCGTTGTTTGTCTCAGCTTGGCAGAAGATGTGGCCAAATAGTGTCCCACTAGTAACGCGCCACTTGCCTTCCAAAACTTCCATGCACGATGAACAGGGCCGCAATCGGCAACCGTTTTTTCCTTTGGCATTGCTGGACCTATCTTGTATGACCTAGCTTGGGAGAAGAATAATACGACAGGTTTCGGGTTTTTTCAAGACCTGTCACAAAAATGACATAAAAATCTTGCCCCCTTCAAAGGGACTTGAAAGGATCCAACATCACATCTCGTTTTCAGTTGGTAAAATTAGGGTTGAAAAATCCATTCCGTAAACGAAACCTTTTCAAGGTCTTGTTTCCTTGTTCAATGCGCACCAGTCCCTATAGTGTATGCATCTCTTTGCTACAATACGACGGGGTTTTCTCATTCGGGCGACTGTTATAGTTATCGTTACTAAGGTTACTTTGTAAGGTAGCTGTACAAAGGCGGCGGCGAATGCCTGGCATGGAGATGTCAGAAAGACAAGTGCGGCGCTTTCCTTCTCTTTGTCTTCGTATTCAGATAAAAGCCTTTGCAGGACGGTCAAATTCTCCATCTGCTCTTGCGCATCTCTTCCGATCTCTGTCTCAACCTCTGGTACGGACATATCTTCGTCCACTGCTTCGTATCTCAAATTTGACTATAGCGTTCCAATCGAAAATATTGAAGCTCTCGTCGAACCATGAATGGAAAATCATCACGGTACATCCATCTCGAAGATCTCGCTTGAATTCTGTACTCATATTGATAATAGAATCGCCCAAGAGCCCATTCCTCTTTGTGATCAATGCGAACACACATTCTGCCCATCCGCCACTCGCCCGTCTCCTTCCTTCACAGAACAGTGTCGCGATTTTTACACCCCAGCCAAGCGACAACGCGACGAAATCATCCGCGAGATATCACGTCTTGAAGACGTTGCCGATGATTATGACCGCGAATTAGCACGACTGCGCGACATCGTCACTCGACTCGAGTCAGGAAGAGCCCAGGTGCAGACCCATATCGACGACTACGCTAGCCTAACTTCAGCGCCTATTCGCCGCATCCGCAGTCCCCTTTTCCTGCCAAACGATCCACCTACCCTTTCTTCACCTGCCCATTATGACCCGGACAGCATTCTCAAGCGCATATTCACACTCGTCTGCCTCCGTGACGAGGACGATTCCAAGTCTCACATTCAGTGGCTAACGCCGTTGGTGATATCACACGTCTGCTCTCACTGGCGCAAGGTATCCTTGGATATGCCCGAGATGTGGTCATACCTCGACATCAACTGGCTAACAAACCCAACAGCTGATCTCGAACTTTTACGCTTGTATATCGCCCGCACTAAAGCGGACACCCCGTTATCAATCAGGATTGATATGGAAACCTCTTCTTCCCACTTCTACCACCAGGCCCTCACTCTACTCCTGGATCATGCTAAGCGATGGAGGGAGGCAATCATCATCGTTGATCACCAGGTCCTTCAGAGCTTCCTCTCTGGCCACTTCGACATCCTGGAGAGGCTGGTGCTTTGTATTTAGAACATCCAGACGAGCAATCCTGTCAAATATTTCAAATACGTCCCTCGACTTCGCTACGTCAAAATCGATGCGCCATTGGGCGATTTATTATCACCTTCCTACCTACAAGGCATGCTGGACCTGAAACATCAGGAAGGTCACTCGGATATTCTTTCTTTCCAGCCACATCAGCTCGATGTGCCAGACCTTCATCTTTCGCTCTTCCCTGAATCCCCAGTCGTGTTCGTCCAGTGGACCAACATCAGAGCATTTACCATCCATTCCCTCACTCCCGATTTCGAGACGCGCCTACAGATGATAACCATGCCCAACCTGGATCGTCTCAACATAGCCTTGCACCGAGACTATAAATTTGACATCTCATTCTTTCAATTCCTTCTCTGCCTTGTCAAGGGCTCTGAGTGCAAGCTCAGCAGTTTCAGCCTAGACATGACGCACTGCCGCGGGAAACACCGTCGTGAACACAAGGAGAAGTTCAAGATGGACGAAAATGAGTTTTGGGACTTTTTACACGGGGTTCCTTCGATTACGGAGCTCCGGATCGTCGAGCCTCGCGGTTCGGGGTGTGGACATTGTAATATTATTTCAGATATGCTATGTTCGCTCATCGTCATGGACGGCGATGATCCAAGCTCCGTGACTCTCCCCCGTCTGAAGAAGCTGGAGCTGGTCTGGACGGCTTCGCTGGGTTGGGGGGATCTCGTGCCTATGGTCCAGAGTAGACTGGAGGAGCGCGAGGTGGTTGGAAGGACCATGGTTATCGACAGTGTCACAATCGGGGAAGAGTGGGGGGGCGTAAGCGAGAGCGGGGGCGACGACGACATCAGTATGAGCGATGCATCTTCCTTGATGAGTACTCTTTCGGGTGAACATGACAGGGACAATGCTGTTGTTCTCAGCGCTCTGGACACTCTCATTATTGGGGCACGAGGTGAAACAGAAGTGGACAGTGATATGCGGGAGTGGATGGGGGATCTAAGAACTCGCGGAATGGTTGTACATCTACTATAGTCTTTTCTTACTCCTGGCATGTTGATTTCCTTCGCCTTTGGTACACTACTACTTGGTAATTACAGTGACACCATATGACCCGTATAATGTGATTTCTTCCTCGTTCTGTGCAGACTTGCAATCTTCAGTTATAGTTTGTCGCTTGTTTGTCGCCGTAATGTTCACCGTCTACCTCATTCATTCATTCTGTCCTTCTAATGCACTGTTTGACCTAATTCCTTCTCATAGACACATCAAGTTCCCTTTGGTATCTCTTTCAAGTTGAGCCGCAATGACACATTCAAACAACATTCAAAATCACCTTGGCCAGGCAGCCAATTACGTCACGCGTTGTTTGTTTGAGCTTGGTCGATCAGATATCGGCCGATATGTATTCCACCTTTCTTCCTTCTTCCATCCCATCGCAACATGGAGACGATCTGGCCGCTCTTAGCTCAATCATTGCTGGTCCGGTGTATCTCTCTGCTGGAGTACTGCATGTCATCCTCGATTATTGACGATGCCAAAAGTTCTGTTACGATGATCTATTTTCGTCGGGTTTCCTTGTTAAGGTAGCAGGACAAAGGTTCTCCTTCAGTCGGAAAATCGGATAGTTCTCGCACTTCATGGGGATGGAGA
The DNA here is from genome assembly GCA_902506015.1 of Armillaria ostoyae. Classification (NCBI taxonomy): domain Eukaryota; kingdom Fungi; phylum Basidiomycota; class Agaricomycetes; order Agaricales; family Physalacriaceae; genus Armillaria; species Armillaria ostoyae. The sequence goes on from LR732083.1 coordinate 5,277,745, forward strand.
ATCGTGGAACGAGTCAGGTGCGGAACCTTTTCCTTTCCTTTGTCTTGATGCTCATATATACCTCCCTTGCAGTACTGCTGACTGCCTTCGTTTCCGCTCTTTCTTGCCTCTCCACGTTTCTGTCTCTATCTCTGGCAGGGACGCATTTCTGTATACCCTTTCATATCTCAAGCTGTTTGACGTTAGTCTTTCGATTAAGAGGATTGTTTGTCTCTTTGTACTATGACCGGGAAAAGAAAGTCAAGATCGCGGTATGCTCTTCTCAAAATAATTTGTCTGTTTGTTTTGCTCACATTGTGGCTGGTAGTGGGAATTTCTCTCGGTCTATTGTTCTTTGTGACCAGTGCCAGCACGCATTCCGTCCCTCCGACACTTGCCCCCCGACTTCTTTCACAGAGCAGTGTCGCGTTTTTTATACTCCATCAAACAGGCAACGCAAAAAGATATTCCACGAAAAGTCGCGCCTTAAAAAGGTTGCCGCTGATTATGATCGCGAATTGACGCGACTGCGCGACATCGTCACTCAGCTCGAATCAGAAAGAGCAGATGTGCAAACCCACATCGACATCTGCACTAGCCTAGCTTCAGCGCCTATGCGCCGCCTGCGCAACCCACTTTTCCAGACAAATGATTCGCCCACCCTTTCTTCCGAACGACATGACCCGGACAAGATTCTCAAGCGCATATTCACATTCGCTTGCTACCGTGACGATGATGACGATTCCAAATCTCACCTTCAGTGGCTAACCCCGTTGGTGATGTCCCACGTCTGCTCTCATTGGCGCAAGCTATCATTGGATATACCCGAGATGTGGTCCTGCCTAGACGTCAGCCGGGACCTACACCCAGAGTCTAATATGGAGCTCTTGCACACGTACCTCGCCCGTACTGGAGCGAATACCCCGTTATCAGTGAGGGTTGAGTTGGATATGCACTGCTCTTTCGTACGCCGGCATGTCCTCAATCTATTGCTGGGTCATGCCGGGCGATGGAAGGAGGCGGTCATCATCGTTGATCACCAGCTGCTTTTTCAGTTCCTCTCTTGTCCCTTTGACATCCTGGAGAGATTGGTGCTTCGTATTGGGAATATTCAAAGCAACCGTTCCGTCGAGCATTTCGAATTCGTTCCTCGACTTCGCTATGTCATAACAGACGCAGCACTAAGCGTTTTGTCCTTCCCTTACAGCGTACGACGCATGGATCTCAGGGAAAAGGTGGATAACTCCGAGATTGTTTGTCTCGAGGATTATCAGCTCGATGCACCAAACATACATCTCTCGCTCTTCCCCGTATTCAGAGACGTGCGCGTTCAGTTAACCAACCTCCGAGCGTTGACCCTTCATGCCCTTCCCTCCAATTTTGAGATGTTCGCACAGACAGTCACCATCCCTTTCCTGGATCGTCTCAGCATCTCCTTCAACAACGACTATACCTTCGATGTCTCCTCGTTCCATTCCCTTCTTTCCCTCATCAAATGCTCCAAATGCCAGCTGAGCGCTTTCAGCCTTGACATGACGCAATGTCCAGGAGATCACTGTTCCTCGTACATACAGAAACTCCAGAGCGGAGATATCGTACTGTGGGATTTTTTGGTTGGGATTCCTTCAATTACGGAGCTCCGCGTCATCGAGCCTCGTAGCTCGAAGTGTGTACATTGTAATATGGTCACGATGCTTCTCCGGTGGCTCGTCGTCACCGATATTGGCGAAGTACATAGTACTCCTCTGATTCTTCCATACCTGAGGATGCTGGAGCTCGTCTGGACGGCTTCCCCGGATGTTCTTTCGCTCAAGACTATGGTGGATAGCCGGGTAGAGGAACGTACCGTGGTAGGAAGAAACGTGACCCCGGTTGATGTCGAAGCCGAGGAAGGGAACAGAAGCATGAACGGCGATGATGGCGAGGAGACCAGCATGAGTGATGCTTCTTTCGAGACCTGCCGTTCGAGCATTCGTTCAAGCGAATGCAATAATGACAATAATGTCATTGTCAGCGCTCTGGAGTCTCTGGTTATCGGGACGCGAGCAGAAATAGAGCTAAACAGCGACATGATGGAATGGATGAACGAGCTGAGAGCCCGCGGTATGATGGTGCATTTATGGTAGTCTTTCTTCCCCTTGTTCTTTCGACACCTTACCCCGTTTTCTCGCCGGTACATTACCACTTTGTAATCGCATTATCCAACCTCTAGGATAGATACATTTTCGTCTTTTCAACATAATCATATACAGTCTTCTAATATCAGTCTCTTTGGTGTCAGTGGGTCCTTGGGATCGTTCAAACGGTCAATCTATAACCCGATTACTTTGATTATCGTTCTCTACCTAAAGGGATGAGGAAGCAGGAGGGTCATGGTGACGTTTGGGGTAGTTGGCCTCGGATCTATCTATGGATGTGTCTGGAATCGACATATGGTTCACCGGGGTGGGTCAGCAGTGAGCCTCGCTTCAGCTTTAGTGCATCAGCCACGGCCGCCCGCAACCAGTCTTCCAAACTGGTTCAGTTAAATGATGAATAATGAATACAACTTCACCGCGCCCAGAACGCGTCGAATGTTTCTAATCCCATAGCAGTTGGGACGCGTGCGTGTCTCGGTACTTCCAACGGAGATTGTGGGAACTCCGCTAATAGTCAGTGGCCATATATCACAAGGGCGCCTTCTATGAACTCATTCTCGGAGCATAAAAATGGTTGGATCTTCCAGGGCGAGAAGTTTCGAAAAATGGGGTACAACCATCCTGTTATCTCTTGAAAATTTGTACGCTAATTTTGAATATCCATTGCTACGTCATAGACTGACAGGAAGCTGGAGGTGGTCCCGATCTGAAGTCGTCGCACTGTTTCCGATGCAGGTAGTATTTCCGGCTCCGAACAAGCACTTAGGTAGGTACTCCATTTCTATTAGTCAGTAAGCGTATTGTTAGGACAAGTAAGTTATTCGTACTGTAGATATTGCTATAAATTATCTCTTTGCTATCTCCTTAAGTCGTAAATGCGACACCATAAAATCAGTGTCAGTCATTATCACTCCTCCGTTTTCCTCTCCTCCAATCCAAGCAGCCGCTTCTATCCTGAAAGCCCTTGTCTGCTTGACCCTGAACAGCGAGACGGGTATAGGTATCATGAATTTGAGGTACCAACCATCGCGCGTCAGCTCATCAGCGTCATCCCAGTCCTCTTCCTCCCCGTCCGATAACTCGAAATCGTATTTCTTCTGCAAAGATAAACAGCTTACTTTGCAACGCCGTTTCTTCATTAACCAATTCGCCTCAGCCGTCTTCCTCCACACGGGAAACACACAGATGCCTAGAGAGCCATCGGACTTGCCCCACCCAATCGGCCCTCGGTAATCGACGTAGAAGTCTGATTGCATGCAGCGGGGCTCAAGATCCGGAGTAGTCTGTGAAGATGAGGGCGGCTCGTAGTCGAACGACTGGCATCGAAAGTCAATGTACCGAATGTCTGGAGTATTCTCCATTGGGACACCCTCCCACCGTTCCGGATCTTTGAAAATAAAGTGCATTCGCGCTGGAATCGCGAGGACTCGACTAGATGAGAAGTGCGAATCAGTACAGGAAGAAGAACACAAGGAAGAAAACACAACGAACCTGTCATCTATATCCCAAACATCAAAGAACTGCCCACTCTTCTCGTAAAATGTCAGAGAGACGTTCATATCCCAGACCGTCGGACGGATAGCGGTATTGGAACGGCGGGAACCGTTATCTTCGTCATCGGATTCATCGTCGTCCGCGCAAACGTCGTGCTCACGAAGCTTTTGGGGTAGATTGAATCGCTGGGGAACAAGGCGTTTACTCGTCACGGAACAAAGATCGTCACGACGAGGAAAAGGTAGCTTCTGGCCATAAAAGTACGTCGGTAGCTGTGGGCCTGGCGCCAAGAAGGTCTTGGGTGGAGGAACGGGGACCGTAAGACCATCTTCGTCAGGGATAGTAGGAATGTCGTCGTCGACACAGGGGTAGACAACGATGTCATCCCCATCTTCAAGAGCACGTTTGTCCTGGGTATCAAGCCCCTTCCCCGATACTTTTCGAGCACGAATAGTGTCTGTGGACGAGGTTCGCTTCGTTGGGAATTTATACAGAGCACCTCCATCTTTATGACCGTTCAATGTTACACGGTTTCGCGAATGTTGTCGATGTGAACGTCCTCGATCGCGAGTGGCAGGAGTGGCACGGAGAGTTTCTGTCGAATCTGTTCTTTGGAGCATAGGTAGAAAGGGCTCCGGAGTACATGGACGGTCATAGATCTCTGGCTTGAACGCCTGTGCTGGTGTAACATGGAGCAAGTTGTTCGAGGCGTACGATCTGCTGAGGGGTGCCATAAAGGAAGACAGAAAGACAGAGGATAAATGAATGTCGAAGTTTAAAGCCAAGTGTGGTGGCTACTGGTCAAGTATAGGTAAATCAGCAATCGGAAACAAAGTATACATGCCACTCACGGAACAAGGACTCAGCCTCAAGGCCATTGTTTGTATGTGCGGATGCAGTATATTTCCCGTGATCACGGACATGAGGCGTGGATAGACGTGGATACATGCATTCTGGGGATGAACTGAGACTCCAGGCGAAGATATTGCGACGAGTATAACCCAGGCCACGGCAGAGGAGACTGCTACTTGTGGCACCGGGAGCTGTGAGCCTTTACCCTCGAAAATGTTGATACCCACTTCGAAGTCCTATGCACAGAGAATCGAATAAAATCTACTCATGATACTGATCGAAGTCAATATTTGAGGGATTTCAAGGATCGCCATGGTAGTCCTGTCGATCGTTTATTTGATCGTGGTCGCTGGGAAAATTTGACGGCCCGGCAGTTTCCGCCCACTGTCCGTACTGCCGCACTCACTTAAGTGAGTGACCCTGATTCTCCTGCTACCAAGAACAGTGACATCCTCCTCAGTGCTATATTCTTCGCTTCTCACTCTAGCTGACGTTTTCTGATCACTTGCATATGAATATAACATGGAGGTAAGGTCGTGCCTGGAGTCCTTGTCGAAGCCTGCAGTTTTATGGTTCCGTAAAGGATCTCTCCATCACACAACGCATTGGTAGTACGTGAGCTCGCGTGCTGCGTGATCATCCCTTCGCGATTACACGGTTGGACAACGTAATACGGGAGCCTTGTTCCGAGCGTAGTAATAACAATGTCACGGGAATATGTAGTTGCACTCGTGTTGGACTTCTTTTTCACACTTGCTACATTCTCACTCAGCACGTCCAGGACCAAGATACCCCATCATGCCAATGGGTCATTCATCTACACAACAGCCATTGTCTTTTACACAAAGGATAACCCTTCTCGCAGTAATCTGTCGACTTAGTGAGTAATCTCTGTTTAATTCCGAAATCAGCTGATATTTCTCGAATTCAGTGGTCTATCTGCCTTGGCGCCTCTTCGCTTCATTCTTCACCCATGAGCGCAACAGGAGTTGGCGACAAATCTGGTCTTTGGTTGTATTCAATGTTTTCCTGATGCATGGCGAAGGGCTACCTGCACCAGGATCTCTCAGCAACTATAGAGCTTGGACGACGACGACTGGTCTGAAGCCCAATGTTGAAGAGCTTTGCAATGGCGCCAATCTCCTCTGGGTTGGTCCAAAACGTCTGGATAAAGTGTTCTTTTATTGCCACGGTAAGGCATTTCTCGCGCTCTCCCTGACTAAGACAGTTTGTACCACTGTCCGAGCCTGAATATGGACCAGACTTCTCATACTGATAGTTCTCATGGCCACGTTTTGGCTCATCCTTCTAAATCTGACAACGTGTCTGTGGATAGCAAATCGCCGGTGCAATGGAGGCCGTCGATTTCAAGTCCATTTTATCTATTATCTGTTGATACCTGGCTTCACTTTTACTAATGCGCTTTCACAGGAGGAGGGTACAAGCTCAGCCTTGGTGAAAAACAGCTCTCCTGGTTGCGTTACATGCAGCTCGAGCTCGAAAAGAAGGGTATTAATATGGGGATTGCCATCGTTTCATACAGTACGTACGACGCTCGTGAACTGCTAATCAGGTATCGATCACACCGCATTGCAGATCTCCTCCCCAACGCCGTTTTCCCCAGCCAATTACGCGAAGCAACCGACGGCCTTAAACACCTCATAGCCGCAGGCGCGTTACCGGAGAATATCATCATCGGTGGTGACTCTGCAGGAGGAAACCTCGCACTCCAGCTCCTCTCCCACATACTTTATCCTCTACCCTCGATTGAAACAGCTCCGGTCCGCTCTGATGCGCACTTTCGCGGTCTACTCCTCATTTCTCCGTTTGTCGGAGCGACGGAGGACGCGAAGACGCCGTTTCCACTCCTCGCGCGCCGACACGAACGTGATTTTATTCCGGCAGAGTACCACAGTGGGGTTTGTCAGGACCTTCTGAGGGATGTCCCGAAGGATGACATTGGGTACGTGGATGTTTTGGAAGCGCCAGAGGAGTGGTTCAAGCCTCTGGGTACATCGGTCGGTCGAATCCTCGTCACGGCTGGCGAGTGGGATTTTCTTCGGGAGAAGTCCGAGCGGCTTTATGAGAGGTATTTGAAACCCTTTCATGGCAACGCCAGGTTTGTGCTGGAGAAGGATGGAATTCATGTGACGCCGATATTCGACTTCATCGCGAAAGAGAAGCGGTTGAGCGACTTGACGCCCCTAATGATTGAATGGCTCGCTGATACCATGGAGAAGTCCCAATGAGGTCACAAAGGAAAAGCATTAGATAGTCTTTGTGCATAGCAAGATATGGGATTCGTTTATACGTGGTCGTAAGAACAGCATGACATACTTTGAAACATATTGAGAACGGTATACAGTGACTACAAAACTTGGTGCACGAAAACTAGAAAACACAACGAAATCAAGCGCAAATTAAGCGCGACAATTGAGAATCTTGAACATCTCCTGGCATTGCCACTCTTCTCCAGATCTCAAATTCCCAAAGCTTGTATCCCCGGGAGCAAAAGACTGCGATCGCCCAAAGTCGATGAGACGGAAGCGCCGGTCTTCCTGTTTCCGGCAGATCGGCCAGTCACTCATGTCTCCATGCTGAACGAGGATGTTCCTTGGGTAGACCGAGTTATGCAACCATCCCTCGCAATGTATGCGGAAGAGTAAAGAAGCACATTCGTGTCTGAAACGAGCATCGGTTAGTCTGGGATTCCTGGAAGAAGGAGATAGCTGTACCGGTCATCCATGTCCAGCTCGTCAACATCGACAGGCACGCCGCAATCTTCCAGGAGCAAAATTGGACTCAGGTATTCCCCATCTTTCGCCTCACCCTCCTCTGGAACATAGTAGCCGTAAAACTGGGGAACGACGGCAAGCGCGGGTGTAGGATCATGAAGGGGCGGAATGACATTATACCCGCTCCAGTGCTGGAAGAAATGCTCGGGAAACTGCTGATAGTTCCTCGCCTCGCGCTCGAGATGATCGTCGTTCTCGATAGAAAGTTTGGCCCCAACGCTGACTTTGAACGTCGTCGGGGCTCGGTTACGCATCTCTTCGTGCTCGCAGAAATTCCCGGGAGTCGTCCACTTGACATCGATAGGAACCCGACGATTAGCACCCTCATAATACGTGCGAGATTCATGCCGACCACCCTCAGTGAGGACGACTCCGACCTTCTCTGTTCCGTGCACGCGATCTACAATCTCCAGCTCCTGGCCAGGCCTCGTCCTTTCCTCGATCCACATTTTTCCCTGCCTCCCATGCTTAGCAGCTATGGCCACCATCAAGTCCTCCATCTGGTAATCAAGAGGCTGAGTCTCGTCGATCTTCGCCTCGGGTTTTTCTTCTCTTAGCTTTTTGAAGAGCGCCTGCTCAACACATGCTAGACAGGTGTACGGCTCCATCACCAGGCTGCGGGGAATCTCCCATGCGACACGGTAGACATACGAGTGGTTGCCCTTACCGAGGCGGTCACAGGAATTGATGTACAGGTGAGCATCGGGAGTCGAAAGAGGAGTAGGTGGGATAAGAGGGAACTCCGCAAAGGTCACTTCGATAACCGGACCTTCCTTTACCTTGCCAGTTATGATTTCCTCCGACGCGGTGGCATAAATACGGCCTTCCCTAGGTTGGCCTTCAGCAGCCGCAGCAAGCTTAGCTCGTTCCTTGGCGATGGCGTCTCGAGTCTCTTGGGTGAGATGAAGTTTGTAGGTACGAGGAGTAGAACGATCTTCAGCGGGTCGGTGAGATCCGGTATGAACGTGCAGAATATCGTCTGGGTCATGAACAATCAATTTCTCCGGAAGTAAATGAAGTGGCAAATGATTTTGGAATTTCAAGTAGCGCTTAGAAGAAATTCTGTCTCCATCCTAGAAACCACTTATAAATTTACTGAAAAGGTAACGCTCGTCTAACTTACGATTTTAAACTTTTCATCAAATAATTTTTGCACACCAGGCGCTCGAAGGTCGTCATCCCTAAGTAATACCTCCATATCACACGGGAGTAATTCCTCAGGGTCCGCCTCGTCCTCAGCCCAAGCGATCTCGTCTTTCGCATGCTCGAACTCTCCAATCTCCTTCATCCATGCGCAGAGTTTGCTCCCAGTAGAAATCGTCGACAGATTTTCGCAATCCGGTATACGCCTCGTGCGGAAAAAATCGAGCACAGTGGCACCCCACAAAGGCAGGTTATTACCTGCAACTTTACCAGGCGGCGTTGCTTTCATGATAGGGCCTTTAGGATCTCGAGGCCACTCCCGAACAATAACACGTCTCCGGACGTTCTTAGCTTTCGGGTCTGGGGTTTTGGGCAGGTCCTCCTGCTCAGAGTCCTGCTGAGTCTCTGGTCGACGCTGGTTCAAGTTGTGATCTTTGACAAGATTTTCGGCGAATTTCGCGTTGGAGAACATGCCTCGAAACCCATTTTCGAGGTCACCAGCAAACATACTGGGAAGGTAGAGCAAGATGAAAGCGGGCAAAGGTAAGGGCGCTTGAGTGACTAGACTATGGCGAAACTCAAGATGAAAACGCGAACTGTCACAATATCGCAATCACGTGGATTCAGTCACGCTGGACCGTCCTTTAGTCGACAGAGCAGGATACTTACACTAGGATAAGATAAATGTGCGGCAGAGGGGAGAGGAAGGGTAACTTAAGTCTCCAGAGTGACTTGTACGGTATGGTTGTACCAAGTTACCTTGGTAGTAGATACTGCGGACACACTAGAAACGAGCGGCACTTGAGCGGCACGAAGGGGAAGCAGATGGTGAAGAGGTCGACAGCGAAGCACAGACCTCGTCAGCGTCGCTGTCAAATTCTTTGTGTTTACACATGTAGGTAATCGAAGGTATCGCCATCTGCTTCTTTATCTTATCTCAAGTTAAGCCCTCGCTCGAGTCGTACCTCGCTATGGGCTTATCGCGGAATACAAGAGACTAAAAGTCCTGAGCTATAGGCCAGTAGCTCGGAAGATCTCGTTGTCGGAAGGCTGCGCCCTATTCGTGATTTTGGGTCACAGAAAATGCCTTTGACGAGCCTGTCATATTGTTTTCAAGACAGAAATGCGGAATGTTAATACAGAATTAGTCGAATAGGCATGTATACTACTTATATACAGCGTCGTCGCAAAATACTGCCAAGCACCAGCGACGAATCAATACGAGAAAGTCGGCAAGTCATTTCGGGGTTACGAGTCCATCAGAAGACCGTTTCTGCGCCTTCCGGCAACAAAAAAAGAGGGAGACCATTATAAAACTAAGGAAACTTCGGTGCACCGCTCCCAAGAGAGTCTAGAAAAAGTCGAGTGAATTGAGATCTTCAAAAATTGGGAATCGCATTGTCATAAGAGTCGTCGCCTCACAGCGATCAATGGGAACAGGATGATGGAGCTGAGCCAGGTCGGAAAGAAGAGCCCGAGACGAATGCAACCGCATTGGCACTGGCGATCTGGCGGCGCATGGACTACACTTACGTCTGTCAAGGCACCGAATATCGCCAAGGAGGAAAGGCCCAGAGAATGTTTTAGATCGTCCAATAGATAAGTATTAGCAGGATCTTTGAGAAGGCCGTTTATGGCCAGTAGGTGATGTGAGTCAACAAGTATCGGCCCAGTTCCTGTGTTCCATAGTGGTTCGGGCGTCGCGGATTTAGAAGTACGAAGTCCTCAAATGAACTGGAAAATTTCCGGCAGGTTGTAGAATTCGGTTTAATGGCAAAGGCAGCCAATCGGGTGCAATAAGACGGCTGCGTTAAATCGGAATATCGGTAAGCGCAGAGTGGGGTCCGAGAATAAGGAACTCTGAGTCCTGACACTGCTTTCAGGTGTACATATTTCCTTGACCTTTTCGTTTGGATGAAAACAGTAAAATGTGGCAGGCCTGAGCGAGGGAGAGGAGGAAGCCTAAGAATATCAAGGCACTGATGATAGCGTCAAGGGATTCGGGCTTCGAACTCAAGGGTTCAAATCAAACTTCATCGTGAAGATGTATGTTGTATCAATAAAGCCTGACACAGCACGAATAGCTCAAGACCCACACGGCTTGTGTTTGAAATCCAAAGATCCGAACGTCTGAAGGCATGTTTATGTCCGAGTCCGAGTTGGCTGGTCCAGTAGAACGGCTGCCGTGATTCGCATCTGCGCTCACAAGTGCCTCGGTTCGTTCCTGATTCAAGGGCAAGAACTCCAAGATGTCGTGTCTGCGTACAAACCGGAAGATCTGGTCACCGAGATTCGATGTTAAATGGGCGCAACAGTCGCGTAGGAATTCGATATCAGGCGACATACGAGACTTCTTCGCGGAAACATATTGACATGACAAGTTCTCAATCGAAGAAAGTTCGTCGACCGAAGTTAAATCGAGACCCGCGAAGCCTAGCAACGCGAGGCACAACGTCGCCTGTGTGATGTGAATTCAAATGAAACCGTACCGCGCCCGATAAGCGGCGTGGAAAGCTATACTGGGTCCGATACAATATCAATACGCACTGTAACCAGTAGAAAGAATATACCTAGCGATCTGCAAACTTCCATTCTGACATCGTGGGCTGGCCTCATCTACTGCAGGGTGACTCATTTGTACCAGTCGCAACGCAAGAAGAACGGATGGATTAGAGAAAAAATTGATCCAAACAGTAGTAGAACTTGAACGATAAAGCCGACGGATTCTCCCTTTGAGATGTCCAAACAGAAGGTTTTATGTTATCCACGCACTTTCACCAGATTTCGCCAGCTCCGAAATAGTTGCTCACTAGGAGCGAGACTGGTCATGGCTGGCAGCTACTCTGATCAGCGCGCTGCGTGAAATTCAGATTTTGATCAATTCGTCTTTTGAGTCAGAATGATGGTCTCCTATACCTAGTTGCAGACAGAGCACTGAACCATAAGCACCACGAGAGACTGGTACAAGAAGAGTCGGCGGCCCTTACCGGCTGATCAACCGGATCATGATGGAAAACACATTATGACCATAATCCAGAGATATCAGATTTGTCGCCTTAGGTTTCAAGTTAGTCGACGATGACGACGATTTCAGCAGATCAGAATCAGGGGATGAAGAGACCATGTGGCAAAGCGTACAAATTATGGGGATACAGATGAAGATCTTCAGAGTTCGGCTAGGATGACTATCGTCATTGCGACGTTTCCATAGTCATGACGTGAGGATGAACACAGCGAAAGGAAAGCTGGTTCCGTGGATATAGTCCGCGGGAGATCCGACAAGAAGCAAAAAGACAGATAGAAAGAAAAACCACCCATAGTACTAGTCAAAGTGGGGCACTTTCGATTGTATATAGCGATGAGTTCCACAAGATGCGGCGCCCATCACTTGGACAGCTGTCAGACCATCGCGCCAGCCAGTGCAGTGAGCTTCGGGTCCGGAAAGCATCCTTAAAACAGCATCACTCGTGGCGAAAGACTATCGCCTTGCTGCATCTTCGGCTTCGAAAACGTCACAGCACGCATGGTGTTTGACGCTATACCCGACAATGAGCACAAAGCCCACCTGAGAGAAGCGGCCGCAAGACGTGTCGGCGAGGAGCAATTACCGTGATTGGGCTCCCTTGAAGTCGGCAAAAGCTACCGGTCCGTGGAGTGTTAAGCGCATGTCCAGGAAACAGCGCCTCGAAAATGGTGATACGGCGGTGCTGCGCTAGCCGGAGAGTGCGCTCCATATGGCTTGTCTTATGACGAGCCCTGTCCTTTTGAATACGGTAATAGATTACTCTTGTCGCGAATTTCTCGAAGATGTGGCAAAACGGCAAGAGTTTGAGGGTGGTTGAACTTTCACAGAAGTATGTGGGTCACGAGATAAGAATGAGCAAGAACTTGTCGTCCATCATCAGCGCTCAGCATCTATGGAGAGATGGTCAATCTCGCGCTTCAAAGCGGGTAATGTGCGAATACTCGCCTGTTCAAATGAACTGCACTAAAAATAACGCCAAAGCGCCCAGATACATCATGATCATGCGCGAAAATGGGCCGTAGTCATCAATGCAGCACGAGTCAAAGAAGCACTCTTCGAGAAAAATGTCGTCGAACATACGCGTGACCAAATATAGTCGCCAGGCGCTCTGGAAACTTCACTAGCCATCCCACCGGCTTTGCAGGCTCCATCAAGGTGTCATATGGCGAACGGCAGTCTGCGTTATCCCAAACCAAAAAGCTATCAATATGAAAACGAGGTTTCCTGGTCGACGTAAAAATGTGATCACAGAATGATACAAAAAATCACGAACTGGACGGCTAAAGTAGGGGCAGAGTAGATCTCCTTATGTCTTCAAACCGCTGCCCTACCAACGGATATCATAGCTTTGAGCATTTCGGGCAACTGCGTAGCCTTGATGTTCCATGTCTAGTCCCAATTCCTCCACGGTGCGTCGCAGGTCGGGCATGAATGTAGCCCGGAACTGGTCTAGCTAGGTACTTGAGTCATTCGGAAGTGGCTGACTTGGTTCGGTTTGAGAGAGCAGGACCAGCATCATAGCCTTCCATTTGCACTGATATAAGAGTGATTACTCTCCGAAGTGAACGTTCATTGCCGGTTACTATGATAGCGAGGTGATGCAAGGTACCTCAACTGAGAAGGTCGTCAGTATCCTGTCGGCAAGAATTTAAAAAGGGGAGTCTACTGATCCACGGGACCGTTACTGATATTGCTTTGTTCCCTTGGGGGTGTCTGCGAAACATGGCTCGTCATCAATGGGCATTCTGTCGAGAAGCGACTGGGAGTAATGAAGGTCCGTCCTTCAATGATGAACTCGTTTAGCTTCTAGGCGCTGACCTGGGATGGTGATACTACTTTGTTTGTGAATATCCGACAAGTGTAAAAAAGATTGATAATTGCTGTGGTGACGGCTATTGTGACGACATTGTGAGCATGAAACCGTACATCGCTCTTCATGACTCACTGTATGAGAGTGTTAAAAAAACACCATAGCATCGCCGGCAAATGACTGGCGGTCATTGACGACGAGAAAATGGTGCCGGCAGATTCTCAGCGTCGCAACGACATCAGTGTCAGGTCATGGGAGGTTATTGACGCATGAGTGCAATGACTGTGCTCCATTCCGTAGCTTCATGAAGGTGATGACCGTTCATCTGCATGCCAAGATGGAGATGGCACCTCAGCTGAGAAGAAACTTCACGAAACAGGCGGAAGGGTTCTACCTCAGGGGGTAACGCAGAAATTACAAGCACCATGGGAGGTTTACTCGCAATGCTCGTGAAGAGTGTGACACGTCCCTAAAGGTGTTTTTCTGTGAAGCGTCCACGGGCCACGACGTGCAAGTTCCGGCCGCGGAATGGTTTGTGCTCGCCAATCCAAGGGAAATACGAGCCGCAGGGAATGCACATTTCCTTGAGTATGAAAGGGTTATTCCGTCGGAACATCGGCTTCCACAAATCTAATGGATCTCACCAGGATTCAAACCGGAAGGATTCAAATTCATCCACGGCAGCGGAGGCACAGCTTGGGCACATTCTGCAACTGTGGACATCATTGCGCATCCCGGACCCTAGAGGAAAGTGATCTCGCGTACTGTATGTTAAGATCTTGTCGCCTCGAGGCCAAGCTGGCAAGCTCGAGGCGATGTCCACGAAGCGGCAGACGCTTGTTGTACGACTCATGAGGCCATGAGGCCAGAGGAACATCCACTCTACCTGCGTTATCATATCGACAGACGAGAAATGGGAGTTTTTCGGCTCGGCAGCTTATACCTAGCAGGACTGGTGACTCCGTCAGAGACGCGCAGGGTGAGCGGTGCTTTAAAATAGTGATGGCCGGAATACGGCATTGTGGGCGCGCGTGTCCAAATTGGGATCAACTCTCGCCATGACGTCTCGTCGTCCCTCTATTGCTTTACACACTCACGCCGCTCCCAGACACATGATTTTATGATCCGTTATATAACGGATCCCAGGCAAACCGTATATGACGCGTCCAGACATAGATAATCGCCTGTAGTTGACAATGAATATGAGGAACCCTTGGCAACACTAAAAGTCGTCCAGATGTATCTCGCGACTCGGACGATGTTCCGGTCACTCTTCGTCGGAAGCAGCAAAATCTTATGTTTTGCCTGCATCTGGAGACAAACATCAGTCCGGTTACTCGTCATATAGTAAGAAGTTACTTGCTGAGATTGATCAAATCACTCTCCTCATTTGCTTGACAAAGTATGACAGAATTTACTCTTCATATGTCCATCCTGTGATGCCCAATCAACATTTTTTCTAGTCATCCTCTCCGTTGACACCCCACGATTTTCTGTTCAGTAGTATGCTCGTCTGATTCTCGTTCCCCGAGCTCGAAGAACACCGACTCGGTCGAAGACTTTCAGTCTGGTGTAGAGAAACACTTCTCCTCTGGCCTTTTGACGACCATGTGAGGCATGAAATCATAGGCAATTTCCCCTTTGGACTATTCACCGAATCCGGGGGAAAATATGCACGGCATACTTCACTCGCACGGTGCATCTTTGCTTCTGAACGCAATAGCTGTTAAGTGACCGGTGTTTCTACCGATAGCTACGCCCAAAACATGCTCTCTCTGTACTGCTGCCAGGATCTCGTTTCAGAAAGTCTACACGGTTTGGCCTTGAGTATGCAGAGAAGAGCGATAATGAATGCAGGATAAAACGAGAAGGAGGACAAGGCATCGGGAGATATGCAAATCCCGCCAACGAAATCCCCTTCCCCTTGATGGTGCTTGGATTCCTTAGCACACAGACTAGATTTTCGATACAAGGATTTTCTCCTGTTGTGAACAAGGCGGGTTGACTCTAGACTTGGGTATATGCGCACGGTTCTCGAGCAGCTCTTCCGTATTCTCTGAGCAATGACCGTCTCACTCTATGGATACCACTCACAGAGAGAGTAACGTACGTGTCTTGTGCCGAATGCTGCTCGCAAGGTCAGATTCCCGCTTCTGTTGATACTTCGCCCATTGTCGACGATGCAGCCAGTAGATGAGGGATTTTCGTCCAAAGCTCTCGTTCGACCAGAGCGAATATCATTGGAGGGCCAAGATTCCCTAGTCAACGCATATCCTAGAAATGAGTTGGAAATGACGCAGTCATTGCAGGAAAGAAGAATAGCCGGACGAAGGCAAGCGAATTCGAAAACAGGGTTCACTAAAATTGAGGCATCATGGCGACATTTAACGGCAATGCTTCGAAAAAAAATATGTAGGAGACAGGTTTTCATTCAACAACTCGGATCTCCTGAATCATCCTGGAAGTAATATATCAAGGGCAGATACCGTCGAAATCCTAGTCACCACCACCGCAGCCTCCGCCACATCCACCACCATCACCTCCACTACTACCGCCACCACCACAGCCAGTGCCACCACCACTGCCACCACATCCACCACCTAGGTGAAGAACTGATTAGGTATCACTTAATATTCAGCTACTTTCAAACTCACCACAACCATCAACACTCTTCCAAACGAAAGAAGTAAGTCTTAAGTAAAGCAAGATCATGATAATGGAAAGGACCCACAATGTCAACAGTAGCACATTCCCCCGCACCACCGCCCCCGCCGACTACATGTCCAGTCATCGCTACACACCCTGCGTCACGATTAAAGTACAACGGCACAGGTACCAGAAAAGCCGGGTCATGATCGACACTGTTTCTACTCATTCCCTTCTCTTCATCTCGCCTGATCCTCCTCTGCCGCTTCGCTAGCCTTACACGCCTCTGGGCGTCGATCTGCTCCTGGTACTTGAACAAGTACACCGCATTATGGTCGCTCGTTGCGTGGCTGCAAGAAGATCATTTCGGTCTCGAGGGGGGACGAGGTGGGATGGTGGTCCCGACTGCTTATGTATCGATATAAGCCTACTTAGCCTTTGCCCAATCGTGTCGCCCGGCAGTGGACACCCACAGTGAGTATATGGGATCCCGAAACGATCCTGCAAATGGTCAGTAAGACTGAGGAAAGGGAGGGGGTGAAGAACTCACTTGCCACGCCCGACAAGTGATGTCGAAAGCTTTTGACAGCCTGTCTTCAGCGACCTTGTCGTCATGGTCTATGAACCGACCAACATGTTCGAGACAGTCGCGCGAGTACTGTCGGGCCATGAGTTGGTGAGTATGCCAGACCAGGTCAATGTCTAGTGTCGGGACAAAGAAACCAGTCGGCGACGAAGACATGAGGTCTAGAAACCTAATTGTTGAGGTCATGGAGGAAGAAGTACAAGGGGAAAGCCCTGCTTACGCGTGATAACGAGCCGTGCAGTGCTTGAGGGCCACTTCATCCTCGGAAGACGAGAAAAAGTCAGATTCTGTCCAGCCTAACTTACGCATCTTGTCGACAAAGGTGCCTTGTCGAAGAACCTTCATGATATAAGGGTACTGCAGATATGACGGTCGCGACAGTACTCACCGCTCCAATGAGATCCAAGGAAAATATTTTGTCGTCTTTGTATGCACTCACGATTCGAAACAGCCTATCATTTCAATATCAGAATCGCCAGAGAAATTGCAAGGAAGAACATACATTTGTCCTCCTAAGCTCATACGGGGGTCCATAGCACGTTGAATTGTTTGCATACTATAATCCATTTGCTTCTGTATCTTGACCACCCATTCCTCTTGAGTTTTTGCATCTCCCTTTGCAAATGCATGCGGGTTTAGCTCCAAAATTCCGGTCTTGAACGCCTTCGCGCGATGCGAATTCTTAATATTGTCAGAGGTGTGAAGTGTCCCGCTAGATGTCTAAGGTATTAGTCAATGGAAAAAAGGAGACGACAGCCGGAACACACGCAAGGACGTCATAGGTCCCTACCAGGTCCTTGACGAGTTTATGGAAAGCCAGTTTCTCCTTCGTAATCGTTAGCCAGCACCCTGGGCATGTGGTCTTGAAGTCTGGCTGGAGATATCCGGTGGCATTGGAATCTACCAGGCCTAGATCTCTTCAGAGATTGCTATCAAAACAGGAAGCCATACTCACGAACGTTGGCCTTCGTGAGACATTGAGGGCACGCTATTTCTCGGTCAGTCAATACTATTGCCGACTCGAAAGGATCGTAAGGAACGTGGGTTTTCTGTAGCCAGGTCTGGACACGGGCCTCTGATGGAGGCGAGTCAATGGTATAGCATGTGCGCTCCTAATGCATCTGATCAGCTCGACCCCAAGGACATTTGCGAGACAAACGTACCAGGTCTTGGAACCAGTCACCCGCACCCGCAAGTATCTTGATGTGCTCCTTTCGTAAGGAGTCTTCAGAATACCGCCTGGTATACGATCGGCATAACATCACGGAGGCAACAGTGTAAAACATACGCAGGATTCAATAAGTAGGCGTGCCACACCTGTACAGCTCTAATTTAACGAGGTCTTGGATACCGAAACGTACCACTCACCATGATAACATCAACAGGAGGCAGACACTGATCGGCGAAATTCATTTTGTCATCACTTGTCAGCTCTTTGCACCACCTTTCGAACCTGATAAATACGGTCAAGTCTCGAAGGGCTACCGGTCACTAAGGGACATACCTCTCAACGGCCAGTCCAACAAACCACGACCACCTGCGCTCCCTGTCTTTGGGAGCATCTCTATATTTAGAATGGTCTATCCCTTCGACCCGTTCCTTGAAAGAGGTAAAGTGCTTCAAGAGACACAAGTGGCCTTTGAGCTGAGATATGCTGACAAAGGGTGTCTGGATAGCACGACGGCCAATGAACAGTGGATATGGCAGCTCGTATGAAGGTGACGACGTGTCAGACTCCTTCCCGCCACTCGGTCGTGCGGAATTTGATGGTGGGACGTCCATTGAGTAGACGGAAGATGATCAAAACGTTTTATATCGTGTAGTTCTAAATACTGTTTGACTTTAAGCGCCGTGGCATCAAAAGTGCTACGGGATGCTGTACACCTGCATCCGAGTATGGCATCAAGCTTTTGACCTGCGGAAACTTTGCTGAAGGTCTCGTGGCCTCTTAATACTATTGCATCGCCGTCAGCATACCATACATTACGGAAGATAGAAATGGACTACCCACGCAACTGAATAAGGGAGAATACTCATTCTTCATGTGATCTTGGAACGCTTGAGTAAGACTGGTATTCAGTATTCAAGCCTCGAGGACCGTTTCCTTGCCAGCGCTTTCTGGCACGTCTGACGGCACAGATTCGGGTCCGAATCAGAGTGAGATTAAAGGCAAGGCATCTGCACGATCCTGTCTTGTCCAAGGGCTGTAGTAGAAAAAGCCGGCCTCTGCGTGTACGTCTACGCGAACGCGCATATACCTATAATACTGATGACATCTTCCGATTCCTCATGTGTCGACGTCTGCATGATGCGAGATCTCTTTTTCTTCCTATCATGGTTCAGGCTTCCATGGTAGATGCTCGCCGCAACGGAGTCTTCGTCGCTTTGCAGTGGCTGGCTGAACCTTATGTGGGCAGGAATGAAGCCGGGGATAGCTGCATGTACGAGCCTCGCTCGTACTCTCGTCAAGCTTCAAACTCGGCTGTCTCGTCCGCGGTCTTACGTGCATGGACGCTTGGACTCGTTTTCATCCATCCCTACTGTTATCGTCGTATTCGCCTGGCAGAGAAGTATGCTCGCGTATGTCATTGAAACGACAGACGCTCGTTGTACTAAGCGATAGGCCGTATGACGGAGGAGTTCGGGAACGATGTCAACAGAATGGTCGATGTCCGCTCTACTTTCAGAGACAGGACAGGAAATGGAAGTTTGGCACTTAGGCGTGCTGCCTACCACCTGAGAAGGATAGGATGGCGTAAGGCAACATCGGAGTCGCAGGCCACGATTGCCGTTTATAGTACGGATGCGCAGTGACAGAGAATGTTCCAATACAAAATGTTACAACTCGGGGGACAGAACAACAGAAGGCAGCAAAAAACAGGGCGAAAGCCTGTGATAAAAGAGTCAGTTGAGGTGGGCTTCAGCAGGTATTCGACTGACTCACCTGATCCGAGAAGCGAGTACGGTGAAGCTGCCGTTATGAATCCCTGGTTTTCACCGGCGGAAGTACATTTCAATGAGCCTCGGTTGTAACTTCAACATAACAGAAACTTATGGCGGGAATGAATATCAGCTCCGCAAGTGGTGAAGCCACGTACCGATGCCAGGCATCCGACTCGATGGATATGAATCGTTAACCCCAGACTCCAATGCAAGGTAAAGGGTATCAATACGGAAGGCAGGAGCTGTGGGCTATACAAAACAGCCGAAGTTATCACTAGGATGACCTTCTCTGGAGAGCGCCTCAAGATACCTAGACACGCTCGCAAGAATGCCCGTCATTGCCAGGCTGGAATCTATGCACCTGTACATCGCTGTGAGCCCGGGAGAACCGGGAGGATGTCACACGTACCTGGTATCATGCTCCTCCAACATTTATAGTCGAGCTTGGATGCTACCGGCTTGCTGCGATATCTTGACTTCAAAGATGAGGCAAGGACCGGAAGAGATACTGACAGTCCCAGGCTTTATCCGCCGACTTTAATGATGGCCGATGAGATGGCCGAATTGGGTGAACGCCTGACCCGAACGGTGAAGGTGGGTCCTGTGGGCACCCATAAGAAGACCTGTCACTGACAAAATGGCGGTTCGGCGCAGAGTCTACCTGGACAACATTAGTACTCTCAGGGAAAAAATTTATCATGGATGCACGCACCTTGTATTACGCCTTTCAGTTAGCACGAATAGGTCTGTGAGAAATTTGATGAATGGGATGTGTTTAGGTGTCTGCTATGAAGTGAGAATGAAGATAAGTTTGAGATAGCACAGGTCTGTGCACCTTATTTGCGCGACACTGTCCTATTGTAGCGAAGTCACCGCATCCAGACGAACGCGCATATACGTACGCGCTGCGATGATACTGATGCCATCGTCGACATCTGCCTAGCGACAGATCTCTTCTTCCTATCCAGGTTAATTATCCATGACAGTTGGTCCTTGTGCATTCTTGGTCTCTTGGCGGTGGTTGGCTGCATTTCAGGTGAGCAAAAATGAAGACATGAATAGCAGAGTGTACGCACATTTTATCTTGCTGCTCCGCTCAAGAATGCAAGATGCTCAGATAATCCGACGCCAAGAGTTTGAAGTGCCGAGAAAATGATTGAAGATATCCTTGTCAAGCTCGATGACTGGAGAAGAAAACTTCGCAAATGAGAGCAAGGCCGAGATAAGGCTGAGTCTGGAAACCTTCTGAGAGTTTGCCATTCG
Organism: Armillaria ostoyae; assembly: GCA_902506015.1. Classification (NCBI taxonomy): domain Eukaryota; kingdom Fungi; phylum Basidiomycota; class Agaricomycetes; order Agaricales; family Physalacriaceae; genus Armillaria; species Armillaria ostoyae. The sequence continues at coordinate 5,298,419 of LR732083.1, forward strand.
TGTTTGTTTGGTCAGTTCAAGGGCTCCATCGCAGTTCGACCCAACATCGGTCGGCGGTCGCAACTTGAAGAAGAAATTCACAATTTTCCTGCAGCGGCCGGGTTCATCGAGCGCTTTAGAGAGATAAACGAGACATGAAAAATAAAAATTGATAAGACACCCAGTAATAACCCGTACGGCGAGCGTGCGGAGAGGGCGCCAGGAAGGAGCATGACGGCAGAAGACAAAACGACATCGTCGGGAATCGAGAATCGTTGGGTTAGGGTTACAATGACCGGCCGATCAATTGGAAATTACACTCAGCTTCCTTGAGCACGACGGACCGTAAGCGACTGGTGAGCTTTGCATGGTATTCCTGCCACATAGTTGCTCACTCTCAGGCCATATTTAGGAACCATAACAGCGGCGGAAGAATCGTATCTTTCGCCTCAAATACCTCGCTGCTGAAATGAATAATCGGAATGGACAGCAAAAGCAACCAATGTCCTGTGAGGAATTCCTCATCTCGGTGTATTTACAATCTCTCATCATCCAACTAGGTCAAAGTCACCCGGCGCACTGAAATCTTCTCAGTATTTGACTTGAGAACTTCGACTCTACGCTGCCTAAGGCTAATGACTACGACAAATTACGGCATTCCATCTCAAAATTCATGCAGTGTAGCGGGGTCAGTGTATTCCCTTGGTTGCGCGCATGTCTGACAGGTATTCTAGCGCGAGACGAAGCGCTCAGTGACAAAATATGAGACGCGGTAGGACATTAAGTCAATGATGAGAGGGTATATCAGGCCAAAATACGACCAGGTATGTAGCTTTTACGGCTTTGGTGAAGTTAGCACTTATCTGTCTATCGGATGTGGTAGTATCGTTCTCTGTCCTACGATTCCCCCCAAAATTGGTTTTCTTCTTCCTCCATTCTTCCTGTCAGCAATACAGTGTCATCCTTCGGAACGGCGCTCCCCCACCACACCACCCTTATCTTTGTCTCCATACACGGACTCGTTGCTAGGTGTTCGAAACAGCACCTCGTGGTCATCCCCCACTAATTTCTAACGATACCAGCTTAGCCTTCGGGTTTTGGATCCTCAACACTAAGATGGCGGTAGCAAGACTGCGCACAACAGAATCGTCGCACTGTACGACAGTTAGCTGCAAAGATGCTGGTGGATTTGGACGAGTCTTTACCGTCAGCAGGGGAAAGGCGCTTGGCCTGCCGACAGAATGGTGGTGACAGCCTCTCTGGCCATAACGACGGAGGGAATGCTGCACTCGTATCGCAGTAACGTGAGTAGTATTGTTGTTACGAAGTACCGAAGTACTCAAGTTCTGATGGCGCCAATTTTGTAGCCTGCTCGACCTGGTTTCCGGATGCGCTCTGAGATACCCGTTTTTTATGACGTATATAATTTCCTCGCGCCTATCAGGTACCTGGAAGAATGTGGATCCGCTCTTCTCGATACAGTGGAGACGTTCGCTGCCCGTTTGATTTTCGAGGAACGGTGATATGCAGTGGGATGAATATGCGTGGAGCGTGCTATAGAACATCAGCGACGGTGACTGATGCCGACAAATGGATAGATACTGTGGACGAAACCAGTAACGGAAGAGGCGGGTTGGTCGTTGCCAAGAGCACTTATGTTCGTCAGACTTTGACTCCACCATTATCGAGTCTCCTCGGCTCGATCCTAACGGTGGGAGATTGCGCAAACCCTGAAGGGCTAAAAAGATGCATCGATGTCAGGGTAAGGCATTCTGTTTGGGACTGCAGCAGAGCGTGCAGTTAGCAAGGGCGGCGCAATCTGTTCGCAGGCCGATTGCGTTAGGACTAGGTTCCGACAGCTGCACGTCGTCATGAACAGGATTGAGGAGAGACTACCTGGGTGCAGAGCGCCGTTGCTGGGGATGTATGCGATTTTGGCAGCTTTCCCCTGTTGTCATTTCCGCCACGTTTTCTCGTTGGACCTTCGTGTCGCGGTGAATACTCTTTATTCATAAGACAGAAAGGGTAAGCTTTCCAATACCATCCCACAGTATATATGTTGATAATATCACAGAACGGCTTTCAACGCATTGGCTGTCTGATTCCTAAGCTACTCTCCCAACTCAAACCACTCGTCTCGTCGTATTCTGCGAGAGAATGACGTCGAATCTTTGGAAGAAAGGTTTCCGGTCAGCGATCTTTCTATCTCTCCCATCGAACGGAAAGCTCGCAGACCCAATGTCATCCACGAGGAGCGCCGGGAGAAGTACCCTCTCCATTATGCTATCATCGAACAAAACACTCCCGATATCACTACAGTAACTTAATCTTTCTACGACTAGTATCCTGCAAGTATCCACGTACCTGATGATTGAGGCTTTCTTCCCCTTTTCATCGCTGCGCGTGCACTGAACGTTCACGCGCTGAACAAAATCGAGATCGGCCTCGCTGAAGACCTGAACAATACGGACAATATCAAAGGAGTCGTTCTGTTAGATGGTGTGCTGGGTAGCATGCAATTGACCCGCGAATTCATGGTTAGCATGTGGCAGGGTAATCCGAGGGCAAATCATTCTCATATTGGAGACGGCGATGAAGCTTAGCGTAGATGGTGTTGGCGAGCTTCAGTTTGGCTGAGTGTTTTGGAAAATTAGCTCCCGTGCCTTTGCAAGGTAGGGTCGAAAGTATCCTATCGTCAATCAAAAACTAATATCTACTTCTAGTTCAAGCTGGCCTTTACGTGTATACTCTGCCAATGGATCTATGCAGCTCCACACACGATCAAGCGCTTGATTCCTTGGTGGAAATGATCGGATACAGGACAACAGATTATCTTCCGCCGCCGCTTCAACGAGACATGTTCTAAGTCCTCCCACATTCCGTTCACGGCTATATTCAAAGACATCTGAAGAACGACACATTGATTCCGAAGCTCCAGGATATGCAAAGCGGCACAGTATCTATAATCCCCAACTAAATCAGCAAACTGTTTCAACATCATGTTCCGCAACGCGCAGTCCCTGGGTCTTCCTTCTTTCTTTGTTGTCAGCGATCCTGAAGACCGACAATATCTCAACCTTGCCATCCTGTCTTTGCCGCCCGACTACCCGATGCCACGGAATCCGTAACTGGCCCATGTATCCGTACGTCCGCCTCTGCCCACCAATGTATACGAGTCATCAGGTTTTGGGCATTGATGGTGGGCAATAATCTTGAGTCTGTGCGTTGTCCCAGCGTAATCTTTGACAACCAGCTCTCCCTTTCGTGGCTTCACGCTGTCAGCCAATCCCCACCCACGCATAACTTGAGATTTAATACGGAGACCATTGTATAAGTCGACGTCTATCTCCTTCAACCAATGGACCTCCTCTGAGTGCCAAGTACATTGAACCATTCCCTCCTACCATGCGACGGAAGGTTTGTCATTACCTGCTCCCCTGATGGTCGCCAATATCCGTTTCTGTGCCCGGGTTCAGTATATATGAAGAACGAACTTGCGCGAGAAAGATACGATATGGCATATGGGATTCACGAGCGTTACCCAGGAATGCCTGGACTGTGCCGCATCGTTTGTTGGGATATACTCCGAGTTCAGAAGGTATACCGATCCTGCGATGGGGGTCCGGACATTGAGCCCGCTATCATCACTCGCACCGACCTTCCACGGTAAGGCTCGTCCAAGATGATAGCCCATATTGGGCTATTGTATAGCGCTTAACTCAGTATGTTAGTCCTGTCGTAACCTGTTCTTTCTTCACATTGATACTTACAGGCCCTCTCATGATGAGTAAGCCCGTGTCTTCGAAACCCTCCGACATAAGTGTTCTGCATGTACATCGTCAGAATAACCGGTATGACCTCACCAAGGTAGAAGGGCATCTCTGACTACACACAATACGTCGACCGCGTAAGTTGAAGCACTAGCCTTTCAAAGAGATTACGGCTGTACGGTGGAACTTGCTGGGTGAGGAGCACATGTCAGCAAAGCCTGAGGGGTGGCATACACTGCCTAGAACTTTTCACCATGAGTACACACCATAGCCTCCATGACTAGACCTAGTGATCGCGGTGACCACAACGAACACAGAAAGTAGCGCAGAGTACCCGAAGCTACGGGTATCTAGCCGGTCAAGAAGTGAAGGTTTTGGATTCCACCCGACAGGATCTCCTTGCCACGAGCCTAGGCGAATCCAGGGCAGAACAGCTTGGACAGCCCAGGCAGTTGTCAACGAGGCGCCCCAAAAATATAGGTGTCGCACACGAAGTATGCGCTGCATAAAAGCGTCATCCGCAGCAATGCTGCTTGTCAGCTGGTTTCGGAAGCAGCAGACTACTTATGTGAACTCGGGCCTAGCTCATGCTGGTGTTTTCATCCTCTCGTTCTGGATTTCTGAAATCCCCATCAGTAATATGTTCCTGATTTCTGGGGTCGCTTTTTCCAAGTCTGATCTCAGAGCACGAGAAGATTTGAACTATACTTCTTCATTGTATCTCTACCAGTCACAAAACATTATCGAGGTAAGTAACCTGGGGCTGTCTGCTGTAAAATTTCTAGACTCGGTTACATGGTTACTATCGATGACAGTCGATCAAAGAGTGATGTCCTTTGACATCAACGATGCTTTGGATCCAAAATTAGAAGCTGGTGTCTAGCCCTCATTATACTGTATTGAATGGAGAGAGCCCGAAGGAAATATTCTGATTCTTCGAATGCCCGAGCTGGTCATTGGACCACCACCGCTATTTCGTTTTGTCCTCAAGCGCAAGCAACGCCAGTATAATGCTTCATCAATGGAAATCTTATGTTTTGAGTGCTTCACCGTAACCCTGGAGGCTGGGATGCACAGAATTCACATTCATTCTCGGGGTTGATGTTCTTAAGAGCTCACTACATGCTGGAAAGTCACTGAGCGCACTCACGAGAACTAAAACAGGCCCGAGAATCGAAGTGATATTATCACGGTCTTGCTGTTCCCACTGCAAGTACTGTAGCAACACTAGTTTCAGACATTCCGCGTCTTAGAACGAAGAATAATTCATCCAATCACAGAGAGAATCTCTGTGATATCTATATATAGCTGCATTGAACGACTGCGATTGGATGTTAAAGTCCAGGCTTTTTAACGGCGCTGAACCTTCCCCACCAATCAAGTTTATGAAGGGGAGCCAATCAACACTGACAACAGCAATTCAAGCCTGGGGTCTGGGAGGGTCTGGGATATCCCAATCAGAACTACAGCATCGATGCATCATTTCTCTTGTCACATTCTGCGGCCTCTGATTGGCCGGTTTCTGATTGGCTGGTGCGTCGTATATATTATCGGTACATGGGCTCTCGCTGAGGCCCTTGTTCTAGGAGCTCTGGGCGGTGCAGCCTTGTCGATATGGCTGTAGTTGGTCAAGTTACCTAAGATATGCCGGAGTGAGTACTTAAGAGAATCATCGCGGAACACAACTCTCCACATTTTCGATGACTCGTTTCAAGTTCGAAGACTTTGACATTCAAATACTTCTCTTTCTCGCCTCTATTCTCAGCCAAAATCCAGTAATATCTGTATTTCTTCTTCTCACCCTCGTGTTCCGCACCCTCGTATGGCCTTTGCTGGCACCCATGATGCCGACCGCACGTCTCTTAGAGCTCGAATCAGCGCTCAAGGCGACATACCCACTGCTCGAAATGCAAAGCCAATTATCTTATAATTCTCATATCCGCCTGAATGGGTAGGCATTCTAGCTTGACTAAGTTGTACAATTATACTTACTCGATTGCTTATCAGATTTGAGCGGGAGGTCCTCGCACTGTTCAGGATGCGTTTAAACGTACAACGGCGATTGATTCTCGGCGGGTACTCCTGGAAGGAATATTTTCGTGAGATGTGGAGTATCTGGCATGGGGCCCAAGCCTGTCGAAAGAGGTTTGATATATTTCGGGTCGAATTGGAGGTAAGGGTTTCACATTTCGGAGTCAGTCATTGTTGGGTAATAAGTCTTGAGTTAGATCGCTATCGTAGAAGAGTGGGAAGTTAGGCATGGGGATATTCTGCGACATTATGGAATGAGTGAAGCAACGGGGCCGATCGCTATTCCCTTACAATTTCATCATCCCTACCGTCGAGTGTAACACCGCCTGTCTAGTACCTATCGGCGTTGACCCTGCCAGGTGGCTGACTAGTGATAGCAAATTATGAAATCCTTGCGTCGTAAGCAACTGTTACCGAAGGACAAAGTTAGATCACTCACAAAGATAATCTAGATAGTGCGCAAACAGTTCGAAAGGCATGACCACAAACAGAGTGTTTGAAAGAAAACCCGGGGCGCAAGATGCACGATGTTCTTTGACGGGGAGAGAAAGGGAGACGGCTTCTTCTAAACAACATCGCACAGGGACCTTTGAAATGGGAAGATGTGCTAGCACAATGTTAAACTACAATTCGGGGGTGAGGATAAGGCAGAGAAATATACCGACGATACGAAGATTATCATAAATTAACAGTCGTTTTCATTATCTTTTCGAGATCCTGAAGAGGTTTGTCGTATCGCTCTTTTCCTTTGTAGCTTCACTTACTATACCACTAGCAGTTCTCGCATCTATGGTGGTGTACACCCCCTTTCGGCAGTCTACAGGAAGGAAGCTACGTTCGCTGGTTGAGATTGATTTAAACTCGGACTTCATACCTGGGGTTTAGTCCTCCGGGTTCTAATCGACGTAGAGACCGTGCGATAGTGATCAGCCGTATAGAAGGATGACTCACATCAGTCAATTCGCGAACGAGTCCCTTCTCCCTATCCCATCCATGTAATTCGGCGCTGGCGACTAGATCATCAGGCCTTCCGCTTGCGTTCATGCACGTCAGGTTCCGCCTTCTTCTACTAGTCCTGTTGATGCTTGATTAAGGGCCTGGATTCTTCGACCATCAAGAAATTTCCCGTTAACAGTAACCGAATGAACTTTTCGTCGGAAAACCTTTGTCACAAGTAAATCCTCGTGAACGGTGACTGAGGGAGCTCTTTGTTGGATAAAGATTTCGCGACGAGTCTAAATCCAAACTTCGAGTAACGAGCCCAATAAAAAAGGGATAAGTCTACATTCTCTAATCCAGCCATTGTACTCCAAGATTTCGGCATTTGCTTGGAGCTTGGTTAAATCGAAATCGAGCTGCACGTTCCGACATCATAGTCATGACCACTCCTGCAATACAGTTTATTGGGCGCTTCTGTCGTGGCCGACGATCTTTGTATCGTTTATCCCTTCAGCCGGTGAATTCAAATTCAAAGCGGTCTACTCACGGATGTATTGGCAAGCTTTCTTCCCTGCGCTTTCCGTGTAATCCTGAGGTAAAGTTACGTCAAATTTGAGGAAGACGGATGTCTAAATCTACCTAGCTGAACGCGTGTTCGATTTGTGGTTTCTTCCTCAGAGCCATTCTGACGAATACTAAATGAGAAACGGTCTGTCGGGTTATCCAAGACACCCAAAAGCACCTTTTAATAACGAGGCTAAAGGCTGGATAGAATTTACCAATATACAATCGCCAAGCCGGGTGGATATTAGCCCACTCTGGCTAGGCTCATGTAGCCTGAAGTTACGTCTTGAGACTATAATATCGACAACGCTGAGAATGACGGCTTCTCAAAACACTTAACACAGAGTGAGAATGAAGACAAAGGCTTCCTTTATACAGTGCTAGACAATGTTCGCCTCTGCGTCCACGTCGACGCGAACGCGCATATACCAACGTGCTGCCCTGATACTGATACCGTTCTCCGATTCCGAGTGTCGAGTGTGAAACGAGATCTCTTTTTCTACCTATCCTGGTTCAGACTTCCACGGTAGTTGTTCGCTGCAACGATGTCCTCGCCCCTTGGCGGTGATAGACTGCACCTTAGGTGAGTAGGAATGAAGATAAGAATAGTAGTAATGTATACGTACTTTGCCCCTAGGAAGAAGGCAATACACTTGCTAGGATTTTTGGTACCGACTGAGAGTCTGAAAAGTCGAGAGAGGTATGCATTGGTTCCGCAACGGATTGGCACAGCGCTAGTGAAGTAAACGAGCCGTCGAAATAAAAATCGATAACGTAATCCGAGGAAAGGATTGAAAGGAGAATTCGGATCGTGAGTCCCGAATATGCCGATCGCTTATGATGATGATGGTAAATGCCGATGGCATATTTCAAGGTCCGCTGGAGAGCCGGCCGACCGGCACGAAGCACGTACCGTCGTACGGCATTGCTTCCTTCACTATGATACCACTCTGTCTACCTCTACGGCAGCAACGAGCGAAAAACACTTCTTTGCTGAAAAACGACACTGCTACACTGATTGAATGATTGAACAGAAGGGATGGCAACTGCCAACCGGTGTCCTGTGGGCAATTCTCTCGTTTCGACGCGTTTACAATTTCTCACCATTCAACTAGGTTAATCTGATCACTCGGCACGGTAAAACTTTCGCAAGACGTGACTAAATGTATGCGGTGATTTCGACCAGCGCTAAAGAATGGGACAGGACTTACGGAATCCATGTGAAAGATTACGCAGTGCAGCGTGCAGCGAGATGATAATTCAGGTCATTGCATTTTCCTTGAGCGCGAATATTTATCTGACATTTATCCTAGGTGAAGCGCCCGGTGGTACGGTGACATTTGAGATGCAGTATCGACGAAGAATTACGATGGAATCCAGGCGAAAATAAAAACAGGTAGGTAACTTGCAAGGCTTCGGTGAATTCAATGCTCATCTGTCTGTTGACTATGGTAGTATTCGTACGCTTTCCTACGCGTTTCCCGAAAGCTGTTTTCCTTCTCCTTCGGCCGACAGCTTGCTCGTTTGCTCTGCCACCAATTTGCCATCATCCTCCGAAACGACGATCCCACTCGGCAGCAAGCGCCGACTCCACCAGCAGCACTTTATCATCATCTCCGTACCAGGAAACGTCTCTAGGTGTTCGAAACAGCAGCTCGTGGTCGTCTTCCGCCAATTCCTAGCGAGTCTTCGGCCTTTGGATCCTCAACACCAAGAGGGTGGTAGCGATAAACATACCGATACCACAGTCACGGTAGCAAGACCGCGCGCAACAGTAACCCTGTACGACAGTCGACTGCATATATACTGCAGGATTTGGACAAGTCTTTGCCATCAGTAGGGGAAAGACGCTTACGATAGAATGTGATCACAGCCTCTGTGACCATCGCGACGGAGATGTTCTGAGGCAATGCTGCGCTCATATCGCAGTAAAGTGAGTAGTATTGCTGTTACGAAGTACCCGAGTTCTGATGGCGCCAAATTTCTAGCCTGCTTGACCTGATTTCTGGATGCACTCTGAGATGCCCGTTTTTATGACGTATACCACAGCACACAGCACACCTCGCATCTAGTATCAGGTACCTGGAAGATGTGGAGCTGCTCTTCTCGATATAACGGAGATGTTCGCTACTTGTTATCGCATTTGGCCCTCGTTCTTCCCTTCACATCCTTGCCCTGGTACCTGTCACCATATGCAAGTGGCAGAGAGTCAGATCTTTCCGAGATCCAACAAACGGAGGTCTTGTCATCGACCTCGAACAAAATCTTGCCCTCCTTCCTTCATGCTCTCGAATTCTTCCCTACTTGCGGTTCCACCAATCTAATGCAACGGAAAGGCAATGTCTATCGTGCAACTGGCAATCCATTCGAGCTTTTAACGCTCTTCGGCACCCATCACCTTCCTTCAGCATGCCTGGCTCCTTGGTCGATACATACCTATCTACCCTCTTGATCTTCGCCAGTAAGATTGAAGGTTCTATTTGGTGGGCCGACGGTGAAACCGCCCATCGACGTTTGTATTGTTGGTGGATGTGCGTGGTGACGACCAAGCTTTCTCCTGCGGGAGCCTCGGGCCCAGGATGCCGTCGGATTGGGATATTAGCTTCCGCTCTTTCGGTGGTTTACCGCTCGGGATGGTCTGTATCATCTGGTGATGTTGTGCCGCCGTAAGTACTTCTCGTATTTCTCTTTCTTTGTGGCAGGCTAATGATTTTCAGATAAGGGAAAATATTCAGCACGCAGTCGTTTGGCCATAATGAGATCAAAATGAAAAGATTCGGATGCGGTGTTGCGATACCGAAATTGTGCGACCGTCGTTTTAGATTTGCCGTAAGAAGGCCGGGTTAGGCCAGTTCCTTCTCTGGGGCAACAGCCATACTTCGTGCAATGGCAGACGGAGTAGAAGACCAATGCCTGAACTGGTGGCGCAGAAAACAATTGTATGCCTAACGCTAGACGAAGTGGGTTGCAGTAGGACTACCAAGTCTCGTCGGTGACCAGAGCATTGGACGGGAAAATCCTAACCCTACCTTTCCTAAGGCTGCATGCGTGGAGCATGTCATAGAACATCAGCGACGACGGTTGATGCCCGGCCTTTGAATGAATAATAGCCGTGGGTGTACGATGACTAGTAACGGAAGGAGCGGGTTGGTCGGTGGGAGCATCGCTGTCGGGGTATGGCTTTCTGTTTGGGACGGCCGCATGACGTTGCGCAATCTGTTCACAGGCAGATGTCGTATACAATGCGTTAGGACTGAGTTTTGACAGCTACGCGTCGCTTTCAGTAAGACTAAGGAGAGACTATTACCTCCGAGTCGACGGGGTGTAGAGTGCCGTTGCTAGTGATAAATGCGATTCTGCTCCCCTTGCTGTGTTGTCAATTCCACCACATTTTTTCGTTGGATACGCGTCGTCTTCGTGTCGCGGTGAATACTCCTTATTCATGGGACAGAAGGGTAAGCTTTCAAATACGATCACACGCATAGCATATATGCTGATAATATCACAGAACGGTCGTTCCAATTTCCCAAGCTACTCTCCCAAACTACCCGTCTCGCCAGAGAATGACGTCGAATCTTTGGAGGACAGGCTTCAGGGCGGCGATCTTTCTGTTTCTCTCATCGAACGGAAAGCCCACGGACCTGATGTCATCCACGAGGAACGCCGGGAGAAGCAACCTCTCCATTATGCTATCATCGGACAAAGCACCCTCGATATCAGTACGACAATCAAATCTTTCTACGACAAGGCTCCTGCAAGTATTCACGTACCCGATGATTGAGGCTTTCCCTGTTTTCATCGTTGAGCGATCACACGCTCAATAAACCAATCGATATCGGCGTCGCTGAGGACCTGAACAATACGAACTGTATCAAAGAGTCACTCTGCTGGATGGTGTGCTGGATAGCATGCAACCGTTTCGCGAATTCATGTTTAGCATGCGGGAGGGTGATTCGAGGGTGGACGTAAAAATCGTATACACATTGAAGGCGGCGATGATGGTTGGCTTCACTTGGGCTGAGTGTTCTGGAAATTGGCTCCCGTGCCGTTGCAAGGTATGATCGTAAATATCCTGTCATTGATCAAAAACTGATATCTACCTCTAGTTCAAGCTGGCCGTTACGTGGATACTCTGCCGCTGGATCTATGCAGCTTCACTCATGGCCAAGCGCTTGATTCCTTGGCGGAAATGACCGGATGGGTACAAGTCAACCATACTACGTATCAAATTTAAGTAGTTCGCACTCCATTTCAAACAGTGTGGTCCCCAGCAACTTCTCGGAGTTAGCCCCGACATTACCTTCGCCATCTCAAACTCTTCTTCATTCGCGCACTCGGGAAGCTGAAGAAAATCCTCATCCACATCAAATGTCTCAAAGGAACGTATAATGTCAACTGTGACGACGCCTAATACATAAATCTACCCTCCTGCTTGCGTCGACGTTTTCCTCCTTATATCCATAACATTATATTACTGGTATTAGGACGGTTAGAAGAAAAGCAAGCATGGGGAGGGAGATAGAAAGAGAAACCGAAATTTAAAGATATCACCCCACCGCTGTTCCCGATGCTGTCTCCGTGGCTATTAGCCATGCATCGAGCAAGCCTGAAGGTGCATCGAATGCGTCATATAAGATACACTTTTCTGAGCTCTGCAACTCCGAGTCTCTGAAGCCTCGCTCCGGCTCGATCGTCTGCCATACTGAACACCGACAATTTCTCAAATTTCCCATCTTTCATTTTCCCAACTACCCAGAGAAGTGCTGACTGTGTAGAGGGGAATCCGGTGCTGCCTATGAGTGTATACGTGCCGTCAGATATTGGGTATGTGTGGTCGGCAATAATTTTGAATGTGTGCGTCTCGCCGTTGGAATCTTTGAGGCATAACTCTCCGCGTCGGAGCTTCCTTTGAGCTGATGCATCTGATGCATTGCCCAATCCCCGCACTTCGCAAGACTCAATATAAGGACCGCGGTACCAGTCGCCATCTTCCCCCACCCATTGAATCTTCCCCATTACCTGACTCGGATCACGCCACGAAACTGTATGCTTCATTGCTTGATTCCATGATGGTCGCCAGACTTGCTTTCCGTCCCCTGGTTTGGGGTAAAAGAAGAATAAATCCGCGCGAAACCAATCCTGCGTGATATTTACGAGTGCTGTCCAGGCATCCTCTTCAGATTGGTCCTCATCGTATATTGGGATGTACTCCGAGTGGAAGAGGTATACCAACGCTGCGACTCTATCCACAGGATTCGTAGACTTCCGTGTCCGCATTTGGATCAGGATGTCGAACACGAAATCATCTCGCCGCATCTGCCGCAAAGACTCCAGCTGCGTATGCAACTCAGCTGGTACCTCTGGCCCAATCATCCCTCCGACAATTGGATCTATGTTCATCTCCTGCAGTGTCCAGGCTCGTTTGAACCAAGATCGATCACTCACAAGGTCGACCGTTGTCAGCGGCCGACCGAGCCCGCTGAAGTAGCACACCACCTGATCGGCCTTGCGATACACCCATCCGATCGTTGGCACGTCGACCTTCCACTCCTCCAGGCGAATATTGTCCAGGTAAACCTCCTGAACGTGTGCAGAATAGCTTGGCAAAATATTTTCCGCGCGAAACGCCTCCGGTGCAGAATAGCCGCTTGACAAAGTCCGGCGGAGCTCCTCATCATGTTTCTCCTGCCCATAAATCCTCTCCTCGCGAAGTTCCTGGCGCTTGCGAAGCTCCTGCTGCTGCTGCTTGCCAACCTTCTGCCTCATACAGAGAACATCCAACCAGACATACTCTGCTTCCAGGTTCAACATCTCGATCCTGATCAGATCAAGGTTGGCGTCTTTCGGTATCGGCACTGGCCATTCATTTTGATTGATGGGTGTCATCACATACTTGAGCTCCTCGTAATATACCCACGCATGCGATATCGCCCACGGATATTTGCGGACCACCCAGTATGGTACCACCCGATTCGCATACAAATCCCAGACACGTCGAGGTGGTGCATCCCAGTTGCTGATCCTCTTATTGGTGAGCCATTGGTTTCGCATATCCTGATCGTTGCGCTCGTCTTCGACGATATATCTGGAAGCAGGCTCATAAGGCTCAAACCAATAGGGGCGTAAACGAGCGTAGGCGGTGCCAAAGTCATAATCTCGGCGTTCAACACAAGATCTCAGAGCGGACTGTAGGGATTCAGAGAGTATTTCTAGAATGTATGATGTACCGAGCGTGCTGTTAAGCTTCTCCAAGAGTTCATTCACACCAAGCTTGAAGCAGGGAGTGTTAGCGAGGGAGGATTTTATCACAGGCTTGTCGTCGGTGTAGGACCGTTGGCCTGGCAGTGGCAGCACGATTGAAATGTCATTTTGGCCGGACTCCTCGCAGCCAGAGAGTATGATCTCGGGAAGAATGGGATCAGGCTGAGGTCGTCCCTGTAATGTCTGTATTATTCTCTGCTCTTTGATAAACACTCTTACGTGCTTACCTCGTTAGGTACATGTGAGCTATTATTGTGTTTTCCCCACAAGCCCTTCCAAGACTTCCTTGCTAGTTATATTAGGATAAAGATATGGATCATCGACAATAAGACAACTAAACATACAATTGATGAGAAATGATGCCATAGCTGACGTATATTGGTACGAAGCTGGCCAGAGGTGTCTGACGTGTCCTCGTGGTAAGAAGCAAGCAGTGTGACCCATATCACTCACACTGCCGAATGATAGACGCCCAAAGTCTAAAGATAACCCTCCCGTCTGTTTGGGATGGATATAAAATGTACGACTTCACCTGACTTGTGGGTCGTGGTAAACGTCTGTACGATTGCAATCGATATATCCGAGCACATCGAGGACTCACGCGTACGCACAATTTCCGTGCTCAACCCTTTACCTTGCTTGTCAAGGTCTCTCTAGGTCTAAAATCTTCGCTTACCAAGGAAAGGTCGTCACGTGTTGCACGTGATACAACGTAATGTGCGCGTCATGATTCTTGGTCCACCGCTTTTCATGGGGTAGACAGAGAAACTGTGGTCTTCGCTCAAGAGCCTGAGAAAACATGAAGGGGCCTGCATGGAGGGTGAGTGCACGCTGCACCTAGTACTGTCAGGGTGGTTTGTTAGAATACGGATTCCCAATTTGGAAGTGCGAGCTTGCATGAACATTCTCGCTCGTTCTCCCCATATTCCCCGGGACGCTTACTCATTTTATTAGTGATACATTACTCATATTTTCTAGTACATTCTACAGATTTTCGTAGTATAAAAGCCATGTCAGTAGTAGGGCATCGCTAGCGCGATTGCCGTGAACATTAGTTCCTATTCCGCTCACTTGTGAACCGCGAGTTCTAACATGGTTCTCTCCAAGTACTCTCCAGCTGGGGATTTTTTTAGCATCTCGTTAACTGCTACAGATACACTAATTACTAAGACACGGTGGAGGTACAGGTCCTCAGACTCCCTCTTTCCTCTTGTCACAACCCCTCCGCTCATTAATCTGATTTCCACTGATACTAGCTCAGCATGTGATGTGGAGTAAAGTAACGGATATTTACAGTACTTTTGTGTTGGGCCGACCTGCTTGAATTATATACCGCGCTCCATTCTTCAGGTGTTCTGAATCTCTGTCCTTGGATATTGGTAGGATCCACAAAATCACATTGTCATCACCTCGGAAGTGCACTGTGCAAAGCAAGCTGTGTGAACACCGCTCAAGCAAGGTATCAAAGTCGTCGACCGACGACCGCTATTTTACTACGCAACTCGCACTTCCTACACATGAAACCATCACATGACACAAGGACGTCATCATTGGGTTCCTTATCCTTCACCTCCACAAATATCAGCCCATCAATGCATCGACACGCAAACATCCAACCTCCGAGTATGCAGGAAGCCAAAACATTCATACTGAAAAAAGATAATTATAAATAAGTATGCTATTCTCGATCCTGTCTCCCAAGCTACTACGAATATCAGGATTGCTCGACACAAGCCTTAAGGATCATCAAATGCGTTAAATAAGAAACACGGTTTGGGGAGCTGCGAGTCCGAGTCGTTGAAGCTCCGCTCTTTCTTGATCGTCCTCCATACTGAACACCGACAATTTCTTAAACTTCCCATTTTCTGTTTTCCCGACTACCCAGACGAAGCCTAGCGGTGCAGAGGGAAGCACAGTGTTGCCTATGAGTGTATATAGGCCGTCAGGTATTGAGTATGTGTGGTCGGCGATAATTTTGAATGTGTGTGTCTCCCCAGAGGAATCTTTGAGGCATAATTCTCCGCGTCGGGGCTTCTTTTGAGCTGATACATCCATCTCCTGCTCGCGATCTTTAAGGTCTGACGTTCTGCGTCCGAGCTTCAGAAGCTTCTTTAAGGCTGATTCATCTGGCTTGGGTGCACCGTGTGACAATCTCCGCACTTCGCCAGATTCAATATAGGGCCCCATGTACCAGTCGAAATTGTCCGGTCCCTGTTTGACCTCTCCCATATACCGATTCGTATGGTGGTCCAACACACGTCTAAGCGTCTCCCTCTCAGTCTCCGCCATTAATTGATTCCATGATGGTCGCCAGAATTTCTTCCCGTCCCCTGGTTTAGGGTAAAAGAAGAACAAATCCGCGCGAAACCAATCCTGCGTGACATTACAGAGTGTGGTCCAGGCGTCTTCTAAGCGCTGTTTCGCCTTGTATATCGGGATGTACTCCGAGTAGAAGAGGTATACCAACGCTGCGACTCTATCCACAGGTTTCGTTGACTTCCGTGTCTGTATCTGGAACAGGATATCAAATACGAAGTCATTTCTCCGCATCCGCCGCAAAGACTCGAGCCGTGTGTGGAAGCTATTTAATATGTTTGCTTCTGCGATGAGAGTCTGAGCTCTCCCTCCGATGATCGGTGCTGTGTTCATCTCCTGCAGTGTCCATGCTCGTTTGAACCAGCATCGATCACTCTCAAAGTAGTCCAGTGTCAGCCCCAGCGGCCGACCGAGCCCGCTGAAGTAGCACACCACCTGATCGGCCTCGTGATACACCCATCCAATGGTTGGCACATCGACCTTCCACTCCTCCAGGCGAAGCTTCTCCTTCGTTCCTTTCTTGCGATGCCCCTCCTTCTCCTTCTTTCCAAGCTTCTGCCTCAAACATAGAACATCCAACCAGACATACTCCGCTCCCAAGTTCAACATCTCGATCCTGATCAGATCAAGGTTGGCGTCTTCCGGTATGGGCACGGACCATTCATTTTGATTGATGGGTGTCCTCACATGCTTGAGCTCCTCGTCATTCACCCACGCATGCGATATCGCCAACATGTCTTTGCGGACCACCCAGTATGGCACCACCCGATTCGCATACAAATCCCAGACGCGTCGAGGAGGTGTATCCCCGTCGATGATTTTACTGTTGGCAAGCAGCTTGATTCGCATATCCTGGTCGTTGCGCTCGTCTTCGACGATATCTCTGGAAGCGTACTCAAACCAATAGGGGCGTAAACGAGCGTAGGCAGTGCCAAAGTCGTAATGTCGTTCGATGCAAGATCTGAGAGCGGACTGTAGGGATTTGGAGAGTATTTCTAGAGTGTACGATGTACCGAGTGTGCCGTTAAGCATCTCCAAGAGCTCGTTCACACTGAGCTTGGAGCAGAGAGTGTCGGCGAGAGAGGATTTTATCACAGGCTTGTCACCGGTGTAGGACTGTTGGTGCAACACGCTTGGAATGTCGTTTTGGCCGGACTCCTCGTAGCCGGAGAGTGTGATCTCGGGAAGAATGATATGAGGCTGAGGTTGTCGCTATAACGTATTATTTTCTACTCTTTGGTAAACTTTTTTTTACGTGCTTACCTCGTTGGCGACGACGCCGTTGGGCATATCTGAACCACGTTTGTGTTTTTTCCACCATCCCTTCCAACTTTGCTCAAATATTGCTAGTCATGTTAGGATAAAGATGTGGATCATCGAGAGTAAGATAACTGAACATACGCTTGATGGGAAATGAAGCCATAGTAGACGTACGTCGGTACGAAACTGTGGTCGTGTCCAGAGGCGTCTGCCGTGCTATCCTCGTGATAACAAGCAAGCAAGCGCAATGCCACGCTCGGACCACTGTCCAAGTAAGGGTCATTACCCCGGGCCACCGGCCCTCTGGTCTGTTTGGACTGGAAATGTATGACTTCATCTAAATTGTAAGTCGTGGTGTACTCTGTACGATTAATGAACACATTTGTCGTAAAACTGGATATCAGCCCGTGAGAGTTTCCCGTTTACTAAAGCACAAAGCCAAAATATTCGCACCAAAAAAGGATGATCGTTGTTCTTCAAGATGATATCGAACTAGAGAGAGATAAGCAACCCTGAGACTTGAGGCCTTGAGGACTGAAGATTTATGTTTGACACCGACGTCTCCTGGCCGTGCTCTAATCTCCATATTGAATGATATATCAAATATGTGTACAGGACCAGTTTTGAGCCTTGTCGGGGTAGCCAATGGATTGAGGAGCACGATCTTTGCTTGTACTTCTGAGGGGGAGTTGGGCGTGGCTTTTTCTCGCAACTAGGACACCAGCAAGCAAAACGGAGAGTTGTGATTCTGAGATTGAGAGGTCAACGAACGGTCAAGGTCATCAATCCAGCACGACAAAGAGCCTAGCCAAAGAAGTTCTCTTCGCGTTGACGCGAACGCGCATATACCCACGGCGTGCTGCCACGACTCTGATGCCACCGTCCGATTCCTCGGGTGTCGACGTCCGCCTGATGTGATATCTCTTTTTTTAAATACCTATTCTGGTTCAGGCTTCCATGCTCGCTGCAACGGAGTACTCGACTCTTGGCGGTGGTAGACTGAACCTTATGCGAGCAGGAATGAAGACATGAATAACAATGTATATGTACCTTGCCCCTTGCAAGAATGCAATACACTTGCTGGGATTTTTTGGTATCTGAATCTTCCGAGAGTCTGAAATTTCAAGAGAAGTGCATTTACGTTTGTTCCGCAACGGATTGGCACAACGTTAGAGAAGTGAACGAGCCGTCGAAATAAAAATCGATGAAGTAGTCCAGGGAAAGGAGAATTCGGGTTGAACATGGCCGACAATACCGGTAATGTAATTTATTGTCCGAAGGTAGGCCGGCCTATCGGCATGAGCCGATCTTTGCTACTGACCACCATCACTGTACATCTGGCCTATACGGCTTCGCTTCCTTCGCTATGATACAACCCTGTCCATGCCTACGGGCAACGGGCGAAAAAGCACTTCTTTACTAAAATTCAACGCTACTACACGGCACTGAATGAATGATTGAACGGAAAGGACGGAAACCAGTATCCTGTGAGCAATTCTCTCGTTTCGACGCGTTTACAATTTCTCATCACTCAACTAGGTCAATCTGATCACTCGGCACGGTAAAATCTTTGCGATACGACTCATTGTAGGCGATATTTCGACCAAAGAATCGGACAGGACTTACGGGGAATCCATGTGAAAGATCACGCAGTGCAGCGTGCAGCGAGATAATACTTCAGGTCAATGCATTTTCCTTGAACACGAATATCTATCTGACAGGTATTCTAGGGCAAGACGAAGCGCCCAATGGTCTGGTGACATTTGCGATGCAGTATCGACGAAGTATTACGAGGGAATCCTAGGCGAAAATACAAACAGGTACGTAAGTTGCAAGGCTTCAGTGAATTCAACGCTCATCTGTCTGTTGACAATGGTAGTATTCGTACGCTGTCCTACACGTTTCCCGAAAGCTGTTTTCCTTCTCCTTCGGCCGACAGCTTGCTCGTTTTCTCTATGACCAATTTGCCATCATCCTCCGGAACGACGCTCCCCGTCTGGTACCTCTTAAGAAAGCACCGGTTCCACCAGCAGCGCTTTATTTTCGTCTCCTTATATGGACACGTCGCTAGATGTTCGAAACACCCCCTCATGGTTATCATAGCCAATTTCCAGCGCCTCATCCTAACCTTCACCTTGAAGATCCTAGGGTCGTAAAAATAAGCATATCGATGGAAAAAAACACTGCCACGGTGGCAAGACCGCGCGCAACACTGCCAACAGGGTCGTAGCATTGCAAGATGGTCGGCTGCACGTATCTGTCGGGGTTGGACGAGTGTTGCCGTCGGTAAGGGGCTCAGTCTACTGAGATAGATGGTGGTCTTAACCCTCGGGTCGTAGGAATGCTACGAGGGGATACTGGGTCCACATCGCAGTAGAACCAAGTGAGTAATTTGGACTGTTATGAAGCACTCCAGTTCTGATGGTGGCGATTTTGTAGTTGTAGTCCAATATATCCGGTCTGAGATGCCTGGTTTTTTCATTCCGCAACCTGGTGCGCCTAGAGTGATGTGGGGCCGTCCTTATCGATTCCGTCGAGATGTTCGCTGCTTACTATCGCCTTCGGCCCGCGCTCTTCACTTGCACCCGGCACCAGTCCCGGCGCTGATAAAAATCTGTATGCAAGCATCCGTCATATATGCTACCGTGGCGTCGTTGGAACTTTTCTCTGGATAGTAATCATTTGTGGATTAGGCTGTCGTCCCTCCCGCTAGGGCACGGCGGTGGAAGAACATCGATGCCTACCTCCACATTGGACAAAATGGATTGCAGCAGAAAAACAAGGGTAGCCAGTAACCGGGGCGTGGTTGAATATACCAGCAATTTCAGGACCTCAGTATGTCTATCCGGTCAATTGCAGCTGCGTGTGATGTAACCCTAACCCTCCTTTTCCCGAAGATTTGAGTGTCCCTCTCGATGTCGACGGTCATCGTCTTTCCACGGCTTTACACCAAAAAACAAACGAACATCAACTTGAGCTCTCCCAGAGGTAGTCCGTTGACTTTATCTATTGAGCGTAACTGATAGAACTCTCATAGTACATAGTTACCAAATAAATATCCCGATGGCCATATAGGCACGACTTGTGAGCGGTCCACGCAACAAGTAGTTCCCAGGCCCCGCCTTTGATTGCGCGGAGTCCCGCAATCCGTGTCTGTCCTCTCAGATACACCAGTCCACGCGACTGCACGACCTCTCGCTCCTAGCAGTCCCGCATACCTCGATGGTCGTTATAAGGAGCATCATCCTGTTTTTCGAGGAGGAAGGTCCACGACGTAGACCGCAGCGGGACTAGTATTTGTAGAGCATGCCCTAGCGTCTCGACCATATCAGCAACCGCGTCCGACTCTCAGTCGCCCGACCTTTGACCGACTACTCGCCCATGGGAGCAATTGGTGTACGATGGCTAGTGATGGAAGAGGCGGGTCGGTTGCTGTCGTGCAACCGTCGTAACCAAGAATGCGTACGCTTGTCAAGCTCTGAGCACGTCGAGCACCATCATCATCTCTCCTCGGCTCGGCCGTAACGTTCCACCTGAGATGACAATGAGATGTGACGGTGGCGCGGTCCAACAAGGGCGAACGGCTGGGTAGCGCGATCTGATCCAGTGCAGACTACGCATATGACGCTTCGGGACTGGGTACACAATCGTGGTGTTGATGTAATCAGGAACGGCCGGGTCCACAGCCATGTGCTGTGGTGAAAAGGGCCCATCGTGGTCAGCTGCGCATCGCTATAGGCGGGAGTATTCCCTCAATGGGGTGTAGACTGACGTTGTTGGCGATAAATGAAATTCTAGCCCTACAGCGAACATGCCTCGTCGGTGAATACTCTGCATGCATGGAAAAAAACGGCAGAAGGGGGGTCTACAGGTGGACTTTGAATGCGAACGGGAGGTGTGGAAGGGCACGATCAAGTGATGATGGCCGTTTGAGGGAGGGCTCTGGGAAAGGAAAGGCCATGGTATGTTTCCCCTCCAGATGTTGGACGTAAAGCTAACACTACTTTCCTCGGCGTTAGGGTTCTGTAAGCCAAATCTGGCCGGAAGCGTGTGTACATCATTTTTCGTATTCACCTTTCAAGAGACTCTTGCCTATAGTTCCAATTTCTTCATGGGAATGGATTCAGGGTCGCTACCTATCATAGTATTTCTTATTCACTACCCAATTCTCGAGCTATGAAATAATTGCCTTCGCGCTGATTAGAAGAACTCCGGGTGTGATCGCTTTGCTACACAATAAAAGTCAACAAAAGGTCAGAAGGTTCACTACTCTGCGTGCTGTCAAAAGAGATTTCTGGATCAGTGCTGGATCCTGGTCGTCAGGCGGTGATGACTATATTTGGAATTTGAAACTGACTGACGGCCATCAATGCGACATTGTTCTTGATTAAGCCAAGCCCCTCTTCTTGTTCCAAATCACCACCACAGCATTCCCATCAAATGCAGAACGTTACAGCTATTACTTACCAGGACATACATAGACCATACAGCATCGACGTAGACGGGAATACCGAAACAGCCCCGCGTCTGTCGACATCGCCGCGCACATTTCTTCAACAGATCTTTCGCGAAGAAACCAATGCAACTGTCTTGAATTTTACTCATCCCCAGCCCAATGACAATGTCCGTTTTACAGTGGGTCGTCGCATCTGATTAATGATTACTCACCCTGATATTCTAACTCACAAATCTTTCTGAATAGGAACCACGATGGCGCCAAAAGGATCTTGAAAGACGGCTACAGATTCTCGAGGACCGGGCACAAATACAAGACCATAGATGCTTCAAGTTTAAAGAGGTAGAAACCCGCCTAGGCAGAGAGGCGAACCGCCTGCGCCAGGAAGCAGATCACTTACGCCAAGAGGCAGATCACCTACGCCAGGAGGGCGATCTACGCAGGGAGGCAGACCGCATACGTGAGGAGAAAGACCGCCTCCGCGAAGAGAAAGACCCCTTCCGCGAAAAGAAAGACCATCTCCGCGAAGAGAAAGACCTCCTACGCGAGGAGAAAGATCGCCTACGCGAGGAGGAGAAGGTTTTGGCCTTAAATCATGAAACGGCAGAGCGTTTCTCTCGAGGTAAGTTCGCAATTAATCATATTAATTGAACTCATCAAGCAGAAAGCTAACGGCTTTGCCAGGTATTACAGATGACTTGCTAAGTATGGAGCCTTGGATCGAATATTATATCCTCAGCCTCTCGCATGCCGTTTGTGAAGTATCACTTGGATTGGGCCGCACGATGACATACTGTATGCATCGTTTTATCTCTAGTTACTCTCATATTCACGAAATCACAGTGCCGAATGTTCTCGTCGCCTGGTATTACCATCGTGCCATCGTCAATTCAACTTCGGACCCTCCATATCCTACGCTCACACAGCAGCTTCCGCCATTCTTACACCAGAAGAATATTTCAGCAGCAAAAACCCTTGAGAAATTTTCAATCCAGTTCGACTTGGGACCTCTGACTGGTTTTGTAATGGCTCATATCAGAAAGGTTTCTCTGCTCGTTGATACGTGGATATTCCGTTCAATTATTGGCGACCGATGCAAAAGCGTACAACTACAGATGGCACCCGATGCTGATTTTGCATGGGGTCTGCTGATAGAACAGAATAGATTTAACAGCTCTCACAAGGATCTCATTCAGGCAATCATGCCATCTCTCATCAATGTTCCGAAGAGATCTGGAGCTAACAAATACTTTGCGTCATGAAACTTGTGTGTAATTAGATAGTGTTGTGTATGCTGTAGTTCTCAAATCGTTGAAAAAGATCCAATATTTCGAAATCCATTATCGAGCATTCAGGATCAGGCAACAAGCAGCGTCGTGAGAGAAGCCCAGCTGAAATACGATCAGCGACTCACAAGCAAACTTAACTTTGTGTGCCGACCCTCTAGACAGCAATATCCGTAGAATTGTTTTGTTGTCAGTACTGTATGTCTAACACCATACCTCTGAAGTTATTTGAGCGCAAGTCTGGACGAGGTAGGTCTTCTAATAATAATGTACAATATTACAACAATATAAATAGGCAAAGAATACATAATTCCTTCTTGTAAATGGAACACCCAGAAATGGAAGGAAACCCAGAAAAGCACTATGTCAATGGCGCCAAACAAATCTTCCACACCCCCAGCTCATCGGTAGCCTCGACTCCGATGAACCTGGTATACCCCAACAAGAAATCAACTCTCCTCACGCCCTTCCTCAACTCTTCCTCCCCTATCCCCTCTACACGGTTCCTGAATGCCGTCTTCACACCATTCCCTCCCACAGTCTTCAGCTCCTCCTCGGTAACCCTCGTGCGCAGTGCAGTATACAGCGCTACGACCATGTCCCTGACCGAACCTGGTGATATATGAATCCGCCAGGGAAGGTACTTGGAAACGAGGACCATGTCTCCAAGGAGGGCAGGCGGGGTAGCCGGTTCATCAGGGATATCAGGGATGTACGACGAGATGTCCTTGGCAAAGTCGATGCCGAGGTACGGTGGGCGGAGGTATTCGTGTAGTTGAACAGTGGTTGGCTCAATGTCTTCCTCGACTGACGGGAGATCGATGGGGTTCTGAAGACCATCAGGCGTTGGCGGTGGACGGAACGACGGTATCGAAGAAGGGATGGCAGCCGAAGGAGAAGATACGGAGTCTGTGAACGAAGGGAGGGTCGGCGAGGGCGGCAGTGGAGACTGATGATACTCGGGAGATGGGGTATCATTCAGCGACCGGGAATGATAATACATGTTGGGCTGTGGCATTTCCTCGCTCGTCGACAGCTTTCCGAACAGCATTTGAGACGACCGAGTCGCTATCGGTGAGGGTGCCTGGTCCGAATCATACGAGTACATGTCGTTGGGCGAATCCGCGAAACGAACCGTCTTCGTGGTGGACATCTTGGATGACATGAGGTGGGGCATGTTCGTCGAGAAACGTGGTCTTCCTTTATACCCCGCCACCTGCTGTATGATGGAAGGCCGGTTCCGATACAGCCTATTAGCAATGCCTAACAGGGCGTTATTCCACAGCTTGTCCCCGGCGCGACACAGCCCTGCATGACCCAATTGAGATGATGGCGCTTCGAAGCGCACCACGCCCCTGGTTTACCTAAGCATATACATGTCTGGATGTCTGGATGTCTCCTTGATGATGAACTTGTACCTTGACCGGTCCTGCTGGTGTGTGGTACCTGAGGGTACCTGTAATACTATCTTAGCTTCTATCACGTTTGAGAATGTGTAGACATATCATACACCAATGTTTTGAAGCCTCATCGCCAGCTACTGCAGTCCTCCATAGGGCGTAACGAGCTTCATTGATTTATTAACAACAGCAATCCGGGCTGTGCCCGTAAATCATATGCTGATTTCACCGATCCTGGGTATATTATCAGTGATCGCAAGTCGATTTCAGTCATTCACATCTTTTACCGTAGGTAGTAAATGTATATAGAAAGAGTCATCATGACGATCGTTGATAGTGATGTTGCACGGTTTCGCCGTATCGGGGCACTTGTTCAATCCCCATAAGTACTACAACAGCATCGTCAATAAATAGCTCTTCGGGAGAATATGTGAAATGCTTACGGTAGACATCAACTAAGCACATGCAGCGCAAGTCGCCGTATTGACCTGGAACTTCCAAATCCTCATACATCGATATGGGAAGAGACAAACGGCAGCGGGAGTCATCCGGCATCCGACCATTCTCGGGACATAGCCCACGGGCCAAATGACCTCAAACTATCGGGATTTAGAAATCGTTCTTGATGACGGGCCCTATATCTGAACTATACCTTCGTTAAGCGCCCGTGCGGATTCGCACGGCATCTTGGCTGCTGTCCACACAGACGAGCCAGGTTGCCGTTATCCTTGGTCTCCCAGTACTCGCGAAGAAAACATACATGGAAGCTGAAGGCTAGGCTAGACGCTAAGAAAAGGACACGGTTAGACCAAAAATAAGCTTGGGTGGAAATGCTTACGGCATACCTGATGAGTGACCAGGCCATGTCGGACAAGGGCAGTCTGCAGCGAAGGATTGACCGTCAGTATCGGGTAATTCTCTTGATTCATCAGCCGAGAAAATAAAGCACCAAACGAGGAAGAAGACGCGAGATGTTGGAAAATCGGGTCCCCGGGAAGAGTCATCCGACAAAAGTTGTAGCGATCTCTTGGCTAAATATTGCTCGTGGTGAACTAGCCGGGTGGCGAGATGCTTAGCGCTTGGGGATGGCAGCGACATCAACTTGGTGGTTTATCAATGTTTCTGCGAGAAGCTTGTTAGTGCAATACTGTGATAGATAGAACTGTAGGTGAACATCTTCCAGTTTGAACATTCGGCGAGGAGACCTTCTGTAGCTAAAGTTACGAGCTCGACTTGGATCCTTCGTCGTAAGAGTTGGCATGCTGAAGTCACCGCTGATCGCGAGAAGCGCATGCAGTAAGCTAGTGAACTTCCAAGAAAGTACCAGATACGCACCTTGTGCTAAGGGCAATAAGCCAGACATAATTATACGTTGTCTGTCAGTGCGGACTTCCGTATCTATCTGACTGCCGCTTAAGGTGGTGTATGTCCTCGAATATGCGCTTATTGGGGATGTACTGGTAAAAGGGAGCACTGTCTCCGAAAGAACTTCCCATTATGTCGTCTTGCTTCTATTTTATATTGTAACAAGTGAGCGACGATGGAGGAAATGGTAGTCGGCCTGCGCTGACGGAGCTACACTTGAATTCAGTGATATCGAGGAGAGGATAGAAAGGGACTTACGGGTGGCAGTACCTCGCAGAACACACAACCGTGAACTATGAACTCTACACCTACAAGAATGTGGGTAAAATAAGAAAAGGAATAAGATGAAAGCGCACCTGCAACCAAATATACGAATCAAATGTCCATCCAATCACACTATAGTTATCCGTTCTGCAAGGATACTCCCAAAAACGTCGATTCTGTGCGAGGACGGGCTACACATCCTCATATCCTGAGTATATGCGCTTGATCAGGTGAGACCAAGTGCCTCATAGATAAGAGAAATACGTACCTACGGGTCGCTCATCAAGTTTTCGACACGCTGGCATTTCAGAAGGTGGTCGCAAGTATGACCTTGCGTCGTATCTATGGATTTTCTGCAGTATTGTCCTGCACGTCGGCTCGGCCTTGGGTTTGGAAATCGAGATGATAGCGAAGTGCCTCGCTGCTTGGATGCCTTTGTTCAGGCCATTGTAGACCGTACACATGATTGACTTGAAAGCTATCCGCCGGGGGCCGTACAAGTTGGCATCTGCTAAAAATGTGGCCTTTAGGAGAACTGGAAGGCTGAGACCACCAACTGAGGTTTTGTTACCGTATCGTTTTTGCTCGACACTGCGCACTAAGTTCTCAGCTATCGGAAAGGCCACATTGAAGCAGAATAGGAAGCAAGCCAGCGACGAAATTTGTGATGGGGGTGGAAGCAAAAGAGAAGAGGACGCGTTGTTTGGTTGAGCTTGTCAATGGTAGTCGGCCCGAACATCCGGCCATCCAACTCATCCCCTTCCTATCATTAAATAATCATCAATCGCTGCACCCGGGCCGTCGACGTTGTTTCGGAGCGCGCGCAGACATCTCCGCCTCTCCCATGGCCTCTGTTAGGCGTGCAGAAGCGACCGCGCAAAGAGAAACGAGAGCGGGAAGCGGAATGGTGAAGATAACTTGAACAGACCCCAGCAATTTTGGAAAGTCCTGTCCAGTATTCTCTGCTCTGTCATCGGGGCAATTCCCGGGAATTTCGTGCTACAAAGTTGCGTTTATCAGAGCTCGCCTTCCTGTTGATCTCTTCTTTTTGTTTCCTTGTCTGTTCTGTTGGTCACCTGTATCTCACGAGTCAGATGCGCGTCTTCGTCCACCGCATTTGTAACGGATATACTCCGGATGAACAACTTGAATTCGTAATATCCTCTGACAGCCGGAGACTTCGCTCCGGTCTTCATATATCTATTACTACCACGAACTACGACGACGAATACGACGCCATATTGTTCAAACGCGCTTGATCGATGTCAAAACCACTGAATTTGTCCCAAAAAGCTACGCTTCTCCTCGGAGTGTGTCATTTTGGTAAGCGCTCAACTTTAATTGTCTTGATCCAACCTCAAATTTCGCTAATATCTATTGATTTCAGCAATACATTTCACATGGCGTCTTTGCACCTCGTTTTTTACATACGAACACAACAAAAGTTGGCGGAAAATCTGCACTTCAGTCATGATGGCCACATTAATAAGGTATCGCGAGACGCTACCTGTGCAAGAATCTCTCGCCAGCTACACGACTTGGACGGCGACGACTGGCCTAGAGGCCAACGTCGAAGAGCTGTGTAATGGCGCTAAGCTTTTATGGGTCGGACCAAAACGCCTGGATAAAGTGATGTTGTACTGCCACGGTAAGCCGAGTCAATTGCTCTTCTCTCAAACCACGGCAATTTGTACATCTGAGCGCAAATATGGCTGTCCCAAATGTGCTCTCACAGAGGAGGCCTTGCCTCAGGATAGGAATGGCACGAGGATGCTCAAAAGGCCGCTTCCGATCTGAAGACCTGACCTGTAGACCCCGTCTCCGATTAGAATTTTCGTTTATCTGCTATTCGTTATCTCGCTATGACTGGCAAAATTACTGACTGAGCATTTCCAGGAGGCGGATACATGCTCGGCGTTGGTGCAAATACGCTCTCGTGGCTACGGTACATGCAACTAGAGCTCGAGAAGCGTGATGTCGACCTCGGTATCGCCGTTGTTGCATACAGTGCGTATTTTTGATTTGAGAATCCCAGCCGACCATTGATCCTGGTGCATCAGATCTTCTCCCCAACGCCGTCTTCCCCAGTCAGCTGCGGGAAGCAACTGATGGCTTCAATCACCTCATAGCAGCAGGCCTCCTTCCCGAGAATATAATTATTGGTGGCGACTCCGCGGGAGGAAACCTCGCACTGCAGCTCCTCTCTCACATACTCTACCCCCTCCCCTCCGTGGAAACAGCCCACGCCAGGCCAGAAACGCGTCTTCGCGGCCTGCTCCTTGTTTCTCCCTTCGTCGGAGCCAAAGGGACCTCAGGAAAACCACTTTCACATCTAGCAGCTCTGCACAAGCGCGATTTCCTACCGGCTGAATTCCACCGTTACGTTTGTCGAACATTCCTCAAAGACGTCCCTGAGAGCGATATCGCATACGCGGACGGTTTAGAGGCTCCGGAGGAGTGGTTCAAGCCGTTTGGTGAAACCATCGGTCGTATCCTCGTCACGGCGGGTGAATGGGATTTCTTGGTCGAGGATGACAGGTGGTTTTATGAGAAGTGTTTGAAGCCGTTCCATCGAGATGTCAGGTTTGTGGTTGAGAAGGAGGGCGAGCATGTTGCGCCTATTCTTGACTTTGTTATGAAGGAAGAGAGGTTAAGCATATTGACACCCTTGATAGTCGAGTGGCTAGCTGATACATTTAGGGAGCCCGGAGTATAGCTTGATACAATGAAATTGTGCTATCCACCCAACTGGCTTTGATCAAATCCGGGGCCCTCACCGGAAGATGATTTCTATGTGCGGCTCTCAGCGGAGGCATACACTGACGCCTGCTAATTACGTCCTGCAAGCATGAACGGCTAATACCCGACATCATCCTACCAGAAATGCATTAACAGAAATTTTCAGAAAAAGATGAATATCATTACAAGCGGGTAATTTTTTCATGCGTGTCGTTGTGGCCCATTCATCCAAATTTGTACATTGGAATCGCGTTTGATGGTTTTTCCAAATCATCGGAACTTAGACCGGCAGTCTCACCAGGAGAGCCGACCGGAAAAGCCTTCATTCAGTTGAAGAAGAAGAATCCGTAAGCGAAATACGGAGGTACCATCCACGTTACCTTAGTAGACGGGGACAGGGATCCCGTGAACAAGCACCAGTTTTGATCGGGCTGCAAGACCTGCGTTCGGATGGAAAGTGGAACTTCAAACTGCCAGAAGTACGCCAGCGAACAAAGCCACGTCGGAAGGCGAAGCAAAAACACTGTACTTACAAGCTTGCAAGCGTCCCTGAGACCACGGTCTAACAATTCTTGCAAGTGCTTCGATTGCATAGATTTGAATGACTACATCTGCACTATATGGTAAATAGAAGGGCACGTTTGCATCCGCTCTGTAAATGAGAAGCGTAAGTCTGACTGATGTAAACGATATGTTGAGGACGGACCAGGGAAATACCAGCCGTAGTCTCCACTTCAACAGCGCGAGGATAAAATTCCTATGATGCCCGCATTATTTCTTGCGTCCTTCTTTTCAGAAGAGCGCTAGTGACAGGGACAGGCTTCAGGCGCTGGTTGATTCCTGTTGACCTGGTCATTTGAGATCGGTTATGTTATAAAAATGCATCTTACCGATAATGAGCCTAGTTGGAAACGTGGCGGACCAGATGAAAGTGGCGCGCTTGAGTTCAGAGGATATAGAGGATACAATTCCGCACATCGTGCTTGATTCACAGTCAGCGCAATAGGAGCGAATTAGGACGGTGACACCCTGGCATGGTGAGTTCTCGCGCGATACTCTGGTGGACGTGACCGACTTTGGCAGCGGCTGACCGAACAGAATTCTTACGGCGTCGGCCTCTTCGAACCGTGGGCCTGTATTCCATAGATATCACTTGGACAATGGACAGAAAATTAGACAATAACTTTGTTAGAATACGGATTCCTAATTTGGAAGTGCGAGCTTGCATGAACATTCTCGCTCGTTCTCCCCATATTCCCCGGGACGCTTACTCATTTTATTAGTGATACATTGCTCATATTTTCTAGTACATTCTACATATTTTCGTAGTATAAAAGCCATGTCAGTTTGATGTCAGTAGTAGGGCATCGCTAGCGCGATTGCCGTGAACATTAGTTCCTTTTCCGCTCACTTGTGAACCGCGAGTTCTAACACAAGCTTCAGCATGTGAGAGGTGATGGTGGTCTGTTGTAAAACGGGGGATCAGTTCGTTCCCAGTATAGACGCGCGGTGTCGAGCCAATAGTATTGCGCTTGGCTGAGCTCTGCAAACGCATGCAGATGTACACTACGGTACCTACTTTTATACTAAAGTACTAATTTACTAGAACTTTCTATACTTTTCCTCCTTCTTCTTCCTTAATCAGCAAGCTCGGCAAGATGCCGGATTGCCATATTCCAACATGGTCAAAAGGATGGACACTTTATTTGTTTCAATTTGTTGGCCGGGGTCCCCGGGCCGACTACAAGTTTTCGCAACCGCCTCGATCAATTCTTCCCCCAAACAACGTTCATGCCGCCTGCGTGCTGAAGCGCTGGTCCCTAGGATAAACGAGCAGGAGTCCAGTCGCAGCTGCAAATTTCTTAAGCTTCCGAGTCATTACCGTATATGCCACTCGCCGCGTTGTCCCCGCGAATCTATTGGTCCGTGGACCTATTACCTGCACCAACCTTGTTTTCATTCTTTCCCTTAGAACCCGCCTATTCCTTCGTTGCTTCATATCAGAATGCCTGAATCTCTCAAGGCTTTATCTATGCAAAACAGCCAAGTTTTGCTTCATATTGTTCCTTCAGACGCTCTCATGGTAGCATCCCCAGCGAATCGCAGAACAGAAGCGACCTCTGGAAACGCCCGGAGGTCCTGATGGAAGAAGGTTTCCTCGATTGTGAGCCCGCGGCAGGGTGTACATGCACACCTGCGCATGTTCCCTGAAAACATTCGTCCTGTCAGTGAATTCGACCAATGCATCACGAGGATCCTTCTCTCTGTCTTACCACCGTTCTACCGCTATGCCTCATTTCGCTGACTTATGTCCGATAGAAGCGAATATGAAGCTACCGGGACCCCAGGAAAGTATTGCTTGATCCCTTGTAATGCATTAATTCGACATCACAACTCGGTGACTTATATTCACGACTAGCATTGGCAACTCCGAATTTGCACAGAGAGGAACCCGGGCCCCAGAAATGAGGCTCCATCTTCCATTCAGGAATTACAGGTTTTGTAGCGATGTTCCATCAATCTCTTTTTTTGCTTAGCTTCTGCCAGTGTCGAACATTGTCATTCATAACACGGGAGCGACACTAGGGACTTTTTCCTAACCTTTGTTTGCTCTTCTTCATTTGTGCACTGTTCCAAAATTAGTGGGCCATATTCTAGCGCCAGCGTCTAACTTAAGACTTCACGTCACCATGCAGCTTGCCATAGCGCTTCGTCAACCTTTCACGCAAAAAATGGATGTCTCAGCTTCAGTCGGATCTCGAGGTAGACGCCCATGTGTTTCAGTGATGGTGTGTTCGGACTCCGTCACCTCCAAATCAATATATTTGGATTGCTGCGACTATTCTATGGTCAATCTGGATAAAAATACCGGGCGTCTGTCTCCCGTTAACATTGTGTGACGCTTGGCGGGTTTTAGTC
Source organism: Armillaria ostoyae (assembly GCA_902506015.1). Lineage (NCBI taxonomy): Eukaryota > Fungi > Basidiomycota > Agaricomycetes > Agaricales > Physalacriaceae > Armillaria > Armillaria ostoyae. The sequence continues at coordinate 5,329,968 of LR732083.1, forward strand.
CGTAATGGAAATGACGTTGACCTTCCGGCGCTACGCAGATGCCTAAACTCGATCTAAACCAACCACACGTATACCATGATGTTCACTAGCGATAGTGTTTTCAGATATAAAGAGACTTCCGTCTACTTCATTATTCGGCGCTTGGTCCACTTAATATGCCTCAATACTCCTTTCCGGTACGTGTTTGTTTAACATTATCTACACGAGTTCTAATTGAACTTTCCACGTTTATCAGAGGAACATATTATTCCTTCTCTCTGCGCTGGTCTACTATGGCTCGTGTTCGCCGTGTGATGGTACTCAGACGCAGTCAGAGCAACCTGGCGACAGCCAACGAACCACATTCAACATCCTCTGGAGCTCCCTGGCGACCATCTTTGCCTGTATTTGGGTTGCCATCCACCCCAATGTGCCAGGGCCGAACTTGGTGAACAAAGGATGGTTCTTCGTATCGGTTCTACGTCGCGCGGAGTTGATGATTGTCACCGTCTTCGCACCGGAAGTTATCACCATATGGGCATTCCGCCAATATTTCACTGCTCGGAGCATTCATAAGCGTGAGTAGCTCAGCTTTGCTCTACTTAAAGTGGAATTGACCATGGATATAGTCTGTCCAAAGGAACTGTCGCTGAAACATGGTTTCCTTGTTTCCATGGGCGCATTTGAGTACTCGGATCATTGTCCGGTTACCCGTCAAAATCTGGAAGATGATGACGATCTGGTAGACCGGCTCAGTAAAATAAGGAAGGAAGAAATCGACGACCGAAGCAAAGGTGATGGCCTTTCCAAAGGACTCGCCATCATCCAAGCAACTTGGTTCCTCATGCAATGCGCTGCCCGGCTGAAACGCAACCTTCCTATCACCATCCTCGAAGCAGTAGCTATCGGCTACGCGGTTTTTACTGTCATCAACTATACAGCATGGTGGCATAAGCCACTCGGAATCTCAATTCCATTCTCGGCTGGTATAGCTTCACCATTTATCAACTAACGGCAACATCTCCCGACGCTTTTCCCCCGAAAACTGCATGCAAACTATCTCCTGGATTGGGTAGACTTCCGCCTATTGAGTACGTTCTTTGGCGGAGATGTCATCGAACACGTCGCTGGTCCATCCAAGGATGAAGGCGCCCCTCGTCTTTGGTCCGGTCATAAGAACGACGTCAATCTGTTCTATGTCGTCACAAGTGGTGCACTTTTCGGCACTATCTTTGGCGCCGTTCATTGCGCTGCATGGCGTTCGCATTTTGCGACATCAATAGAAAGGGATCTCTGGCGAGTTTCATCGCTCTACATTGCCCTCATTCCTATTCCTATCATTATTATGACATTCACGGTTGAGAAATTGGCAGATCGATTTGGGTTTAACCAGAGCGAGGAGAAGGATAATCCCTGGTTTGGTGGTGCGTATAGGCTGTTTTGGATCCTTGTCTATCTTGTGTATATCGTAGCCAGAGGGTTTTTACTTCTAGAGCCGTTTCTTGCGATGAGGTCTCCCCCTCCAGGTGTATGGGCGTAATAGCGTGTAAAAATTCGGGCCGGTCCAAGTTGTCTTTTTCCGGTCGCAACTTAGGTGTCAGTATGGAACAAGATGTTGCAAGTTCGCATCTCCCCGCAAGTTGAGTCACTTTCTATGCAGATATATTCATCAACGCCGGTTGCCACTATCGATGTCTGAACAGTGAAGAGTGATTTCGGAGTGGGAAGAGGCAAGGACGAGGTGGCTGAACGGGCCGACATTAATTCGGTGGTGAGCACCTTAAGTACCTTACCTGTTTCTTTGTTATTCCTTCACGCGATGCAAGCCAGATTTTATGGGTTTTTGATATCTTAATCTGAGACCTCTGGGTTCGTTCCTCAGTAGCAAACGGCCCTCGAAGATTCGAATCCAAGCTATAGAATCTTCTCTTCTGCGTGCAATGATTGATTTCTGACCGGGAATGCATTTCAGCCTTGTCCAGACAGTTAACTTTGGATTCGATTGCTCTGCAAGCCGATGATAAAATGAGGTCTGTGAGTAAAATTTCAGAGAGTTCCAGGGCTCATTATACAGGCTGCTGAACAACGTAGGTGCCATATAAGACTCTTTCTCAGAAAGTTGATTTTCATACCGACATTACCAATGATTAGGTTTCGGAGTAGCCAAGGAGTAGCAGAACGGGATTTACATATCACCGCCCGACTCTTCTTGCTTGCTTATAGTCCACGATTATGTTGCGATTATGGCTGACAGAAAACTTGTGTAAAAACAGCTCTGGACCTTGTGGGAGGATAGCAATAAACTTAGACATTAAAAGTCAACTTGCGACCCGAAAAATACAACTTGCGCCTGTCCGATTTTTTACACGCTATTACGCCCATACAGGTGCATTTGTGGATATCGCATGGACCAACTTCCTTCCGCATATATAATATCATTACAGATTCTTGATAGATTCTGGATTATTCTAGATAGCTACTTGATATATGCCGTTAAGGTCTTGAACAAACTTCGCACATCTGGCTCATCGTACGACCTACACTGTTAATCAGAAGCAGTCGAAAACCAGTCTGTGAAGTTTCTCACACAGATAAATGAGGACATAGACATGAATCCTGAATTGGAAAATCGCTTGACGTGAACCGGATTCGAGGCATTGTGTCAATTTCAGAAGGCTTTACATGTTAGAACAAGAAAAATTAAACGCCCAACTTTGCAATGATTGGTACAACACAGGATCGAACCGTGACATGAACCATTGATACTACTGAACTAATGCTTGGGTGAATACAAGTTGATTTCGCTGTGTAGAGTGAGCGCCAGAGCACAGTCCGGTATCGGCTCCAGTCCGCAGCACCGAAACGACGTACAGAAAACAAGACTTCCGCCCAAACCGAATCCATGAGGAAAGGGATAGAGCGTCCGTTCAATTCTGGACCCTGGTTTCTTCGTCGTGTGATACAAGTCCAATGTAATGGCGATCCCACGATCTGAGAATGAAAGAACGGAACATGGGAGAGGAGGACGTCTGCTGTCCTATAAAACCCTCCTTGAACGATGAACGTCAGCAGTTGTAGAGAGATTCCGCGTTGCGAACAAGCACATAACTATTCAGGTCTTCTGTGAGACGGTTAGCGAGTACAGTCTCTGCCGTCCTGCTTTGAACATTGCCACCTGAAACTCGATCCCTGGTAAACAGAATGTTAACAGTACCGGTCCGCAGCGATCAGGGTCAGCAAATTTCCTTTCATCGTATTTGCCTTTGAGGAAGAGCCTGGTATCGTACAGGTGGAAGGTTCCCATGCCTCAATGTTGCACGTTCGACTTTAAATAATGATAATGCAGACAAAATCGATGTAGTGGTCCGGAAATAACGATAGTCGTAGCGCCACGGTGATAGTGCACGAATCTTACAGAAAGCGAATAAGTATAGCATAGCAATAAAAGCAGGGCAGTCCGGATCTGTGCAACGATCAGGCGGGATCAGTAAGATGTACACGATAGAACTGAAATGTGTTTCGATGATAAACGTGCAGAGTAGTAGAAAGAGGACGGAAAAAAGGGGGGAAAGTTGGATCGCACACAAAGCAGAGAATAAGCTAAGCGAGGCTGAAGCTCAGAGCAACGTCGCTACCTCAAGGTTAGTCGTAAGGATAATACTGCAAGGAGGACAGGACAAGATTGAGCATATGAGGAAGGACGGAACCGGGGAAAAGATACTCACTCTGAAGCCCCAAACATCGGTTATCAATACATTATAAAAATCAAAATAGAACGTAACGAACCTTCCACGGTGGCCATTACAGCCTGAAGCATAACTGTATCAGTCGCCGTAATTACACTAAGACATAGATCAGCACCTCCCAACCAAAGCGGTGTTAAACGTACTGAATATAGATATCTCTCCTTTCAGCCCTCGTAGCCAGTTTCGAAAAGCGATGCTTGAAGTACTCGCGACCAGCGCGGACATCGCCTGGCTCGCCATCAAAATCCTAACAGTTGGATCAGAGAAAGAATACACAGACCCACGGGAGAACATCACGTACCGGGAAGTAGTTTTTGATATCAGAATGAGGTACTTTCTGTTCGAAGAGGTCGTTCTTGTTCAAAAGTAAGATCTAAGGACAAACGAATCTAGGTTTCAGCAACTGTGCGAGAGTTGAATGGTCCTACGTACAATGGAAGTGCGTTCGAACCACTGTGAACGACATATCGACTCCCAAACGGCCATCGCGTCGTACATTTGATTCTATCAGATTCGTATCAGAGAAGCGTTTCGTCCGGATATCAATACTGATGTCGCACCGCATTCTCATCCTCGACGAGACACTGGTCATACCCACTCAGGCTGACAAGGAACAGGATACTCGTCGCGTCTTTGAAGCAATGAATCCACTTTCGTCTCTCAGACTTTTGACCACCGACATCGACTACAGTGAGCTCGCGATCCTGAAGATAAAAGACAGTCTCTTTGATGCCAATCGTCCGAACGCGGCACTGTATGATGTCTTGTTCGGTCGGTTGATACTGGGGATCGAATAACCGATCAAGATCCGAGAAGAAATATTCTAAGCTATGCCCGGTAAGAACGACGTATAGAACAACAGGGGAGGGGGGGGGACGTACTTTTCAGGCAAGGCTGCTTCATTTCCTCTCTGCCACGCTTCCTGAACACCGGGATCGCGCCATAGCGCTTTGAGTGGTTGGCAGTACCGGATCGGGAATGGCTCGCCATCCCTCACGCACCACCAGTCCTTGATCTCGTGAATGTATCTAATGTTGTCCTTCGAAACCGTCAGACCCATGTCGTACATAGCATCAAGGATACACTTCAAGCCGCCAGTGAGATTGTCAGGAATTAACTGCCGGTAATACTCAATGTCTTGGGAGAACGAAATGCTGTGGATGAGACGCATTTGCTATAGCATAGGATGAGTATTGTGTCGTACGAGCGCTGGAAACGAACCTTGAGCACAGTCGACTTTCCAGAATCTCCTGTTCCCAATAGTAAGACCTGTATACTATATATTAGAAACCGATTCGGTACAGTACGACATACGTACCTTGATTTTTGGCGCTATTTTTTCATTGGCCTGGAGATGTCACTGGTCAGTACGGCATGTACGCTCAGCTCGCAAACAAACGTGCCTCCTTGAGCTCCTTCTCTGCTGTTATATGTAAAGCGTCGTCTGCATCTGTAACCTCAAGACCCTGAGAGGATGAGCATATACCCATTGCGTAGACTTGGAGAGGGTAACGCTGGCAAAAGAGCGCAAACACTACAGAGGTTTTGTCGAACCTAGGTTCCCCAGTCCAGCACTAAGGCAAGAATAGAAAACAGAAATCACAAACAAAGAATAAAGAATACAAAGAGGAGAAATAAGAATAAGAGCAGAAAGTAAACGGGAGAGTCGTGGTGGTTTCCAGCCATCACTTAGCCGCCGTTTGCTTCTTGATCGAGACGCGAGTCGGCCCGCACAACCGACATTCGCCAAAGTGATACAAACAACGACGCGCCTTTTTCCTCCTACCATCAACGATACCTCTGACGTGTCGCTCGACCCAGAACGTATTTCTAAAATCCTGCGACGATATTTCTGGCGATTCGACAAGTAATTGACACAGGAAACATTCCTGCGGCGAACCCGCATCGCGGCTCATACTGTTGCAATCGGTTTGAACAGCCATGAGAGAGGACCAGCTCGTTCATTCGTGATTACAGGGCTTTCATGGTGCAAGCGCATTATGTGAGCGGCATTTCCTTGGCTCTTCATTGCCAACGTTGACCGCGGCGGAATTATTGCAGTTATATGGACAAGTCCAGCTGGTGCTACCTAGGATCTTTTCCCTCGGCATCCTTGATTCGCGGACGGGACAATTCATGTGCGCTTGTTGGTATTTCTAGGTCTAATTCAGCTGATTTGAACCTATAGTCAGCGTATTGTTAAGCCCTAGTCATCTCCCGGCTCCGTGATGCCTTTTCCGACTGTGTAAAGCTACTGCCAGTGCGTTGGCCGGGATTTGGTATGTCTTTCATTAAATCGCTATCTTTTTGAAAGCTCATACAGAATAAGCTACCTTGTTGTGGAACCCTGCGGCTGCTGGTTCACTCTTACTGTGCAATCACAGTAACTTTCTGATACTGGAGTCAATTTGACGCTATTTCTTACTCCGAAGAGCGGAATGGTACAGCCCATGTATGTTGATTTTCTTTCGATGCATTTTCTTGGACTCATCGTCGTCGACAGGATACCTCTGGTACCTCGGCCCTTAATTTCCGAGACTCTGCTACAGTTCTTTGTCGCCGCCTGAACGCTCACCCATAGGCGTAATTCGCTGGTCTGAGCACGAGGAAACGTGCTCAAGGAGACCTGCTGAAGCGTCGGTTCGTCACATCCGAATTCACGTATCAAGGTCGGGCCGTCCATGTTTGGAATGCCACATACTGAAGTACTCTTCTTCATACAGGTATATGGATACTGGAAGGCTTTCCCTTTGAGCATTAGCAACAGCCGGACATAGAGGGCTTGTCCGGCTACGCGAACTCGATTAGCAAGCACACCTGTCGTATTTGGCAAACAATCGTGGTAGCTTTCTCTCCTTGTTCTCTCTTTCCCTGTCTGACAGCCGACCTTAACAGTGACTGCAGCAGTTCCTTCGTCGATACACCTATTGGTGTCGACACCGCACTGACTCATCCTTCGGTGAATGGGCACCGATTCCACCTGATACTTTTGCGAGTCGAGCTTCGCGTTACAGCGCTCTGAAGTCCTCGCGGAACTCGGAGATTCGATCTGCCTCGTGATCATCAAGGGTGTCAGCTTCGCCTCCTTGTGGGAAAGTCAGCCTAATTTGCTGTTGTATCTTGACTTCAGTCAGCAATGCCTCTTTAGAAAACAAGGATAACGTGCCAAGGAGAGGGGAACAGCAGGAGTGGAGATGAAGAATTGGGTTCACGGCCATTTGGAAGGGGCAGACAGTTGAATGATGAGGCCTGCAAAGCTATTAAGAGTCATCTTCCCCTGCGTGCAGGGCTGCGATGAGAATAGCAATGGCGCTTAATGGAGTACGTCGCTTCTATCGTTCTCCATTCTTTTTTTCACATTATGCCCAGCGAAGTTTAGAGTTTACAGAAACGAGATGCATGCTTACATAAGAATTCTGTATGTTACCATCGTCTGAACAACGCGTATCAATATTGAGAGCTTTCGGCTGTTCATGATGAATTTGGTACATATTTCTAGTCATCTGGCCAACATCGTCCCTCAGGCTTCACGGCACGATCGATCTTCGAACTGTCCGAAACGCCCAGAACGAGTCTGACGTCGTGCGTTGGATGTAACAAAAGAATCGAGTATGAAGGCGGTACGAATATTATATGACGCTGCCATGGACATTGAAGCCAGTGCGGGAACGTACCGGCGGGGACATTCCCCCTTTCACGGGCAGCTTATTCGGTGAACTTACTCCCGAATAGGCGCTCCCACGGTACTTACGACAGGACAAAACCATTCCGCCGTTGATCTACAAAAAGAATGGTGACAAGAAGTACACATGTATGCGTTCCGAATGGGCCTCGGTGATAGGCGCTCTTCTGTTCGAGCACTTTTATAATTCAATCCGCTCGCGCGAAAAGAAACCCGCTGCCAGAGTGTAGCCATCTAATGTTGTATCGGATGCAGCAAGATGTTTCAGCACGGTGCGAAACAACTTGTTACATCGCACCATCTAACGTTGGTATCCTCCGTTCATCGTTTCTCCGATACCTTGAACGAAGTTCGCAAAGTTTATTGGCTGCTTTTATCCGAGCATTCGGCGCAGATGAAGAACACCAGCTCCTTTCAGTGCGTAATCTCTCTTTGCGCACATGATTATGGTTATACTATGTCGTGCAGACTTTGATAGGTTCGTAGCAAAGATAGCTCTGCCCAAGGAACGGCCGTGATCAATGTCACCGCTAACACGGCCTTTCAATTGACGGAAGGAAACTTCGCTGTCCAAGCACGCATTGAGCCAACAATAGATGACCTTTTTCTTGCAGGGCTCACCCCTTGTTGGAGTCGGAGGGGTCGCGCTGATGACCGGACTATACAATCATCAGCGCTAGCGTTGTCCTGTCTTCCGTCGGCAAAGGACGATTATTTCTCAGTAAGCGAAACTGCTCTGATTCCGATATCATCTTCATCGTTCTGTGTAGGAGAGAACTGCCTCCATGCGTGATCCTCGAAATTATCTCGGGACTGTCCTTTGCAGAAGAGCGTTGGATTGTGCATTCGTGTTGAGGGTATCATTGTTTTTCTCGCATACCTCCGACAAAGGTGCTCGATACAGCTTGGCCAATAAAAGGTCTGCTCGACGTTGGTGTGCTTCTGTGACAAACGAGTTCCTTCTGCGGTATATTTCCCCCTTTTCCGTAAGGAGGAAATTTCTTCCATCGATGGTCTTGGTGAGTATTGTTATTACAGTATTTAAGAAAGACGTCTTCGGCAGCACAATAAAAGTCGAGTGAGGCGTCAGAGGCACTGGTGATGGTTGGAAGGAAAGCCGCGTCCGATTCATTTGCTTCAGTTTGTTTGGTTGGCCGGGCCGACACGGAAACTGTGCCCAATGCAGAATCTTTCCGTGTTCTGCGGCATCCGCGCGAAAACTGCACCAACAATGCTCGGCTCACCAGCTTCTGATTCTTTATGTATCCATATCACCAAACATTGTCCATCCTTTTTCTGAACTTGTTTGAGCTTAATGGATTCACGTTCCATACGGTGCTAGGTAAGGTTGAGTCTGCTCGAATTCTTTCGAGTTCTTATAAAATAATGACTTAAAGGAATTCGTTACTAGGGTCTCATGCCCGCCAGAACCCCAAATTTATATACGCGGTTGCGAGCGAGATGGTTTATTTTAATTATACCAAACTTCGCAAAAATGTGGAGGCCTCGAAGTCTGATGGCATGCAGGATTATCAAAGATGCTGATAGACAAGGCCCGAGAGGTAAGCGTGTCCTTTCACATCACTCATGACTTACTGTCCTTGGTAGCTAGTGAGATCGCTTTTACATCCTTTCTTCCTTTGAAGAAATTCGGGCTTTCCCTTGGAATGGTGCCGTTTCATGTCTGTTTATAATATTCTTGGTGCCTTTCCTTGAACTCGTCGTTGCTACATAATACATTTGCAGCGGTGTTTCGACTATCATTTTTCCACCACTCCCTCAACAGTCCTCCGTCGCAGCCTAGGCCCTCGTTATCACTCGGCTTAATTGACCAGTGGTTCGAACATGGAGAATTATGTTTAAGTAAGTCTTTTCGAGCCTCATTTAGTTGAACGCCGAGTAAAGGTCAGGTCGTCTATCTTTGACCTATTCCTCACTGAGATATCCTTGGTATATACATGTGGAATCTCAGTTACTGGACGGATTGGCTATTAAGATATCCACGCCAGAGAATGGACAGGACTAATTGGGTATACGGCTATAGCCTTGCATGCACATGCGGTGTTGATCATGCAACGGAGCTATCCAGAGAACCCACCATGTATCAGACAAAGATCACCTGAAATCATCGCTGGGCGCATCGTCTGGAAATACGACTCTGTGCGCGAGGGAGATTGTTCAATACTGCTCAGTATCAGTGGCATGCTAGCTATACCACAACTGGATTATGATCCCTATCTCATGCCCTCAAGTCTGCCACGCAGGCCATTGATGATCCTGACAATTATGAGCACCGTCAGCCGGAACTGACTTCAATAAGTTACGCACTCAAATCCAGTCGGCCACATAGCCAGAGTCTCGGCGTTGACGAGAGGCTGCAAAAAGTTGTCCGTCATACCCATATGTGCCAGCTGTTCGCCGGTTGTCATCACCATCGGATCTGGGATGCTGTCCACGGGCGGATTGAAAAGATGATGATACTGTGCTTGGTCATAAAAACCATCATTGAGAGGTGTGATCTCACTTGAAGGTCCACCAAACATATGCTGGGAAGACGATGGATCCTGACCATGTATAGGCTGGTAATGGCTATTCGACATTGTATTTGGAGCAAACCAAGAGTCATCTGAGAAAGATTGAATGGCGGCCGATAGGCTAGAGGACGACGAGGAACGCTGGCTCATAGCAAAAGACGTAAACATCGAATTCGGGTAGTTCGGGTATTGTTGAATCTGAGCAGCAGTAGATGAGTGCATTGAATAAACATCATCGGATGTCATGTTGCCGATACGCGTCGGTTACTTTTGATGGGCCGACTTCCAAAATTGGTCGCATCAATGTCGGAATAGTCAGTCGGCGGAGACTCGGACCCAATGGACAGCGGACTGTCAGAGTCGTGCTCCCGCTTATTTGAGGGAGAGACGCCTGGGTGAGGAAGAGGCAGTTCACCAACAGAGGCCAACTCGTAAAGGACATCATCCCTGCATCTCAATAAGCAACCGTGCGGCCACGTTTTCATTAGGGTAAATACGCACCATAGTCGACCTGCAAAAGGCCATCTGCACCATAGTGTGAACTCGCTAGCAAAGCAGGATCATTAATTACGACATACTGTTTCTCAAATATTTGCAAGGTCTTCATGCACTTGTGAATGTCGCTCAGCTCCTTTTTCTCGTCGGATGATATCCCTGAACGTCTTCCGCTCCAGATATTCAAGGAGTAGAACGATTGCAGCACTGAAGATAGACATCTAGGAGGAATTAATTCGATGGCAAAGTCTAGTCAAATAGACAGCTTACAGCGCAATGATTCATTGGACTCTCCAGCCTACGAAGCTAACAGTCCAGAATGTGGCTGGTCGCACGAGCCGCATTGGTACATATGGCAAGAGAAGGAAAAGCAAGGGGCGACGACTTTCCCGGTGAGGGAATGAAGGGTCTATGGATGAGTATTTGAAGGTGGTAATACGAACAATAGAGGAAGATGGGTTGGTTGAAAAAAGCCTGATTCTCGCGATGGGGATCCCAACGAACTACGGGAAACGGTCAGTCGCCCCGAGTCCTGCAACCGCGGACAAAACGTACTATGATCAGGTACAGAATCAGCCCATGTGTTAAGGAACGAATCCAATTCGGCGACAAGGTCTTACTTCCATTTCCCACGAATACAAACAGAGTTTTCGATCTGTTGAGAGAATACTGGGTGGTGACGTGAACAGATGATAGCTTGGAAACGACGTGAGACGTACGACCGTACGAAGACACAAAGCGAGGATTCTGTTCAGAGCCAGATAGGATACGGAAAAGGACAAGAGCGATGGCTTATCCGGAGGTCGTACGAATGCTTGTTCTGGGTCAGGATGTTCCCAATATTCGTCGTCGCAATCAACGGGAAACTCTGTGTCGACGCTATGGAAGTCATGATTAGACGGAGAAGATGGAAGTACGTAAGGGTAGTATACGCACTCTTCGTCTTGTATAGCACATGGGCGGCCTAATGGAGATGTGTCTGGCGCCGTGAAAGGTGGACAGGATAACGTACCAAAAAGCGCGCTTCAGTAGCTCTTCATCGGCGTTGCGCAGTTATCCCGGCCTGCTATGCCTTCTATGTGCGCCAAGGTCCTGGGCCGTGCGAATACCGGTCCCTACCGACGTCCAAGAAGCGTGTGGCGCAGCGCATCCTTGCGCGTAGAACACAGACGACTGGAAGCCTCAATAAATGACAGATTTCTCTTTGGATGAAGACAACACTCACTGCGCATTTTTGTAGGTCGCACAGATTTGGCGGGCGCAGCAACGACATATGAACTCGATGGACCTAGATGAACCATTTCCAACCGTTCAAATGCCGTGTTTTCGACTCCTTATCGGTGTCATCGGCCTTTACGCGAGGGTCGTCAGAGTAACGTGAACCGGCAGCGCATACAAAGAGCACAAGCGCTCCAAATTCACTGTCCGTACGGTATAACCTAGCTGCCAGAGATCGTTCAAATGTCGGCCGGTGAAGTAAAGGTCAGAATAGGTTCTGGTTAAGAAAGTATAGCCGAACGAGGTAATCAAGGAGGTCGCTTCCTCTGGGAAGGAGTAGTTGGCAGGTTGTAAATTGATGTCGTCGTAATTTAGCTGAAGCGCGTGAGAAGCAGGATGGTCATGACTGAGAAATACCCACCGAACGTATACTATTAGACCAGAATTTGGCGCACCGACTACTCATGATTTTAAACTTGTCCTTAAGCTCGGCGACGTCTCCCTCGTGTACCTCTTACCTAAACTCAAAGGCCGTCTGGGCCAGCGCAGGACCACTCGATTTGCCGAAAACAACTCTTCAAACTCCATGAATAGAACATTAGATTCGGTCCCCGGTTCCCAACACATGGCGAGCCCCCGCTCATTATGAAAGACTTGTTATGGAGTCTGGGCGGTACAAGCGTCTGTAACTTTTAAGGCCTATGACGAGAAAGGGTCAGTTAAACATCAACGCGAACATTATAGCCGATGGCCTTTTGGTATTTGCAGCCTTGAATAGTTCAGGATCCTCGACAACGCCTCTCGTAGAGGTCACTCCCAAAGACCCTATGTTTCTGATATTTTTGAGGGGTATAGGCTGAGCCTCTGAGGCTGAAGCACGGTGAATTGGGTTTGGATAACGCTGCTTGATGATGCAGGATCCATCATTCGTGCATTCTGAGGATCGCTTCAAGGATCCGTTCAACTATACTTTGACGACTGACTTGCATTTAGGCAATGGTTAGATCTCCTTGAGTATGAGTACGGGTGTTGGACTCGAACCTTGAGACCAGAGAATAAGCACAACGTGGAAGCAAAAAGGTTCGCTCGGTGGTGGTCACCCTTCAAAAGTATCCAGTAAACAATCTGGTGTTTCATGGATAGCCACAACAAATAGCTGTCCATAATGTTTCCGACGTCCGTAGCTTTTGTGTTGATACATATTGAAGCTCATGGACAAAGGACACGCAGCGACAACGCAACGGTGTACCCAAAGCTTCCATGCATTCAATGGGCCCCCAAATAGATGGGACTGAGAGCAGTATGGCTGATCGATTTTGATTACAAGATCCCGGGGGGTTGGGTCTGGGCGTCGTACAGATGAAAGTTGTAATGTACGTATTTACTGCTTACTTCCTTTGTCGTGTACGTAATATCCGGGACCGGCGTTCACTGTGTGGACACTGCCGCGTAATAATACACCTACCGTGCGCGGCAAGAATTATTTTTCATCAGCAGCCGAAACATTTCCAGTCAGAGGACGACGGAATGGACTTTCTAGGCTGGAAAACCCACGCCATACAATATCAAAGATAGGGAGGAACTGAATCAATTAGATATAGCAAAGGATAAGAAGCCGCTACCAAGGCAGCGGGAATTTCGCGTGCAGTGCAACACCGCCCATGTGCGGGTCCGACGCGTCGTGCCATACGATCTCATTCATGAATCTTTTCCGTGTGGAAAAAAAACCGACGGTGTTCCGAGCGCAAGGAAACTTGATAAGTCCGTACTACAAATGCTAGTTTCTACAGGCGAAAATGATCTTTGGGGAAACTGACACGAAGGTCTACAACAGAAGGAGTGGCCGTCGTGCGAAGTTGTGATCGAAGTTTCCATTGTAGTAGATACCGTGATCGCTTAGTTGTCTGCCTTGTCAAAGTGCGGTGAAGTAGGAGATCATTCAGCCAATTAATTTGACGAAATATGCCGCCTACTTGCCGCGATTTCGCTGAGGCTTGAGGCCTTGAAGTTTGACTGACAAAGAACGCTTGGCTTCAGTGTCAGGTATCACAGAAGCTATTGGCATTCTATCTGCCTTGGAAAACGACCGTGGGCTGGAAAGCATTGCTACTGGATTTTTTTATCTTCTTCCACCGGGCGACTTGGCTGAGGATCTCGAAGCCGTTTAAGATGCGCCCGCGCAGGGGCTTGGCAGGGGCATGGATCTTTAAGAAACATCACGAACATCGAAGGGCTACTGTTGGGGTTGCTGCGCGTGGTTTTCTTAATCAAATGTTTCATCCTTGGCGATATGGTGAAGTAGGTAAGGTTTTACACTTTTTAACTTTGACTGCGATCCTGTGAACCAATTGTGTTTGTACCAATGTCAATCCGCGATGTCACGGACTACGGAGATCTAAATGTACGTATATAAATGGAAGTCATGAATCTCTGATGGAAATACATAGGTTCCTGTCGAAACAGAGCAGAGAATCATGTCAGAGTACTAGTGAGTTTTCTCCCAGGGATTCCGTTTGGTCCGGGTAAGCTTTGCGGGAGAAACCGGACCGCTTCAGGCGAGCGGAGACTGAAACAGAGTTCTGCAGTTCTCGCATGGCACGGTCCGATCATCCTGTTTGCAATTTGCGTGGAATGGGCTTGGCACCGACGACCGACTGGCTTGCTTGCTGCAGTTACCTGCTGCCGAGCCTCTCCTTGCACAATTTGTTCATCATGTATTTGAAATCTTCCGTAGTGACCCGGTATATATACCGCCACTCAGGCTGTATACTGCTGCGTCCGAAGGAAACAGGTGAACGCGACGAGAGTATGGATGTATATATGTATGGTTGATGGATAGGGCGTGTTGCTGCAGAATGCATCGTGCTGTATTTGTTTTTTATGATGTTCCCTTCGAGTTGTCCCTGTAACACTTTAAACCCGTGAGACGTCCTTGGCTCGCAACTGAGGGTATCACAGCGGCATGGGGTGTTATAGTCTGTGACACGTTTAGTGGCGGCACAGAACCCCGGCGTTCCTTTTTGGGACCTTGTCCGGTTATCTATCTATCTATCTATCTGTGCCGCAAATCAACCAAAATGAATGGGACTACTAAATTACGCGTCGGGTGAATAGTTCGAATACTGATTTTTACCACTTAACGACAGTGGGATAACGGTGTTAAGGATGCACATTGAGACCCAAATCCACGAGAGTGCGGGAATGTCGGTGCTTGAGTCAATCCAAGCGAGAAAGAAAACGGAAATTTTGAACTCTTCGTCCAGAGTAAGCGGTGTTTGTGTTCCGGGTCCGCATTCTCCGGGGATTTCTCTATCTGTGAAGATTTTCGCATCAGGAGGCTTGGGTCCTTGTACGTATCGCCATGACAGGGAATCAGCTTGAAGGCCTTGCTGGAACACCTTCCAACGAAACGAGATGCAAAATACGAGATAATAAGCATAACGTGCTGGACCCATCAGATGTGGCAACCGGTGCCGAAGGCTTACGGTGGCCTAGATACGTACTTTTGGCCGGGAAATGTCGGCTTGACAACGTGAGCATAACAAGCGCAGTTGTAGGTATGTCGAAGTCTATTGCTAGTCAGAATAGTTCCTTTTAGTTTCCACAGAAAATAATCATGACATTGGAGAATGGAGAGGACCACCCCTGATGGGCTGCTCCTGTCCTGAAATTGCGATATATAATGTCGTTGGAAGGATATATTTCCTACGAACTCCAGGGTTCGCTTTCACGCTTTTTACTCACCTTTGACGGCATCTGGCAAGCAGCTAGAAGAATGTCCAACTCCCAGACCTTCGACATCGGGTTCAAAACCGAGAAGCCGTATGCCTCATCTGACTTTCGTTCTATGGTCCAGACTTAGTGTAAATATTCCCTAGGTTTGAGCTGCTGTACGTGAGTAGAGGAGATGCGATCCTTAGTTCTATCGTCTTCGGTTTTTTCGTGAGTGTGAGCTCGAATTTTATACTACCTTTTATCTGAATCGTCTTGTAGTTTGGCTTTTCTATCCAAGTTGTGTGGCGTGCTGCGTCAGAAACCAAACGAGCCAGCAGGGTGCGATTCTTGGTCGGGTTTTCTGCCGGCTCTAATATTCTGCATCTACTACAGGTTTCTGCCTATATTATCATGATCTGGCTTGAAATCCTGGCGTATGTCTCCTCTCTATGTTGACCGCAGTCGTGAAGTCTGACTTTCTAAAATCAGGAACACAACCTTTGCGGTGAGCCTTTATCGTATCCTTGTCATTGGCAAGTGCTCATACGCTCTTTCCCGAAAGGTTATATCTTGGTGTTATGTGTAGGTTCTCTCTCAATCTCTGCTCAGCTTCGTGACTTCACGGAAACCCCTTCGAAATCGTAGGCAGAAGTTTATCAATCCCAGCATTGGATTTTTTCTTGGAATCATCATCTGCTGGATTGTTCAGGTAAGCGTCATTAAGGCAACTTATTTAATAACGCGCTAACTGCTGTTCTGAAGGTTCAATGTCTGATGCTCATTATCGTCAACCGATTGTGCATTCTAATTCAGCAACCATCTCAGAGAGTGAGGCACCTCATTTTCTTCTCATTCGAGATATCGAAGCTCACAGTATCATTTCGCATAGCTTACACTCAAGCTCGTGGTTATCGGGGTTGTTTCTGTCGTTTCCATATCTACGTCTTGTATTTGTGAGCGAACATCTTATCCTTGAAAGCGCTTTACACCTCAGCGTCACTACACAGGGATACCTGCTGAGTTACAGATTAATTCGTCATATATGAGTGTACGTTCTTTTATCCTTTCGTCTTTGAAGTTCGAAAGAACTGACGTGATCCTTTCCAGTTGAATAAGTGGTGAGTGCCATACTCACGACTCGTCTATCGGATACCCACACCTTCCTGTAGGTGGGACAAGTTTGAAAAAGCTATCTATCTTCGTGAGTACCCGAGAACTCTTTTGTCCAGAGAGACTCATAGTTTATGTTTCAGTGTTGGACCTGGCATTAAACATCCTCTTCATTCGCATGGTAAAAGGCCGCCTTGTGGACCACGGTTTGAAGAAATACGACAGGGTGATGCGGTAAGTTACAATACAAATGTCGTATAGCTGCGTTTGACGATTTCTTGAAAACAGCTTTAACCAGCGTATCATTATCGTTTCCATTGGGATGGATGTTCTTCTCATGGGCGTCACGACTCTCAAGAATTCCTTCGTTTATACTCAGGTAAGGTTCTCATTTTAGCGCGGAGTTCTCTGACGATAGTTTTGCTAGTTTCATCCTGTCACGTACATTGTCAAGCTCCAAATCGAGATGTCCATGTCGTGTCTTCTCATCAAGGTGGCGCATTCCACTGGTATTAATGAATACAATACCACAGTCAGTGACCAAATAGGACCGAGGACACAGAGTGCCGTGTACGTGCTTTTCTTCATAACTTCATTATCAGGCCTCATACGTTACATGTTGCAGGGAGGTCAACATCACGACCCAGATTCATACCCAGTATGACCCCGCAGTTGAGGAGGAGTATGGTAAGGCTTTCCATATATATCTTTGGGTGGACTACTTTGAATCCTGATCTCGAACCAGAAATGTCCGATATTCTTCAAAAGAACCGTGCCATTGAAGATGACAGATCCCTTAATTTGTCATCTGTAAACAAGATAGCCGATGATGAGCTGTCCCACGTCTGAATCGTGGTCCCCCAGTAGAAAGTACGATATATTTACCAGCTAATATTCCCTCGCTGTATATAAATAAGACGTGCTAGAATAGGTTCTGAATTGCGGTCAACATTCATGCGTACTCCGGTAGAATATGTTCTCAACAGATCAAAATAGATTATACCTTGTCTTCAAGTCGACTAAATGGGTCAGAAATGGGCGTTGGAGGTCCGGTGATAACTTGAAAGTAGTAGCGGCGGAAATTTTTCTTGTCTACCTGTGCTGGCTGCTTGTGTTACAGTATTGAATCGAATGTGCTGGACGTTTTGAATTTCTGGTAGTATTAAGATACACAGTAGCGTTTGTTTCTTGCATGAGGGAAACGCAGCGTTCATGAAATTCCGTTGCATTCAATGCAGATGTAATAAGTGCAGTCATGACTGATTCCTACTACCGAGTTAGACGTATAAGCATTACCATGAAGATGAACAGTACTGTCACCACGATGGCGGACATAACCACCAGACATGCCGTGGACCCACTCTTTCCACGAAAATTTCTTAAACGCACTCTCTCCTTTCTCATGAAATTGAAGTTGCTCTCTATCTTCTGTTGGGCTTCCTCAATGATGGCTTTGTCTGCAGACAGCGAATCAGAGAAATGCAAGGCGTTGCGTTTGAGTTGTGTAGCCATCTATGCCAGCTGTTCAGACAGTTCGTTGTGGAGAGCATTTGTGTTTTGGAGGACGGAAGTACCGGTGGCCATTGACGTGGCTGACGCAGGCAGGACAGTAGGTAAAGGTGATATCGTTGTAGAGGGTGGGTCAGAGGGCGACAGCAGGAGACCGTTGGTAGCTGGCAATGGTATAGGTGATGGAACAAGCTCATCTCCCTTGGGCAAAGAGGTCGTCGTATCAGGCCGTGAATGCTCTGGGCTTTGTGGAACTTCTGGTATTGGTATATGTGGTAACAATGGTTTGATGCCAACAACCGAGGCTCTGACATTGCGGCACAGGCGCTGAATATAATCTTCACTCGGTCCCAGAGATTCCCTCCTTGACAAGGTCTCGAGCTTGATCGTTTGAATTGAGTTCAGCTCTTGTGCTCTATAGAAAGATGGGCACGGGGTGATCACTTTTATAGCAAGACGACCTACAGTCGCCTGGCGAGCTTGCGAATAGGTACATTGAGTTCGTTCTGCAGAATCTCGAGAACCTCCCTTCTCTGTACTATTCCATCCATATTATATCTCTGGTCTTGACTTTACCAGTGGCGAACAGCGCTGATTAATTGCTACGAGATATTGTTACTTTATGCGAAGGTCAAGGAACCTAAGTAGAGTGGGTCTCACCAAGCAGGAGACAAGTAAGGTGTTTCCGTGTTGATCCAAATAAAAGTATTGCCTGAGCTCGGACGACCTTGTGAGTAATATGTCAGAGGCGAAAGTGAGAAGTGAGAACTTGATTGTGAACCATTCCTAGCGAGCGAAGTGACAAGTATTTTCATTTGTAGCTTATGGATCTTCCTGCGAGAAGCGCGTTCCTCCTCTTTGTACTGGCTGGGATAAATTAATGCGCGATTACCCTCTCAGGAAGCAACAAGTACCTTCGTTCCCGGCTAATAGCGATAATAGAAAATCATCGTACGCGTCTACCCTGAAAGAACGAAAATCAGCGTTAACTCTGAATAAAGCCGGGTTTACCATAGAATTCGCACATCTGCAAACATTCTGTTATCACCCGCTTGTTCTGCTCGTGCCGCGTCATGCACCGCGGGCCCTTTAACCGAGCTGGCTAGTTCTTCCTCACTCTCGAAGCCTAAGAGTCCCACATGAAGACCAGCATCTGCGAACCCTGAAGGCCTCGTAATCATCTGCGGCTTGTGCCCTAATCTCCTCGTTGAATTCCATGTCGGAGCGTCAGCACGAGAAAGGGGACTCAACCTCGCGTATAGTATCTATTTATTCATCCTGCCGGTATAGCCAAGCTGTGGGAGGGCGAACTTTGCTTGGAGCCGACTCACCCTCGGCGGAAGGACCGATTGACGCTGAATATAGTCATTACTCTGTTCTAGAGGTTTCCGCATCAGACGTACTGGACAATGAGGTCGTACTGTAATCCATGTCCTGAGCTTCACACCTGCAGTAAGACGAGTGCAACGAGGAGATATCGGAGGCATGATGCTTACATCGGTCCGGTCAGGATCGATGTGAACTCGAGCTATCAAGCTCTAATTTAGCCCAAGATTTTGCTCTACGGTGCGCGTAATGCTATATGTAATTTGTCAGTGCATAATCTCTTTCACAGAATTACAACCTACGCGGTGATTTCGTGAGTGAAGCCTTCGTTCGTTCAGCCGCAACCCGAAAATTTCTTCCTTTGTTATTGCCTCCATATCTCTATGCATCTCGTGGGTATCAGTTGGGGTCGACGTCATTGGATTCCTACTAGATCTCAGTTTACAGGAGCTGCAGCATCGAGATCCGACTCGAGGAGTCAAGGTAAAGCCAAGAGACAGGACGTGTTAATCCAATAAATGCATCGCCGTGCTAGAGCTCCAAGTCAGAGAATTCCAGGCACGAGGAATGTAATTCGTCGACACATCAAGAGCTCAAAAGGCACTAAGAATGGTGAAGGATAATGAGCGCAGTCAACGAGCGGAACATGGTGGGTGGCGGACATAATTTCCGGGTCGGCCCGACCAACCGAGCCTGCGACAAAGTTACGCAAACAAAGACGCGTCTCTTCCTCAACCGCCATCATTGGTGCCTTTGACGTGTCGTTCCCCTTTCTGTGCGACCCAAACTGTATTCCCTGAAATATCGCGATGATATTTCCTGCCAGGGACTACTCGACTGACCCATCGACACCAGAGATTTTATTCCGGCTCACGGTGCCTCAGATTTGTAGCAATTGGCAACAGCGACGAGAAGACGGTCTCTTCCACTCTATTCTGAACATTATGCACTGCCAACGGGGATTATGAGTAGTATTCTCCTGCCTTTCCATTGTCGTGCTGACCATGAAGGAACTATTGATGAAGATATCTAGTCGCGTCCAGCTACCCAGCCAAGATCTTTCATCGGCGTCCTTGACTCGTGGATCGTTAGGCTATGCATGTGCATTTGTCGGCCTTACCTCTTCGAATACAGCTTATCGAAATCTACAGTGGATATGTCGTTATGCCCTGGTCTTCTCCACCAAGGACTACTGATGTTGTGTTGCCCGGAATTTGGTGCGCCTTACTTGTATCGATATTTTTTAAAGCTCATAAAAAATAAGTATTCTGTTGTTGACGGTTGCGGTGGCTGCCAGCGTGTTCGCTCTCGCGTCAGCGGGGACAATAAAACTTTGATGCAGGAGTCGATTTACAGCAAATTTTCTTGGAAGAAAGTTGACCTTGGAACGGCGCGGTATCACGTATGATTATTTTTTCTCGATGCATTCCCTTGGACTCATCGTTGCCGACAGGATACCTCTGTTTGGACCACGATTTTCTGCAACTCCTTAAATGCTCCTCCTTCGCTCCCCAAACTCTCGCCGTCACTCGGCTTAATTCGCCGTTCTGAGCCTGAAGAGTTAAGTTCAAGCAGGTCTTCTTGAGCCTCATTTGGATGAAGGTCAGGTCAGGTCGTTTACGTTTTCTTTATTCTTTACTGATGTCCCATTGGTATAGATATGTGGTACGTTGGCTACTAGACGGCTTGGCCTTTGAGAGACCCACGTCAGGGAGCTGGGCGGCAGAATTTCCGGCATTAGGAAAGCTGGAAATATGGCCATGCTCTTCCGCACACGCGAGATGTCGTTCATGCAACGCCACTATTTCCCCGGATAAATCGCCATTCGCCCAAACTCATCACTGGCTGCATCGTATGCAGTCAGAAAAGTCGGATTCTACGTGCGACGAGGCTTGGTACTCCAATGCTCTAAATCACGATAATCTCGGCGTCGGTAGCTTGCTTTCTCGCTCGCTATACCACAGGTGGACCACAATCTCTGCGGTGAGATAGGAGCGGAAGAAATGGAGTGCTTTGGGAGGCACTCGATCGGCAGGCACACCTGTTCTTGTTTGGCGAACGATCATGGTAACTCTCTCCTTGTTCTCTCTTCCGCTATCTGACCGCCGACGTTAACAGTGACTGCAGTTCCGTCGTCGATGAACAAGGCACCGTCGCCAAACACCTGGTGGCACTCAGCTGACGCATCCTTCAACGAATGGGCACCGATTCCACCTGATACTCTTCAAGTCGAGCTTCGCGTTGCAGAGCTCTGAAGTCCTCGGAGATTCGGTCCGCTTCCATATCGGGATCCTCCATCAAGGGTGTCAGCTTTTCCTTTTGCGAGAAAGTCAGCCCAAATTGCTGTCGTGTCTTGGCTTCAGTCAGCAACGCCTCTTTAAGAAACAAGGATAACGTGTCAAGGAGAGGTGAACGGCAGGAGCGGAGATGGCGAATTGGGCTGACGGTCATTCGGAGGCGGCAGACAATCGAACGACATGGCTCGCAAACTTATCAAGGGACGTCTTCCCTTGCTTGCAGGGTCTTGATGAGGATATCTATAACGTTCAAACGAGTAAGTTACTTCCATCGTTCCCAGTTCTTTATCTCACAATGACGCTTAGAATCTTGAGCTTGCGCGGTGAAGAGTTTGGGCGTTGAAACATGCTTACATAAGCAATCTGTATGTACGAACAATGTTATCGAGTATTGATATGGAGAGCTTCGGCAGTGCCCATGATGCATTTAGCGCATTCTACCGGCGTCCTCTGGTTGACATTGTTCTCCAAGCTTCGAGCCCCAAGTTTTTTACCCACGCGTCACCTTGTCACTTCTACTTGCCGCTTTTCTGATCGGTGTTCAATCTGTGAATGTTGCGAATCTTCGACCCTCTGAGTGTATGTCCGGCTTCAGTCATTCTGCTGCAACGCAACTGAGCATTAGAGATTGGTATTGTCCCTTTTCACCTGATAATTTACGTGTAGTTTGCTAATCTGTAATTTCCAGCGTTCTCTCATCGACATAGCCGCTATGGTAGACAGGGTTCCATCGAAGTCCTGATGGTGAATGCTCTTGAAACTTTGTGACGATCTAGACCTTGGTTCATTAACTCATCTCCACGTCGGTTCTCTGCAGTCGCCTCGCCTATTTTATAAAGAAGGCTACCTGGTCGCTCTCATGGCTCGTACCCTCAGACAATCCCGGCGGAACCAATGTCCTGTTCTCGTTGCTTCGTATACCACCACCAGCATCAACGCCGCCTTCACCGAAATCCACGCTCATCTCCAAGGCTCGCTCATCTGCTTCGCACTGTACGAGATCCTCCTTCAATATCATGCCAAGCGTATCCAGGCCGATACATGAAAGGGTACTTTACATTCTCGAATGAATGCCGTTCAGGTGTTCCACGAGAATGAACTACCTTACAGAAAGAGGTCCTATCACTTCGATTGATATGGGCACAATCTTCATGACCGTAGATAAGTGATATGGCATACTCGGCCTCCGACTGAAGAACTCACGGAATTATGATATAAATCATTGTTATCGTCTCTGGCAATTCACCACCGACATCTGTTCCAAATACAAACCACCCAGAAAATGTCGATGTGGTTGGGTCTCGGGCAAACTGTCGGAAGACTTTAGGATTGATGCATGATGCCGAAGGACTTCACCAGTACCATCATTTGCAGTATACGGATCTTCCTGCTTCGATAAGCGCACTGTTCCTCTTTGTACTGAATGTAATTAACGAGGACCGTCAGGTAGTAACGTACCTCTCTCGCTGCTATTGACAACGCCCCTGTTTTCTGGCCCTATCCCACATACAACAGGCTACCCAGAAGCCTGAGAGCGAAGCATCCGGCTTTGGCCTGCGTCGGCCCGGTCACCCGAAGAAATTGAAGCAAAAAAAATAAGACGCATCTTGGCCTCCTGCCTTCACCGCCTTCTGAGGTCAAATTTTGACCATTTCTTTGCCGCGGCTCAATACATCTTTCGCGGATACAGTCGAAAAATACTCAACAAAACTATTGCCTCAAGAAGTCTTTCTTCGACTCGCACACAGCTCATACATCAGCAACTGGTGATAGCTGTGACGGTACTATCTTGTGCATATGCCATTCTGGCAGGAATTCTGGCGCTTTTCACCATGTGCTCTTATACAAACCGTTGGTTCTGTACCGCCCATTCTGCCTTATTCGCTTCGTCTCTTATTGTCGTGCTTGCTACCATGACAGTATCAAGATGTTAATTCCTTCTCGAGACGGAGCCTATTTCATAGATGTTCAGAACCAATCAGCGATGATGCAAATATCGAAGGTATGCCGTGATCTGGCGCCAGTGGAGCACACCATTACCGTATGTTCGACTCTCTTCGCTGTCCTTCTTCCCCTCACCAGGATCTTGCAGAAGCTCGATTTAGAGATATTCTTAAATACGGTATGGCGCATCGGGTACGTATATCATCGCTGATGATATTGAAAGGGGGTATGTAAACCAAGGGCTTGACGTCAACTTACTCGACTAATATATTGCCACAGACGCCGTTCTTTCAGGACGGGCACTTTGTGAGGGTCAGTCAATACTGCGACTTGGGCTATCGGACTCATGACCTTGTTTCTTTTAAGGTATGATGCGCGCTTTGAGTGGTAGTCGTGTCTCACAGACAATCAACTATAGTTCCCCTCCCACAATGCTCAGTCCTCAATTCGAACTATTATCCGGGACGAGTGCGTTTTCTCGCAGTCTCTTGTCATACCCCTTGTTGGACCCTATATCAAAGACAAAGAAAAACACCAAAACGAGATTCAAGGGTATTGCCAATACCCCTTGATGTTGCTGTTCAGCGAGCAAACGTGAGAGGTTCGGATTGTCTACGTTTGCCCTGGACGACGAGTTTTCATCAGTTGTCCAAGATAGAACACGCGTAAGTCTTTGTAGACATTCACGCGAATGCATACTCATCTGTAGCAGTAGGACTAGATGCCCATTGAAATACTTGTATTCGAAGCTCCAAATATCACCCGACCAGTACAATTACCCCCGGTATATCGTGTTGCGTTTCTTGTCTAGTATGTGTTGCTCATGGAACCGAAAATCTTGTTTTAACGTGTTGCAAATCTCGCAACGACCTGGACACTATGGCAAGATGACCTATCGTCATCCAGCAACAATGGTGAGTTATAGTGAGTTATCTGATGTCTAATGATCATGTCCTGTCCTAATTTGCCTAGTTTTAGAGGGAGATACACGGCGGTCAACTTGTTGTCAGTTGCACTATATGTACCACTGATAACGACGTCGCCGTTAATTAAGACTCACATATCTACCTCAATCTGGTGCATCTTTTGCTGTATAGGCATGGCTACTGTTAACAGAGTAAGTCTTTCTTATAGCCTCTTAGCGGTATTACTTGTAACCATATGGCTTGAACGTTTCAACTGCCACTGAGCATCTTTGTCCTCATTACAGATCTACCAATGACCGCAATTTTTTTTCATTATGCCGAAGAATCTACATCTAACCGATTGCTATTTAGCTGATCTAAGAAAATTTCAGCCAAATATTGCGTCAAAGTCGAAAAAGGACAACGAAGCGAGGTTTCTGGAAACGTTCCACTCTGGTATGCATATGTGTTCCCGTAGCTGATATTCAATCACTATTTTAGCGGCTCATTACACCAGCTCGTTCGAATTGTATGTATATTCACCTTGCCCCCGTTTGGCGCTTTTTCTTACAATGTATGTAGACCGTTAGGTTATTCTCGCGCAAAAAGGAACACGCAACAAAAGACTGCACCCACGACAAGATAATGCTGAAGTTCACCTCCTGGCTGCTTATTTGACTCAGGGACTTCCATTCGCCAGTGCTTTTTCTTTCAGGAGTGATGTATCATTGATGCGCGACCCGACGTGTCCATCTTCTCACCAAATTTCGGCTCGTCCGACTCAGAGTCCGTATTTGACTGGCTCTCCTCTTTGCTCGCTATCTCGATACTCACATGTCCTAAACTTATTATCATCCATGCATCTCGGAGTATTTGCATAGCCTTTTGAACCGGGACTTTCTGAACGATGACGAGCTTGGTGGAGGCGATGTTATTGACGATTATAGAGCGTCGTCTTTACTCGAGATTTCATAATTACTACACTCTCAGTAGCTAACGAAAACGAAAACCAAGTGATGGGAAGGGATGGCGCCTAGCCAGAAAGTCGGCAACACTAAAATTGGTAGGACAGTAGGTGAGAATCAAATCAACACAGAACCATTGTAACCTTCGATTGTGAAAGGTCTTCCAGATTCCCATCAACCCTAACCACTGACAGTTTCTCAAACTTCCCGTCCGGTCTTTGCTTCCCGACTACCCACATCTTAGACTCTATGGTTATGTACCCTCGCGTCCCATCATCTTGATAACCATCGTACACCTGGCTGTCACCGCCTATGAGTGTGTATGAGCCATCGGGAATTGGGTATTGGTGGTCGGCCAGGATGTCGAATGTGTGGGGTTCCTCGGTTTCATCCTTGAAAACCAACTCTCCTCGTCGAGGGTTCTCTTGGATTGAAGTGTCAGCCAGTCCCCGCACATTGGCCAACTTGATATATGGGCCCTGGTACCAGTCAACATCTGTCTCCTTTGTCCGACCCACGCGATTGTACCAGTAGCCAACCTTTTCAAGAAATGGGAATGTCGTGTTCATTACCTGCTCCCATGATGCTCGCCAACATTTGCTTCCGTTTCCAGCCTCAGGGTAGCAGAAGAGCAAGCTCATCCGAGACTGCCACCCCAGGGCATTCACGAGCGCTACCCATGCACTCTCTTCTGACTGCTCCGCATCGTATGTTGGGATATACTCCGTGTTGAGAAGGTATGCCAAGCCTGCAACTCTGTCCGTAGGATTTGTTGACACCCGTTTCTGCATTTGCGACAGGGCATTTTCTACCTGCCACAGATCGTCCAATGATTTCAGTTGTTCGCGGAATGCCCTGGATATGCTGTCATCTCCGGTTTCGCCACCAGTTATGATGCGCCTGATGCTATCACCAATCTCCTGCAATGTCCATGCACGCCTGAACCAACTCCGGTCACTGTCGAAGTCCGGTGGCAAACCCAGTGGCTGACCCAGCCCGTTGAAGTAGCACACCACATATGCATCGGGTTCGTCGTACACACATCCAATTGTGGGCACGTCGAGCTTCCACTCCTCCTTGCGCAGATGCTCCCCCCGCCCACCCAGCTGTCTCAAACACAGAACATCCAACCATGCATACTTTGCTCCAAGGTTCAACATCTCGATGCGGATCAGATCAAGGTTGGCATCCTTGGGAACGGGCACAGGCCACTCGTATCCGTTGATGGGTGTCATCACATCTACGCGCTCCTTGTCATCCATCCAAGCGTGTGATATCCCCCATATATCTACTTGTAACCCGTCCTCGTCTTTCCTAGCCACCCAGTATGGCACCACTCGATTAGCTTCCAGGGCCCACACACGCCGAGGGGGTACTGATCTCTCGGTGATCCTGCCATCACCGAGCACATCTTGTCGCATCTTCTGGTCTCTCCTCTCTTTCTTGCGTAATTCTCTCAAATTAATAGCAGCAATATTACCCCGGTGGACTCTGCGAAAATGAGCATAGGCCGTGCCAAAGTCGCAATTATGCCCTTTGTAGAAATCGAGAATTGAGTTTAATGCGGGGTAAACTTCGTCCGTAGTGTATGACGTGCCAAGGGCCGCGTTGAGATTCTCCACGAATCCAATGACACCGAGGTCGGCGCAGGGAGTATTGACCAGAGCAGATGGGATGACGAATGCACCAGTGTAGGATCGTTGCTTCAATACTGGAATGGTTAATTCTGCTTGCCTGGTCTCGGTGAGGGAAGAAAGTGTGACCTCAGGAGGGTCCTCATACTGGAGCACGCAGCGCATTATTAATTACCTCTCTGGAATACTCAAGTAGTACGTGCTTACCTCCGATTCCATGCTATCTTCAGAAGTACTGTCATCTTCATGAATGTCATCCTCCGACAATGCCTTCAAATGCTCGTCGGATTCTCCTTCTAGTCACAGCAAAGTAAGAATGAGGCATCCGATGCGAAAAATTACACATACCAATGTTCATAGTCGACGTAGGGTGGGGACAAAGCTGCAAGCGCACCAAGAGGTCTTGGTCGTCCTAGGTGCAGGAGGGAGGGAGGAGAGGATAATACCAACCAGTGCTCGGACCCCTGATATGTGTCGCCCTTCAGCGGCGCTGTCAAGGATAGACGCCCAAAGATAACGTACACATATTAACGGCAAATTAGTCCCCATGCGTCGTAAGTCGTTATGTGTGTCTTCCACCCAACTCAGATAGAGCACGAAATTTATTTTCAGGATGCTAGCTTGACACAAATGCTCTCAGCTCCCTTTCGCTGTCGAAAAAAACTCTTGAAGGAGATTTCTCGTCAGCGTAGGGGTCATGAGCGAGTTTTGGAGAATGTACTTGTGGTTGCTGCCCCACAATGCTAACACGCCTCGACGCTGTCTTCTTTCAATTTGCAGTCGTCGCGTAAGTCCTCATACGGGATCGAACGAAAAACACAACGGACGAGGAAATATCCTCAGATTCGCTCTCCTAGTTCTGCCGTCAGTTCATCTTCTAACTCGCCGTTGGTTCTTTGAATGGACAATTGCAAGTAGGACAGCTTAGAGGAAAGGGAGCACTGGACCATAGGGACAAGTATCTTCATTTGCGGCGTACAGACGTTCCTATTTGGATAAGCGCGTTCCTCCTCTTTGCCCTGGATATGATTGATTAATGCGTGATTACCATCAGGAAGAAGAAAGTATCTTGTCCTTCGCTGATGGCAAAAATGCATACGTTCTCGTTGATTCCTTCATCCAATCGTAAAAACGGCATGAGAAGGCAGGGCACCACATTCACATTGTAGTATCTGAAAACACGACAATCAGCCTCAGCTCGTTCAAGAAGGACGAACTTACCATCGCAGCAGCATTCCCCCAAGCCTTCTCCCGCTGTTGCAGATCCCTATCACGCGCCGCCGACCGGTCGTCGCTTGGAATAACCAGATCAGACCGGCGACTACGAACTGGGCTTAGACCTGCTCCGCTCTCTGCGGAAGGACTGATTGCGCTGAATAGAATTTGTACTCGGTTCCGGTCCTTGGCAACAAGGCTGTACATTAAAAGATGGGAATAGCGAAGCGATATCGGAAGCTCGAGTTCCATTCTCCCAGACTACGGAGGCGGACAGTAGGGCTCGGAATCGACCTCCAGCGATGACGAATGCATCCGTGCATGCTGTGCCCATCCCTGCCCGGCGAACGCTGGGTAATACACTAGAATGTAAAGCGGTGAGAGGTCTCCCTCAAGCATTGCTTTTTCCAGAATGTAACCTGACGTATGTTGGTAAGGCGTTGTTTTTAGCTAGTTCGGAGTGAATGTTCGTCAGGGCACTGAGGTTGTAAAGTCGGTCTCTTTTATAGGATGAACACCAGGACCATGAAAGGTGTAAAAGCAGGAAGCAGCCTCCAGCGGATGAACGTAGGTCACAAATCATCAAAGGAGCTGGTGGTGAGTGGATACGAACGAAAGGTTCCATGATTGTGTTGCGAATAGCAAAAATTGGAAGCGTCATAAATTTTTGTCGCTACGTGAAAAACAGCGAATCATTTAATCATAACTCGATGTTGAAAAAAGACGCTCTTGCAATCTAAAATCATATCCATGAGTCAGATCGTGCACGAATGTACCGACGACTGACCACAGACCGTCTCTTGACCCGGCACGGCGCACTCCAGAAGTGAACATTTCAGCACATTGTTCTGTACCAGCGGCATGTTGCCGTGACTCCAATATGTGAATCGTGCAGACGGACGTGGAGGACTATTGTCTTGTGCAGCCGATGTTGCCTGCAAAGCCAAGATCAGGTCTGCTTTAAATAAATTGGAAAAGAATTCGATGCAACGTACAATTGAGCTGCCGTAACTACCGCACCCCATATTCCCGCCCTTACCACAGCATTTAGCCATCAACGCGCACTGGTGGAGCAATGAGGAGCTGAGAAATTCGACAGCCACAATATGGCGATCTGACGAGACGAAAACTACGGAGACCGACGCGCGTTCTCGTAAAGGTACGGACTTGCGACCATCTCTTTTGGCGTCTCCATGCAGGTTGGCTACTCCATAGTCTGTAAGTCAAGGTTATGCCCTCTGAAGGGACAGGATCACTTACAGAGGCAGCCTTCTCTAGCAGGGACTACTCAACCGAATGTCGGCTTTTCTTTCATCGTGCACGGAACGAATATTGGTGTAAGCAAGGGGCCGTACATGAGAGTCCCGTTCAGATGGCTGCTTCAAGCATCCATAAGAACGTGGCAGAGTCTGAGTTGCAAATGTTGTCCTCCTTGAAAACCGTGGCGTCGTCCTACGTTGAGCACAAATGAATCCACAAGCAAGGCATAAGAGTTGGATGAGGAGATCTCACCTTGATCGACTAGTCAAAGCAACGGAATACGAGGCGCATAGCGAGAGAATCATGCATGATGGTGAAAGCAAGAGGATGAAGATGTCGGTAGCTACGGGAATCAACACATGACAACAACCAAGTCGGGAGGCGGGCTGCGGGCCGGGTTGCAAGCAATCGCCTTGCAATCACCATCACCTTCAGATTCATGGCTCCGTCCTCTAGGGCGCCGTCTCACTGATAGATTGATCCAAGCCAGACTGCGAGATCGAGCAATCCTGAGGGAATTTTGGAGTTACACGAAAATATGAACTTGCTTCAACTTGGAAGACGCACCGTGGCGATACATTGAATCCTAGAACTAAGCATATTTCCTGCTTCAGATATCGGATTACAGAGCATGTGTACTTAAAATAGAGTGTTTATCCAGCCTTTACAGCACCGTCGCTTCAAGCAATGTTCCTTCGACCGACCCTGGCCCACACGCCATCGTTTCCTCACTGTCAAAATCTAAGAGCTCTGGAGTGAAGTGACAGAGGACAAGACAAGACCATCTACAGAAGAAATTTCCTTGAACTCACGGCAGCTCCTACTTATCCGAGCAATTGGTGACAGGCACGAATGGACTGTCTCTTCCTCTTGCTATTCCAGGCCTTCTATGATGCTGACGGATACTGTGAGTGAGGCTTCATTTTTCTGCCGTTGCTGCACTGACCAAGGATAAATTATCGATATACAGATCTAGACGCGTCAGCTACCAACTTGCCAGCCATGATCGGCGTGATAGGACAATCTGTTCATGTACGCCCCTTGACCTTTCTTCTCTGAATACAGCTAATAGAAACATCTGCAGTGAATATGTCGGTAGACCCTAGTCATCTCTGCCAGTTACTTTTGTTCCCCGGAATTTGGTACGCTTTTCATTGCATAGGTATCTTTGAAAGCTCATACAAATTGAGGTATTTCGTTGTTGATAGACGTGCCGGGTGCAACCGTGTTCGGACTCTCGAGTCTCTACGTAGTTAGCAAGAACAATAAACCTTCCGTGGCACGATGCCAATTCTTCTTCCGAAGAAATTGAGTTTGGAACAACACGATATCGTGTATGTTTATTTCCTCATAGTCTCTCCCTCATACTCATCGTCGCTACAGGATGCGTTTGCAGTGGTGTTTTGAATACCATTCTGCCACCACTCCCTCAAGAGCCAACAGTCCTCCATCGCCACCTAGGCCCTTGTCTTAATTGGCCAGTCTGAGCATGACGAATTAACGTAACCGCTCACTTCAAGGGAGTCAAGAGACGAGTGTCTTCGTTTGCAGCATGCATATCTTCCTGCTTGGATTTGCGTGCCTTTTCTCGACGAACTGCATATAATCCATTAGACAATTAATATACAGATATCATCCCAGACCAAAAGTACCACTCTTGCCGGCTAGCTGCTCTTGTCGAGGGTTTGTATCCCCCATCCGATTACAAAATTGAAGGCATACGCCCTGCTCACGGTGATATCTGAAAGCATGCCAATCAGCCTCAGCTCAGTCAAGAAAGAGGAGCTTACCAGAGCAGCAGTACTTCCGCGACTGCCAACCTTCACACCTATCTCGCTCTTTGCCCTCGAGCGATATAAACCGACCTGGCCCGCTTAATATTACTCTCAAAATGCCCTTTGCTGCTACGGCAGCGTGTGACCTAATCTCCGCATGGAAAGTCGCATCGGAGCGTCCTTAGAGAAAACTGCACTCTCAGGTATGTGCGGTATCGATTTCGTCGTCTTGTCAGGAGGCGAATGGGTAGCCTCTCAGCTGACCTCGAACGAGACGAATCAAATCCAACAGGATGAAGGCACTGCATCTATCCATCCCCAGAGAACAGTGGGCAAGACACCGGAATGAATAGTAGTCAAGGGTTTCGATCAACGGGGGGGTTATGAAAGTGTAGCAAATTTAATGAACAAAACAAAGGTCCATCAAAATCGCCGATTGTCGATAGAGCTGGCGGTGGTCCGAGATAGACGGTGAACAGATACCAACGAACGCGCTATCCGCCTTGGTCAGCCGAGCAGGAAAAGGTTTCAGCGTAATGAATTATTCTTTCTAAATGAAACACAGCGGAGCGTCTAATCATAGTTGGAGGTTGAGAAGAGAGTTTTGAGCACTATTTACGTGTATCAATCAGCTTATCGTGCATGAATAGATCGACAACTGACCAAGGAGCGTCTCTCCGACTCGACCCCGCTCATTTGGCCCCCGAACATCTGCCTGTCGGGTTCATTTCCGTGAAGCCTTCCACTCACTGCAAGCGGTGACCCGGTTGTCACGTCCAAATTGCAATGTATCAAGTAGCAACAAACGAGAAGAAATGCCGCCAATACCTTCAGATCTGTAGCGATCGTGCAAGTGAGGGTCGGTAACCTACTAGAGATGTTAGCCGGTCAGCACCAGGGAGGGAGAGAAAGCGTACATTCTGCATTGCTGGCACAGTCGTACTTGCGATCAAAAGCCAAATTTGAGTATGCAATCTCGAAATGCTGTAGTTACGTCACGCTCGAAGCCGACTCTCTCAGAAATCCCTCGAATCTGGGAAAGATAGAATTTTATTGACTCGCAGTCAAAATGAGCACTGATCACATACCTTATATCGATGACAGTGGCAAAAAGAAGGCAGAAGCTGAGGTATACAATCAACGCATGCAATTTTCAGTCGTGACTTCGAAATGTGTTGAAGACGGGTTGGGCGGTCAATTGATAATCGTGTTGACGCTCGTGAAGCCAGCATTAGGACTATTTTTTATGTGGGCCAATATTCCCTGCGCAGTCGAGATTAGCTCCGCCTGGGTAGGACAAGTATTTACAACGTACCAGCCTGCCTTAGATGGCCTAACAACAATTCTGCCCTTATAGTGGTGTTCGACCATCTATGCAGTGAAGACATCCATAAGCTGTAAGCCAAGGCTCCGCACCATGACGGACCAAAGCACTCACAGATATAGCATGTGAACAACGTCCTGAAGATTTGCTCCTTCTATCGGTGCCTCGCTCGCTCGACGAATATATGTCCGTAATCCTGAGAGCCGTCTCGATAGCTGCTGAGTTTAAGCCGACTTTGCAGGCTACAGAGGGTAAATGTTAGGTGCGTAAGTCTGTAGATAGTAAGCAGACACACATGTTCGCCACTTGTCCATAATTTGATGGTAGGACTTCAACAATATCGCAAGTGTCTCGGTTCTAGAGAGGTCCCTGAGCACCAAGTCATCAGCAAATGAGTGAAAGGAGTAAGAGAAAGCAATCTCACGTTAATCGGCTGGTCAGGCTAGCCACAGATTACTAGGTGACCGTAGAATCATGGTTATGCTGAGAATGGTGAAGGATAATGAGCATAGTCAACGAGGAGAACGAAACTTTGCGGGTACGGTTTCCGGGTCGGCCCGACCAACCGAGCCTGCGACAAAGTTACGCAAACAAAGACGCGTCTCTTCCTCCAACCATCACCGGCGGCTTTGACGTGTCGCTCGACCCTTTCTGTGCGACCCAAACTGTATAACTATCGCAATGATATTCCTGATACGGAGAACTCAACCCACTCATCGATACCAGAGATTTTCCTCCATTCCTCTGGCCCACTGCCATGCCTCAGATTGGTAGCAATTGGCGACAGCGACGAGAGGACCGTCTCTTCCACTCTATTCCAGAGATTATGCTTTGCGAACGGACATTGTGAGTGGTATTTTCTGCTTTTTTCGTTGCCGCGCTGACCATGAAGGAACTATTGACGTAGATATCTAGACGCGTCCAGCTACCCAGCTAAGATCCTTCATTGGCATGCTGACTCATGGATCGATAGGCCATGCATGTGCGTCTGTCGGCCTTATTTCTTCGCATACAGCTGATAAAAATCTCCAGTGGATACGTCGTTACGCCCTGGTCTTATCCTCCAAGGACTGCTGTTGTGTTGCCTGGAATATGGTACGCCTTCCTTGCATCGATATTTTTGAAAGCTCATAAAAATTAAGGTATTTTGTTGCTGACAGTCGTGGTGGCTGCCAGCGTGTTCGCTCTCACGTCAGACGAGAACATTGAAGCTTTGATGCTGGAGTCGGTTTACGGCTTTTTTTCTTCGAAGAAATTTTGGGCTTGGCACGGCGCGGTATCACGTGTGTTTATTTTCTCTCGATGCATTCCTTGGACTCATCGTTGCCGACAGGATACGTCTGTTTGGACCACGATTTTCTGCGACTCCCTCAATGCTCATCCTTCGCTACCCAAACTCTCGCCGTCACTCGGCTTAATTCGCTGTTCTAAACATGAAGACTTAAGTTTAAGCAGGTCTTCTTGAACCTCATTTGGTCGAACCTTGGATGAAGGTCAGGTCGTTTACGTTTTCTTTATTCTTTACTGATGTCCCATTGGTATAGATATGTGGAACATTGGATACTAGACGGCTTGACCCTGAAGAGACCCACGTCAGGGAGCTGGGCGGCAGAATTTCCGGCATTAGGAAAGCTGGGCATACGGCCATACTCTTCCGTACGCGCGTGATGTCGTTCATGCAACGCAGCTAATTCCCTGGATAAACCTGCACGTCATTCACCCAAACTCGTCATTGGCTGCGTTGTATGTAGTCAGAAATTCAGCGATACGTGCGATGAGGCTTGGTACTCCGATACCTCAAATTACGATAATCTCGGCATCGGTAGCTTGCTTTCTCGCTCGTTATACTATAGGTGGACCACAATGTCTATGTTTCTTCCGGATTGGTCCACAATCCATCACCAACGCCAGCACCAGCAACACCGATGATAGTAAAGTCGACCCCCTCTGCAATGCGTCCATGATATGTGGTGAGATAAGAGCGGAAGAAATGAAGCTCTCCGGGAGGCTTGTCTGGGTACGCCAGCTCGATCGGCAAGCACGCCTGTTCGTGTTTGGCGAACGATTATGGTAGCTCTCTCCCCTTGTTCTCTCTTCCGCTATCTGACAGCCGACGTTAACAGTGACTGCGACAGTTCCGTTGTCGACGAACAAGACACCGTCGCCCATTAGCGTCGACACCTGCTGTCACTCAGCTGACTCATCCTTCAATGAACGGGCACTGATTCCACCTGATACTTTTCAAGTCGAGCTTCGCGTTGCAGAGCTCTGAAGTCCTCGGAGATTCGGTCCGCCTCCATGTCGGGATCCTCAGCAAGGCCGTGTCCAACTTCGCCTCCTTGTGGAATAGTCAGCTCAAATTCCTGTCGTGTGGCTTCAGTCAGCCATGCATCTTTGACAAACGAGGATAACGTGTCAAGGAGAGGTGGACGGCAGGAGCGGAGATGACGAATTGGGCCGACGGTCGTTTGGAGGCAGGAGACAATCGAAGGATGATGCTCCCAAAGCTATCGAGAGACGTCTTCGCTTGCGTGTAGGGTCGTGAGGAGAACATCAATGGCGCTTAAATGAGTACGTCGTTTCTATCGTTCTGTGTTCTTCTATTCATATTGATGGTCAGCGAAGTACAGAAGAAACCAGAAGTACGATTACATAAGCATTCTGTATGTACATTGTCTGAACAATGCATATCAATATTGAGGGCTTTCGGCTGTTCATGATGGATTTGGTGCATATTCTCAGCCCTCTGGCCAACATCGTCCTTCAAGCTTGGTAGTACGATCGGTCCTCAAACCGTACAAAACCCGGAACAAGTCTGACGTCTTGCATTGAATGTAAAAGAATGGCCTCAGCACTAGACCCAACCGGTTATTGTCAACCATACCATGACAATGATCAGAATTTCAAGTATGAAAGTGGTACAAAGCTTATATAGCGTTGCGGCCATTGAAGTCAGTGCGGCCACGTATCGGCGAGGGCATTTCCTCTTTCACGGACAACTCTTTCTGTGGACGTACTCCCGAATAGGCGCACCCACGGTACGACAGGACAACATCTTTCCACCGTCGATCTACAAAGAGAATAGTGGAAAGAAGCACAGTTGGAATTGGCCCCGGCGATAGGTGCTCTTCTGTTGCGCATGATGCATTTAGCGCATATTACCAGCGCTCCTCTGGCGGACAGCTTCAAGCTTCGAACCTCAAGTTTTTACCCACGCGTCACCTTGTCGCTTCTACTTGCCGCTTTTTCTGGCCGGTGTTCGATCTGCGAATGTTGTAAATATTCGACCCTCGGAGCGTATGTCCGGCCTCAGTCGTTCTGCTGCAACGCGACTGAGCATTAGAGATTGGTATTGCCTCTTTCACCTGATAATTTACGGTTTTTCTGACGAATGTGTAGTTTGCTTGTCTGTAATCTCCAGCGTTCTCTCTCATCGACGTAGCCGGCCGTGTTCCATCGAAGTCCTGATGGTGGTGACGATCTAGACCTTGGTTCATTGACTCTCGTCTCCATCTCGGTCGTCTGCGGTCGCCTGTTTCCAAAAGACGGCTACCTGGTCGCTTTCATGGCTCGTACCCTCAGACAAGATCAACAATGCCGGCGGAACTGACGTCCTGTTCTCGTCGCTTCGTATACCGCCACCGACATCAATGCCGCCTTCACGCAAATCCACGCAGATCTCCAAGGCTCGCTCATCTGCTTCGCACTGTACAGAATCCTTCTTGAGTGCCTTTTCTTACAATGTGTGTAGACCGTTTTGTTATTCTCGCACAAATAGGAACATGCAACAAAAGATTGCATCTGCGACGAGATAATGTCGGAGTTCGCCTTGCTGACTGCTTATTTGACTCAAGGACTTTCAGCCACCAGCGCTCTTTCTTTCAGGAGATGTATCATTGAAGCACGACCCGAGGTGTCCATTTTCTCACCAAATTTCGGCTCGTCTGACTCGAAGTCTGTATTTGACTGGCCTCTCTCCTTTGCTCGCTATCTCGATACTCACGCACTCCTAAACATAGTATCATCTACGCATCCTGGAATATTTGTACAGCCTTTCAAACCAGGTGTTTCTGAACGATGACGAGTTTGGTGGAGGCTGTGTTATTGACGATCATAGAGCATTGCTCGAGATTTCATAATTACTACAGTCTTAGTAGCCAACGAAAAGGGAAATCAAGTAATGGGAAGGGATGGCTTGTAGTCAGAAAATCAGCAACACTATAATATTGGTAGGGCAGTAGGTGAGAATCATATCAACACAACCATTTTAACCTCCGGTTGCCAAAACCTCTCGAAATTCCATCCTTGATTCCTATCAACACGAACCACCGACAGTTTCTCAAACTTCCCATCCGGTCTTTTCCGCCCGACTACCCATAGTTTAGACAATCCTTCAATGTGCCGTGAATGGTACGTATGTCTCTCACAGCCTATGAGTGTGTATGAGTCATTGGGAATTGAGTATTGGTGGTCGGCCAGGATGTTGCATGTGTAGGCTAGATCCTTAGTATCATCTATGAAAATCAGCTTTCCTCGTCGAGGACTCTCTTTGATTGAAGTGTCAGCCAAGCCCCACACAATGACCGAGTCAATGCATGGTCCCTGATACCAGTCAACATCTGTCTCATCAGTCCGACCAATGCCAGTGTCCCAGCTAACATCATCTAACGATAGGAATGTCGTGTTCATTACCTGCTCCCATGATGCTCGCCAACATTTGCTTCCGTTCCCAGGCTCAGGGTAGCAGAAGAACAAGCTCATCCGAGACTCATCCACCATGGCATTCACGAGCGCCACCCATGCACTCTCTTCTGACTGCTCCGCATCGTATATTGGGATATACTTCGTGTTGAGAAGGTATGCCAAGCCTGCGACTCTATCCATGGGGTTTGTCGACACCCGTTTCTGCATCTGCAACAGGGCTCCTCCTATTTGCTGCAGATTCGTCGCCGATGATTCCAGTTGTTTGCGGAATGTCATTGATATGCTGTCGTCGCCGGTTTCGCCACCAAATTCGATGCGCTGGCCGGTAGCACCAACCTCCTGCAATGTCCATGCACGCCTGAACCAACTCCGGTCACTGTTAAAGCCCAGTGAAAAGTCGGTCGAGCCACACTGAGCCAAATCAAGCCCAGGGAAGCGATCGATGGGGCTCCATCCTGCTCGTTGTGGCTTCGAAATGTGAACCATTTTCCAGCTCAAATCGAGCCATTTCGAGCTCAGTATGTCGGTGTAATATGGTTCCATTAGGCTTCGTAGGGCTCGACCTCATTGCAATTAATATGTATAGAATAAGATTGCTACTCGTATTATACTAAGTAGCAGGATCCTTCCTAATCCGCCCACGGCTGGCTCTGTCCTGCTCGGTCAACCGTGTTCTTCGACGTCAAGACAGATGTACAGAAATGGGTGGCCTTAGAAATGTTATATCAGTACACAATGAAGGGAAAGATGATTCCAGGACTACTCACGAAATCGAAGCCAGCTGGAACGATGGCAAACACGACCTGTATAAGATTATATTAGTGAGCTCAGGAATACGCACATATAGAACATAACCTATCATCACTACATCCGAAATGACGCCTAGACGGCGTATAGAGCAACTGTATGCATTCTAAATATCAAAAAAAAAAACATACAGGAGCGCAATGAGATATACCAGAGATATACAGATATCTTTCTGCCCAAACGTGACTTCCAAAGACGTATTGCTGTTGAGGGTGTCCAAACAAGGCGCATATATCCACCTTAGGCAGTATTTTCAATCAGTAGCATCATATCTGCAAGTCTTCGTATTAGCTTGCCGGTAAAAGACCAACAGGAGGAGGCTACGACAGCAAGTGCGAAGCCATGTCCTGCGATGATACAGGATCTGGGTGTAGGGTGACAACGAGGACGGCGAATAGGCAGAACGCGACGTGGAAGGTGGTGGTAGAAGGGAAAGAGGCAATCACGTCGCTAGATGACATGCACGTGGTCGGAACCGTCGACTTGAAGTTGTTGCTAATTTGCGCTCGCGAAATTCGGCGCGTTTTAGTCAATCATTGGATTCAGAGAAATTCTACTGGTGTTCTTGGATGCGCTGATGGAAACAGGCGAAGGTAGCAAGGTTTGGAGTTCAAAGCTTTCTGGTATGACGCCGCTTGATCCGGCTCGACCGCGCTATATGGTAATCTTTGGAGCTTGATTTGGCTCAAACCGGCTCGATGGAATTTTGACTGGGGTTAAAGTCCGGGGTCGAAATCAGTGGCCGACCGAGTCCGTTGAAGTAGCACACCACGTGTGCGTCACAGTTATCATGTTTGGCATACACGTTTCCAATTGTGGGCACGTCGAGCTTCCACTCCTCCTTGCGCAGATGCTCCCCCTGCCCACCCGGCTGTCTCAAACACAGAACATCCAACCACGCATACTCTGCTCCGAGGTTCAACATCTCGATGCGGATCAGATCAAGGTTGGCGTCCTTTGGGACGGGAACAGGCCACTCGTATCCGTTGATGGGTGTCATCACATCTCCGCGCTGCTTGTCATCCATCCACGCATGTGATATCGCCCATATATCTGGTAACCCGTCCGAGTCCGAGTCCCCGTCTTTCCCAGCCACCCCCTTAGCCAACCAGTATGGCACCACTCGATTTGCATACAGGTTCCACACGCGCCGAGGGGGTACATTGCAATCGGTGATCCTGCCATCACCGAGCGCATCTTGTCGCATCTTCCGGTCTTCCTCTTCGTCCTTGCGTAATCCGCTCAATTCGGCATCACGGTGGACTCCAAACAAATGGCCATAGACCGTGCCAAAGTCGCAATTTTTCCCTTTGTAGAAATCGAGAATTGAGTTGAATGCGGGGTAACCATCCCAGTCGTCTGCAGTACTAGTGTATGACATGCCATGGGCCACGTGGAGCTTCTCCATGAATCCAATGACACTGAGGTCGGCGCAGGGAGAATTAGCCAGAGCAGATGGTATGACCATTTCATCAGTGTAGGATCGTTGGTTCAACACTGAGATGGTTGATTTTGCTTGCCCGGTCTCGGTGCGGGAAGAAATTGTGATCTCAGGAGGGTCATACTGGAGCACGCAACGCATTATTAATTACGTCTCTGGAATACTTAAGTAGTACGTGCTTACCTCCGGTTCCATGCTATCTTCAGAAGTACTGTCGTCTTTGTGAATGTCATCCTCCGACGATGCCGTCAAATGCTCATCGGATTGTCCTTCTAGTCACAGCAAAGTAAGAATGTGAAGCATCAGAAGCAAAAAATCATACATACCGGTGTTCATAATCGACATAGGGTTGGGACAAAGCTGCAAGCGCACCAAGAGATCTTGGTAGTCCTGTGTGCGGGAGGGAGAGAGGGGAGGGCAATGCCAACCAGTGCTCCGACCCTTGATACCTGTTGCTGTTTAGCGGTGCTGTCAAGGATAGACGCCCAAATATAACGTACACATATTAACAGCAAATTAGTCCGGCCTATGCGTCATAAGTCATTATGTGCATCTTCATGAGTCCCATCGAACTCAGATAGAGCACGAAATTTATTTGCAGGATGTTAGCTTGACATCAATGTTCTCAGCTCATGAATCTTCCCTTTCGCTGTCGAAAAAACTCTTGAAGGAGATTTCTCGTCAGCGTACGGGCCATGAGCGAGTTTTGGAGAATGTACTCATGGTCGCTGCCCCACAGTGCGAACACGCTTCGACGCTTACTTCTTTCTATTTGCAGTCATCGTGTGAGTCTTTATATGGGATGGAACAAAAAACACAACAGATGAGAAAATATCCTGAGACTTGCTCTCCTGGTTCTGCTGTCAGTTCATCTTCTGACCCGCCGTTAGTTCATTGAATAGATAATTGCGAGTAGGATGACTTGCAGTGAAAAGGGAGCACTGGACCATAGGGACAAGTATCTTTATTTGCAGCGTACAGACAACCCTATTTGGATAAGCGCATTCCTCCTCTTTGCACTGGATGTGATTGATTAATGTATGATTACCATCAGGAAGAAGAAAGTACGTGTGTCCTTCGCTGATGGCAAAAACCCATACGTTCTCGTCGATTCCTTCATCCAATCGTAAAAACGGTGTGGGTAAGCAGGACACCGCACTCATAGTAGTATCTGAAAACACAACAATCAGCGTCAGTTCGCTCAAGAAGGACAAGCTTACCATCGCAGCAGTATTTCCCCAAGCCTTCTCCCACTGTTGCTGATCCCTATCAGTCGGAGTAGCCAAGCAACACGAAGGGCTTAGACCTGCTCCGCTCTCTGCGGAAGGACTGATTGACGCGGAGTAGAAATTGTGCTCGGTTCCGGTCTTTGGTAACAATGCTGTACTAAAGTTAAAAAAAGACCATTGACTCCACATTTGTGAGTACCCAATATCGATGACGACAATAAAAAGGAAGCAGCAATAGAAGGACCCTGTTCTCTACCAGCGGCAATTTGTCGTACTAAGCTGTGTGCGATAAAAATATGGCGGCCAATCGAACAGGAATCATATTGACGCCCGTGGAGTCATATCTTGGACAGCCCATGTTGCCTGAGAAGCTGAGATGAGCTCTGCTCAGGTGGGAAAGGAATTCAGCATGACGTACCACCGAGCTACTGAGATAACGTAAGCGACACGCTCCGTAATCTTCCCCTTACAGAAGCATTTAGTCATCTACGTGCACCGACGAAGCGACAAGGAGCTGGAGAATCGACGGTCACAATATGTCGCTCTGACGGGTCGAAAACTACAAAGGCCTATGAGTTTGACAAGTTTAGCAGGAAAATGAATACTACGCACAACTCGTTTGCCAACTTTACCGTAGAGTGACTCTTCTCTATCGTAGGCATCATGTCAAGTAATACAGAACCCATGGCTAACCCGTAACATAGACAACGAGGTTGCGCCAACGCCAGATCTATTGAAGATGAGTAAAAGGAACGAAATACAAGAGTAACGAAGTACCTGGATCCCTTGCGACATGACCACAGTATACTGTATCCATCCGTGACTCCGCGCGCATTCTCGTAAAGGTATCGATGTGCGAACATCCTTTAGCGGCTCCGTGCAGGTTGGCTACTTCATAGTCTGTAAGTCAAGGTTATGCGCTCTGGAGGGACTGGATCACTTACAGAGGCGGGGTTCTTCAGCAGGAACCGCTCAACCAAATGTTGGCATTTTCTCTCATCGCGCACGGAACGAAAATTGGTGTAATCAAGGGGCCGCACACCGGAGTCGCGTTTTGATGGCTGCTCCAAGCACAATGAATATTTTCGCGCTCTTTCATCCACTACTTGAGGCCTACAAATATGAGTGATAGATGCGCGTCATATGCAGAAATATTGGTCCGTTATCGAAGTAAAAGGGTAAACGGAAGAGAGTATTCCCAGAAAAATGGAGTAGTCACGTCCATGATGGCGGTAGGAAGCAGAAGAGCCCACAATCGGGTGGTCGGGCCGACGCGTCAACTCCGGCCTTACCGACATTTCAAATCTGATCTCAATTGCACCTTTCGCTTTTTCTCGGCATGCACCTCTCCGTCCACCGTTCTCAATCGCAAAGGGGTCTAGCGCTGCTCGAATATTCTGCTTTTACCACCTGCAGCTGTATTTCTGAGGACGCCAAGCTCGAGAAAGCGATGAACCGCTAGCTGAAAACCTTTGGGCACCCTCAGAACGCATGGACCGCGGAAGCTCACCTTACATCTCCTCAGGAGCAGGACGACGACGGTACTCTGGATGCTACCCACTGCATCGACACCAACAAATACCAGAAGTTTACGGCCATATCCAGCTGCGAGGGAATCTGCTGCCACGCGTTGATGGCATGCTGATTATGGTACGACCACGACCACGACAACGGCCACGGAACCCGCAAAGACGGCCTTTCATGAGGAGAATGAAGTCTGGTGTGTCCAAGCTAGGGTTGAGTGGCTGGTGAGAAGGGCCGACGAGCTTGAGGTGTGGCGTTTACAAAGGAGGTAGTCGTTGTCGCAGCAACTTGTTAATTTGTGAGTCTTTGTTTCGTATTGCCTCTATTCAATGATTTTTCATCAATTCTCGTCCTGCAGTGTTTTTGTCTCTCGTTTAGTAATCGTTGCCTCGGAATTATCAATGCCAGATTCGTTCCTCTTCTCGTGTTTTACCTGTTTGCTCAGCGGCAGAGGCCTGCTTTCTAACGCGACTTTGTAACTTTCTTGCGGCTGACAGACTATTTCCGCAGTTAAGAAACAGGCCATTTCAATAAGGCCGGCCCACTTCAGCTACCGCCTTTCCCTCAAAATCCCATGCCATTGCATCTAGACATGCGCGCTAATATCCCCCCCTTACGGACTACTTAACCTCGCTGTCTGAAAACGACTCCTGGTTCAAACGTGTGGTATCGATGCCGTGCTCCTGCAATACCTCAGTCTTCTGATTTCTACTAACGATTCCGAAGGATACGGTGTGCTCAGTCTCAAAATCCTCGTGCCATGTTTAGACATCGACATCTGCTGCGAGACTCTGCACAATTTTTCTGCCAGCCGCTTGGATCGCGATGTTGAGATCGTCAAAGGGCCTTAGACAAGCTGCTGCTGGACAGAGTGTTTCGAGGCCATGCGGGTATATATACATATTTTCTTTTTTCGTTGCATCAAAGGAACTGATTTAGTCCTCGTTTAGAGCACCTTTTATAAAATGACGTGTCGCCCCAGTCGTCCAGATGGTATCATCCCAGCGCCCGATATCGCACAAGTATCTATGTATACTTCTGCCACTCTTTGTTCGTTTCCCGCTGACTATAACCCAGGTTAGCTCTGAGTAACGACTCGCTATCGCTTCAGGTGCCGGTCATTTTTTATCCCATTCTCAGATTTTAAGTCTAACACCATGCTGGGCACGCAATCAACTACACTCCCTGAGGGAAAAGAGTGGG
Organism: Armillaria ostoyae; assembly: GCA_902506015.1. NCBI lineage: Eukaryota > Fungi > Basidiomycota > Agaricomycetes > Agaricales > Physalacriaceae > Armillaria > Armillaria ostoyae. The sequence continues at coordinate 5,373,508 of LR732083.1, forward strand.
TCTTATTCATACTTGCCTTAACCATGACTAACCGGTCAGATTACCATTAGAGTCCTAAGCGAGCGACGCAATTATAGAATGTCATTTAGTCCATTGGAAGGAGTGCGTTCTTCGAGCAGTACGTATAAGTTCAGTTACTTGATGTTTGAATGTGATTAACGAAACTTGTAGTGTCACCTGTATCATCCACCTCATGAATATTTAAGAGGTTTATGTACAAGACGGCCGAGCCTGCATCTTACAACCTGGTGAATCCATGTTCATTATCACGGCAGTTATGATGTACATGTATACTTCATGAGCTCTTCTCTACCAAAGCGTAATTGATGTGCCGCGTTTTCGAAGAGCGTCGACTCGGGACAAGGTGTTCTGTCTGAGCTCGCCTCCCATACGAACACCTATCACAATGGACTTGACGGCTCGATTCTCGACCATATCCATGACAGCGGCCTCATCCACGTCTCCTGACCAGACAAGCTGCAAGTGCCGCAAGTTCGGCAACATCCTTCGGTCAACAAGTCCTTCAATAAAATCGGAGGTGATGAGACCCCTTTGAACCTTGTTTTGCTCCACGATGGATAACCTCACGATGTTCGGCATCATGCGAAGGATGGAGAGCGCATCAGTGGAAGTAAAATCAACCGTAGTGAGCGTGAGCTCTGTGAGAGACCGAGAGACGTATTGTACGAGGCTACGAATTAACCCTGCGTGGTAGGTGGTACGATCCACCTCTTGATCGGTGCTGAAAGCCAACGCGACACGACTTGGACACGTCAATGTATGTCCCAACCGTCAACTTGATTATTGCGCTGGTCGAAAACACCAAAAGGGGATGGAGGTCTACGAATGGGAACATGAACCGGGAGAGGGTTGAAGGAAACATATTTTCTCACTGGTAAGAGAGAAGGGGCCCGAAACGATTGTGGGTGCAAGGCGCGCTCTTTCGGAAGGTGCGGAATGTTGACCGGTAGTTCGTGGAGTTCGAACAGTACACGCGCCATGAGGACCAACGGAAGCGTATACGTCTCAAACGGGACAACGACCCTGAATGTTCCTAGACGATCCGTTCTCAGAACCCACATTGCACCGGCTTTCAACTGTTGGTAGTCCACGTCGGGCGAGGCCATGGTAGGCTTATGTTGGCATAGAAAGATAGAGACGTTAGGTGACAATAAAGCAGCAAGTTCCGCGGAGAACGTGGGGTGAATGTGCGAGCCGGAGCCAGGTTCGGTAAACAGCAAGTAGCTGTAAAGATCGGGCTGCTTGAGCGAGAATAGCGTCGGAAATTCTCCTTCTTTTCAATAGTGTTCGAATCAGGGCTAGAAGAGGTTTCAGAATCGGCCTAGAGATGCAGAGTATAATAGCGCACCAATGGTCCATGCAGCAATCAAAAAATGTATTCCTTCCCTGGTGTGCACGTTTCTACAACTGTGAAAGCAGGACATTAGAGCACAAACAGACAGTATATGAATGAAGCTCAAGAACGGGCCTTGATGACCCCGGTTGGTGGTCGCGTCTTCTCTGCTACTTTTCTTTTTTTCAACGCGGATTTCAGGGCTCTTGGGGTGTCACCTGATGGGTATCTCCCAGCCATCATCATAAGAGGTATCCGACGTTTAGGCAGGCCAGCGGCTACTACAGCACGGTAAAATGGAAATCCGTTTGAATCTTGGAATCACATACCAAAGCAAAAGATCATCCATAGTGTTGAAATAATCTTGCAGGTGTGGAAGCATACAAGGGATCAGAGCACGAATACGGGATTGACGGAGTACATGAGCTACGGCGTACGTAGTCAATCGAGTAAAGAAGAGAAAAGCATGGCTACGAAAATTGACTGATACGTACACGTGACTGATTACCAATAACCACGCGAGCCACGAGCTCGATATCCAACACATAGTTTCACGCTTTTCCCATGGAACTTGGCATCGAAAGCCAGTAATTACTAATGTCTGCTCGTCGTCGCTGGGACAGATACTACAGAACCCGTCAGTATCAGACCCATCTTTCTATCTATCTGGTAGCACGCACCATACATCCCAGACAGTCCTATCAGAGCTGCTGTATGTTGTGGATAGGATACGGAAAACACACACCGCAGTTTCTCCAACGGTATCCCCTTATAATCACCACTCCGTAGGCTTGTTGCCCTCCTTGAAAACTGTGGCCGGCAACAAGAGACGACGTATTGGTCCAATAAATTGCCAATAAATGCATCGCTGTGCTAGAGCTTCAAGTCAGAAAACTTCAGGCACGAGGATTGTAATTCATTGGCGCACTAAGAGCTCAGAGACACTGAGAATGGTGAAGGATAATGCAAATGAGTGTAGTCAACGAGGGGAACGAAACTTTGCGGGTACGGTTTCCGGGTCGGCCCGACCAACCGAGCCTGCGACAAAGTTACGCAAACAAAGACGCGTCTCTTCCTCAATCGCCGTCACTGGTGCCTTTGACGCGTCGATCCCCTTTCTGCGCGACCTAAACTGTATTCCTGAAATATCACGATAATGTTCCTGACAGGGATCACTCGACTCACCCATTGACACCGGAGATTTTCTTCCGGCTCACGGTGCCTCAGATGTGTAGCAATCCGCAACAGCGACGAGAAGACGCTGCCAACGGATCTTGTGAGTAGCATTTTTCTGCATTTTCATTGCCGCGCTGACCTTGAAGGAATTATTGATATCTAGACACGTCTAGCTACCGAGCCAAGATCTTTCATTGGCGTATTTGACTCGTGGATCGATAGGCCATGCATGTGCGTTTGTCGGCCTTACTGCCTCGAATATAGCTGATCAAAATCTTCAGTGGATACGTCGTTATGCCCTAGTCTTCTCCACCAAGCAGTACTGCTGTTGTGTTGCCCGGAATTTGGTGCGCCTTACTTGTATCAATATTTTTGAAAGCTCATAAAAAATAAGCTATTTTGTTGCTGGCCATCGCAGTGGTTGCCAGCGTGTTCGCTCTCACGTCAGGCGAGAACAGTGAAGCTTTGATGCTGGAGTCGATTTACAGCATTTTTTCTTCTCTCGATGCATTCCCTTGGACTCATCGTTGCCGACAGGATACGCCGTTTGGACCACGATTTCTCTGCGACTCCTCAATACTCCTCCTTCGCTACCCAAACTCTCATCATCGCTCGGCTTAATTTGCTGGTCTGAGTATGAAGAATACGTTTAAGCAGTTCTTCTTGGCCTCACTTGGTCGAACCTTGGATGAAGGTCAGGTCGTTTACATTTTCTTTATTCTTTACTGATGTCTCATTGGTATAGATATGTGGTACGTTGGATACTAGACGGCTTGGCCCTTGAGAGATCCATGTCAGGATGCTGGGCGGGAGAATTTACGGCGTTAGCAAAAGTGGACATACGGTCATACTCTTCCGCGCGCGAGAGATATCGTTCATGCAACGCCACTATTTCCCCGGATAAATCACCCTGTATTGCACGTCATTTGCCCAAACTCATCACTAGCTGCGTCGTTTGCAGTCAGAAAATTCGGCTCTACGTACCGCGAGGCTTGGTACATAACTCCGATACTCTAAATTACGATAATCTCAGCATCGGTAGCTTGCTTTCTCGCTCGTCATACTACAGGTGGACCACAATCTCTATGTTTCCTCTAGAGTCGTCCACGATCCATCACCAACTCCAACACCAGCGACATCGACGATAGTAAAGTCGATCCACTTCACAGTTTGTACATGATCTGCGGTGAGATAGGAGCGGAAGAAATGATGGAGCGCTTTGGGAGGCTTGTCTGGGTACGCCAACTCGATCGGCAAGCACGCCTGTTCATGTTTGGCGAACGATTATGGTAGCTCTCTCTCTTTGTTCTCTCTTCCACTATCTGACAGCCAACATTGATAGTGACTACAACATTCCCTTCGTCAATGAACAAGACACCGGAACCCATGATATTGTCATCGACACCTGACGGTGCCCAGCTAATTCAGCCTTCAATAAACGGGTGCCGATTTTACCTCATCTTTTTCGAGTCGAGCTTCGCATTGCGGAGCTCTGAAGTCCTTGGAGGTTTGATCAACCTCGGTGCGGGGATCTTCATTAAGGGCATAACTACCTTCGCCTTCTTGTGGAGATAGCCGGTCCAAATTGTTGTCGTGTCTTGTCTTCAGTCAGCGATGCATCTTTAGCAAACAAGGACTACATGCCACGGAGAGGTTAACGGCAGGAGCGGAGATGACAAATTGGGCCGACGGTCATTTGGAGGCAGGAGACAATCGAAGGATGATGCTCGCAAAGCTATCGAGAGACGTCTTTGCTTGCGTGCAGGGTCGTGAGGAGAACATCAATGGCGCTTAAGCGAGTACGTCGTTTCTATTGTTCTGTGTTCTTTTATTCATATTGATGCTCAGCGAAGTACAGAAAGAACCAGAAGCATGCTTACATACAGAATGTACATCGTCTGAACAATGTATATCAATATTGAGGGCTTTCGGCTGTTCATAATGGATTTGGTGCATATTCTCAGTCCTCTGGCCAACATCGTCCTTCAAGCTTGGCAGTACGGTCGGTCCTCGAACTGTACAGAACCCGGAACAAGTCTGACGTCGTGCATTGAATGTAAGAGAATGGCCTCAGCACTAGACCCAACCGATTATCGTCAACCATACAGTAACAGTGATCAGAATCTTAAAGTGGTACGAATCTTGTATAACGTCGCGGCCATGAAGTCAGTGCGGCCACGTATCGGCGAGGGCATTTCCTTTTTCACGGAGAACTCTTTCTGTGGACGTACTCCCGAATAGGCGCTCCCACGGTACGACAGGACAGCATCTTTCCACCGTCGATCTGCAAAGAGAATAGTGGAAAGAAGCACGCTCGGAATTGGCCCCGGCGATAGGTGCTCTTCTGTTGCCCATGATGCATTTAGCGCATATTACCAGCGCCATCTAGCGAACATTGTTCTCCAAGCTTCAAGCTTCGAACGTCAAGTTTTTACCCATGCGTCACCTTGTCGCTTCTACTTGCTGCTTTTTCTGGCCGGTGAATGTTGCGAATATTCGACCCTCTGAGCGTAGGTCCGGCTTCAGTCGTTCTGCTGCAACGTGACTGAGCATTAGAGATTGGTATTGCCCCTTTTCACCTGATAATTTACGGTTTTTTGTGACGAATGTGTAGTTTGCTTGTCTGTAATTTCCAGCGTTCTCGTAGCCGCTATGGTAGGCCGGGTTGCATCGAAGTCCTGATGGTGAACGCTCTTGAAACTTTGGTGACGATCTAGACCTTCGTTCACTGACTCTCGTCTCCATGTCGGTTGTTTGCAGTCGCCTCGCCTGTTTCCAAAAGAAGGCTACCTGGTCGTTCTCATGGCTCGTACGCTCAGACAAGATCAACGATGCTGGCGGAGCCGACGCCTTGTTCTCGTCTCTTCGTATACCGCCACCGACATCAACGCCGCCATCACTGAAATCCACGCAGACTTCCAAGGCTCGCTCATCTGCTTCGCACTGTACAGGATCCTCCTTCGATATCATGCCAAGGGTGTCGAGGTCGTTATATGAATGGGTTCTTTGAATTCTCGAATGAATGCCTTTCAGGTGTTCCACAAGAATGAAATCCCTTATAGAGAGAGGTCCTATCACGTCGATTGATATGGGCACAAACTCCATGACCGTCAGGCAGTGACGTACCTCTCTCGCTGCTATTTACAATGCTCCTGTCTGCTGGCCATATCCCACCTACAACAGGAAAAGCAATTAGTTACCCAGAAGCCTGAGAGCAAAGCATAGTTTACGAGTAGTATGATTCTGCTTTTGGGCATTGGTTCCACGTCGGCCCGGTCCCCCGAAGGAATTGAAGCAAACAAATAAGACAAGTCTTTGCCTCCTGCTTTCATCGCCTTCTGAGACCGTTGTTCGACCCTCTCTTTGCTGCGGCCCAATGCATGTTTCGCGGATTCAGCTGAAAAATACTCGACGAAGATATTGCCTCAACAAACCTTCCTTCGACTCGCACACAGCTCATCCTGCAGCAATCGATGATAGCTGCGACGGTACTATCTTGTGCATGTACCATTCCGGCCTGAATTTTGGTGCTTTTCATCGTGTGCTCTTATAAAAATCGTCAATTCTGTACCGTCCATTCTGCCTCATTCGCTTCGTCTCTTACCGTCCTAGCTACCATGATAGTATCAGAATATTAACTCCTCAAGCTTCAAGACGGGGGGCGTATTTCATGGATGTTCAGAACCGAGATTAGTGCTGATGCAAATATTGAAGGGTTGCTGTGATCTGGCATCATTGGAGCATACCATGACTGTATGTTCGTCTCCCTTCGCCGTCCTTCTTCCGCTTACCAGGTTCTTACAGAAGTTCGATTTAAAGATGTTCTTAAAAACGGTATGGGCCATCGGGTACGTATGTCATCGCTGATGATATTGAAAGGAGGTACGTAAAACAAGGGCTTCACGTCAACTTACTCGACTAACATATTGCCATAGACGCCATTCTTTCAGGATGGGCATTTTGTGAGGGTCAGTCAATACTACGACTTAGGCTATCGGACTCATGACCTTATTTCTTTTAAGGTATGATGCGCGCTTTGAGTGGTAGTCGTGTCTCGCAGACAATCAAATGTAGTTCCCGTCCTACAATGCTCAGTCCTCAATTCGAGCTATTATCCGGGACGAGTGCGTTTTCTCGCAGCCTCTTGTTATACCTCTTGTTGAACCTTATATCAAAGACACAGGAAAACACCAAAAACGAGGTTCTAGGGTATCGCCAAGAGGCCTTTATGTTGCTGTTCAGCGAACGTACGTGAGAGGTTCCGGGTGTCCGAGTCTACGTTTGCCCTGGACGACGAGTTTTTATCCGCTGACCGAGGTAGCACACGCGTAAGTTTTTCTAGATCTTCACGCGAATGCATACTCATCTGTAGCGGTAGGACTAGATGCCCATTGAAATACTCGTATTTGAAACTCCAAATATCACCCGACCAGTACAGTTACCCCCGGTAAGTTGCGTTGCATTTCTCATCGAGTATGCGTTGCTCACGGCACCGAAAAGCTTGTTTTGACGCGTTGCAAGTCTCGCAATGATCTGGACACAATGGCAAGATGACCGATCGCCATCCGGCAACAAAGTTAAGTGAGTTATACGATGTCTGAATGATCATGTCCTGTCCTAATTTGCCTGGATTTGCCTAGATTTGAAGGGAGATACACGACGATCAACTTGTTGTCTATATGCACAGCTGATAACGACGTCGCCGTTAATCAAGACTCACATATCTACCTCAATCTGGTGTTATCTTTCGCTGTACTGGTGTGGCTGCTGTGAACAGAGTAAGTCTTTCTTATGACTTTTTAGCGATATCACTTGTAACCATATAGCTTGAAGGTTTCAACTACCAGCGAGGGCCTTTGTCCTCATTACGGGTCTACAATGATGATGGTTTTCTCATTAGACGAAGGATCTACATCTAACCGATTGCTATATAGCAGGTCTAAGAAATTTTCAGCCAAATACTGCGTCAAAGTCGAAAAAGGACAACGAAGCGAGGCCTTCGCCGGAAGGTTCCACCTTGGTATGCATACGTGTTACCATACCTGATATTCAATCACTCTCTTAGCGGCTCATAATCATTACACCAGTTCGTCCGAAACGTGGATACCTATCTTTTCCGTGACATAGTGCAGGTACACTCTTCGCTCGAGAATAACCAATCAACTGATTTCGATTGAAACTATTTTCTTGTCCCTGCCTTTGCAGATCTGCACGCGATGATAAAGCTCGGTATCTTCAATGTTGGATTCGCTAGAAGGTATGTCGAGTTTGAAACTGAGGATGTCCTCGTGTGTCATTGACGTCAATGTGAGTGACTTGATTTTTTTGATGAAAACCAGCTAAACCACAATAGTGAATCTCGAAGTAATTCGGCAGTGTAAACAACGGGAGCTCTGTACATAAAGCATTTGAAACAGCGAGCACAAAATGAGGTTTACTGAGGCGTCACGGTTATTGATGTCCGTGTTTTTCCAGGTTAGTTTCCCCTGATCTCCATACAAGACTACATCTCATTTCGCATACAGAATAATGCACCGTCGACCGCTAATCCAGGTCCCAGGGTATTGCCAGCTTTTCCCTGCATATTTTACTGTACGTCGATGGATTTTCTTCACAACGACTTTCTAACTCGCCTTGCAGCGGTTAAGATTGTATCTCTATATTGGAGTCAAAACTACCTTCTTTCCAAATCTTTTGCGTGAACTGAACACAACCTTGAGCTGCACTGAAGGACCCGCAATCCGATGCTGGGTAGTCTGCGATGTTTATTTTGTTCCTCGAGAGTAAGGTTCTAGTTATGATATATAGATCAAGCGCTCACCATTCAAGGTTTCGAAACCCTTTTGTTCATGTAATTTTTCTGTTATCAGCTGTCAAAGGGTCAGGTCGTAAAAATATCACTATGTCCACGCATATCAAGATTCAAGTGTGAGGATCTATAGATTCTAAAGCTTTACAATCACTTACAGACCACGTTCACCACCACCGGAGAAAGCTAGTGGCAAGGGAACGAGAAATTAAGGTGGTGCTCCCCAACGTGCTTACCATTGCTTCGCTGCACGACATAAGTGACCTGCGTATGTTCACTCGCCACCGTTTGAGCGCCTTTTCTTACAATGAGTGCAGACCGTTTTCCTATTCTCGAACAAATAGGAACATGCAACAAAAGACTGCCTATCCGACGAGATAATGTCAAAGTTCACCATGCTGGCTGCTTATTTGACTGAAGAACTTTCACCCGCCAGTGCTCTTTCTTACAGGAGTGATGTGTCATTTAAGCGTGACCCGACGTGTCCATTTTCTGAGGTTTTTTTCTCACAAAATTCCGACTTGTCCGACTCAGAGTCCACCTCTCTCCCTTGCTTGCTGTCTCAATAGTCACACACTCCTAAACGGATTATCATCCACGTTTAGAAGGTATCTCTGATTACACCAGCAAATTTTTATCAAAGCTACTTAATAAACAACCAAACCGAATATCAAGTCGACGGGAAAGGGGCAGTGCATAGCTAGAAAACCTATAACACTATGATAATACTAGGACAGAACAAGAGAGAGATGGAAATAAACTCGGGATTATGGGGTTCTTTCGCGAGTCGGAACGTCATCCATCTGCATCCCATCTGATCGCAAGGTTTGTAACCGCTTATATCAACATAGAAATGTTCTCACTCTGAGTTTTGCAATTCGAAGATCCCTAAGCTTTCTTCCTTCTTCGGCATCCGTCATGCTGAACACCGACCATTTCTTAAACTTGTCATCCTGTCGGTGCCCGGCTACCCAATGGATCATGGAGACATATTCAAAATCAAGCTCTAGATCGCACCGTGTAACAGCACCTAGGAGCACATAGGAGCCATCAGGTATCGGATATTCATGGCTGGCAAGGATCTTGAATGTGTGAGGTTCCCCAGTGTGATCTTTGATGATCAACTCTCCCTGTCGATCTCCCCCTTCCTTTGACACATCGGCCAGTCCTTGCACATAACCAGAGTCAATATAGGGACCCTCATGCCAGTCAGTATCTGTCTCCTCCATCCGACCAACATTCCCTACTCGCCTAACCTTCCCACGAAATGGAAGTTTATTCGCCATGGCCTGGTTCCATGATGGATGCCAATATTTGCTTCCGTTCCCAGGTGCAGGGTAGAAGAAGAGCAGCTCCGCCCGAGACCAAGGACCCATGGCATTCATGAATGCCACCCATGCGCTCTCTTCAGATTGTTCCATGTCATATGTTGGTAAATGTGTCGAATCAAGCAGGTATGCCAAGCCTGCGATTCTATCCACAGGATTTGTCGACATCCGATCCCGCATATGTGACAGAATACCAAGGACAGAGTTATTTCTCTGCATCTTCTGCAATGCCTGTAGTTGTTCTTTGAACCTCCTTTGTACCACCTCTTCCATCATACCATCACTGGCAGTCTCCCCCCCAATGATCATGATTGGAGTGATCTCCTGCAGCGTCCATGCTCGATTGAACCAACATCGATCGCTTTCAAAGTCGCCCGGTTTGAAGCTCAGTGGCCGGCCCAGTCCGTTGAAATAGTACGCCACCTTCGCAGCATGTCGATACGCCCATCCAATTGTAGGCACATTGACCTTCCACTCCTCCATGCGCAGATGCTCCCCTGGCCCACCTGGCTGCCTCAAACACAGAACATCCAGCCACACATAGTCTGCTCCTAGGTTTAACATCTCAATCCGAATCAGATCAAGGTTGGAATCCTTTGGAATGGGTACGGGCCATTGATATCCGTTGATGGGTGTCCACACATCCGTGCGATCCTCGACATCCATCCATGCATATGATATTGCCCAGAGGTATTTCTTCCCATCCCGCCAATACCATTCCACCACACGATTAGTACGCAGATCCCAGACGCGCTGAGGGGGGACTGTCCTGAACGTCTTACCAAACAAGGTCTGTCTCATATGCTGGTCATGCTCTTCACGGTCGTGCAAGTACTCTTTGAAGTCGGTGATTTCAGACCCATAGCGGCGGCACAAGTGAGCGTGGGCAGTTCCAAAGTCATCATTGCGTTCAATGTAGGGCTCGAGAATCGAGTGTGGGAGCCTCGAGCTTGGACGGGACATGGATTCCGAGTCCCTAACCACCTGTGAGAATTGTTCAAGGTCATGGTCTCCATAGGTGTTCAAAATGTCAAAGAAATTGTATGATGCACTGAGTGCCACATCAAACTTCTCCAAGATTCCACTGACACCAAACTCGGCACATGGAGTGTTGGCCAGAGCAGATGATATAGCAGGTTTTGTACCAGTGTACGACTGTTGCTTCAACACTGGAATGCTTGATTCTTGTTGGCCGGTCTCAGTGAGGGCGGACAGAGTGACCTCAGGGGGATTGGGAGACCTTTCTGTCGTTCAGCTGCTTTTCCCTCTTCATGTATAGGAGTATTACCATGATCGAAAACTACCAAATGCAAACTGTAGCCTATGTGAATGGAGTGATTCTTCACTTGAAAATGCATCTTCCTGGTGTACGGACAATTTCTTGTTGTCCTGGTGGTCCCGCTTCTTCTGGTGCCCAATAGACATGTATCCTAGCATCAAAATAGACCAAGCATCAAAATCAAGATAACAAGACCAGGATTCAAATTCCCATACCCAACGTGTTGATACCAAGTTGCGGTTGCGCCCGGAGGTTTGAGTCGTGCTGTCCTCGTTGTAAGAGGTGAACAAGGTCAACAGGGCAGACTAGCGCTAGTACCTTTATATGTTACCATCAGCAACACAGCCGAAGGTTGTTAGGCCTTGCCTAACACGTGATCATATAAAGACGTTGCGTAAACTGCACTGCCTTCGTATTAGGGCGATCGTGCGTGATACGGCGAGTCTTATAGATGCGGTGTGCTGAGTAGGCGAAGGTGTGGATAAACTTTAGTTCGAATCTAGGGAATACATAGTGAGAACTAGGCTACTTATATACTAAAGGTCGAACGCTATATATAGATACGGAAACGAGTAAGACGTTCGGTTACTATGCGGAAAACAATGAGAAGAGTGTCTCTTGGTGAGCGATGGTAGCGAGCCGTAGCACAATGCCTGAAGTCGTTCGATATAGGCATGGATACCGGGCCGGTCGGGCCGGTTGACCCATTGATGTCCGTGATAAGATGCGATAAGATCGAGATAAGATAAGAAAATGGAAAAATCGTAACATTACCCTCTCGTTAAGGCAGGCGTCCCGACTGCCTAGGCTTCCCATTCGGAGGGCAGTTCGAACTGCGTCTCGTATTGATTGTTCCAGTACTCGTCGATGAAGTCCTTGAATCTGGCGTCAGGGTTCATTACCCATTTCTGGGTGCCGTTTTGTCGTTGACAGAGGTAAGAGACGTCTTCTCCGTCGTAGGAATGGTCGAGGATCATTTCGAGCGGGGAGCTGGTTGCGATTTTGACTACGCTGACCCTCTCGTTAGATCTCGTCTTTTCCTCGTATTCGGCGATGGCTTCTTGGGCATTACCCATCTCGGATGCTGTGACCCAGGAGTTGTGTTCCCTGGTGTGACCGACCCACTTGATGAAGTAGTCGATGACGGTGGTCGAGGGCTGGCCACGTTTGGCGCGGACTTTGTGAGGCTTGGAGTCGAGGATTTCTTCAATTTCCCATTCTTCCTCGCCGTCAATAAGATCAGGCGGGGGAGATGGCGGCTGTTCTGGTTCGCGAAGGCGGGGGGCTCGAACGGGGTGAGGAGCTTCTCGTTGAAGCGCGGGTGGATTTTCCAGTGGGGAGGAAGCTTGAGTTTGTATGCGGAGGCGCCGGTTTTTCGAGAATGAGGAAGGGTCCGACGCGTTTGTCGTCGAGCTTCTTTTTGGGACGTGGAAGGTGAAGGTTTGTGGCGTCTAGCCAGACCTTGTCTCCTATCTGGTATTCTCGTGCGGGCGTTTGTGTTTGTCGTATTGCGCCTTCATGCGTCCCGCGGCTTCTTCGAGTGCGGTTTCGGTCTCCTTGTGGATCTTGGCGATGGCTTTTGAAGTCGGAGGCGGCGGGTACCTTGGAGTTCGGGGTTCGGGAATCGGGAATGACGCGGGTTTCGTCCGTACAGGATCATGAAGGGACTCTTTCCTGTGGCGGAGTGAGCGCGATTGTTGTGAGCGAACTCTGCCAGTGGTAGCCAGTCGGCCCAGTCGCTTTGGTGGTAGTTGATGAAGATCCGAAGATACTTTCAACTTCTTGGTTGACGCGCTCCGTCTGTCCGTCGGTCTGTGGGTGGAAGGCAGTGGAGGCGTTCTGTGTGATGTCGAGCATTCGGTATAGTTCCTTCATGAATGCCGACACGAACTGGGGTCCTCTGTCTGATATGACTACCTGAGGCATTCCGTGACGAGCGTATACGTGGTCTCGGAGGATTCGGGCCCATCCTGCGGCCGAGAGTTCGACGTTGCAGGGTACAAGGATGATGGCTTTAGAGAATCTGTCGACAATTACGAGGAGGGCATCGTGTCCGTTGGAACTGGGGAGTCCGGTGACCATGTCTACGGAGATATGCGTCCAGGGCTCCGTCGGGATTGCGTTCGGTGGAGGGGCGCCGCTTGCCTGGGTGTTCGACTTGGTTCGTTGACAAGTCTCGCAGCCCTTAACGTAGGCTTCGACGTCCTTCTGGATCTTGGGCCACCAGTATTCTCTTTGTACGAGTTCCCTGGTCTTGCGATGCCGGGGTGTCCAGCCGTGATGTGGTCGTGGCTTTGGGAGATGATTTCTCCTCGGAGGGAGGGTGACGGGGTACGTAGACTCGGTTGTCGTAGTACAGGATTCCGTCTTTCTCGGTAATTCCTCGCTCATGCTCGAGGGACGCGGCGATGCCCTTGTCCCAAAGTTCCTTTTGTCGCGTCGCGGTTCGTACGCGCTCGTGGGTTTCTGATGCGGTGGGCATGATCATGGCCCGGAAGTGTTCGGGGGAGAGAACCGTGATGTCTCCGTTGTCGTCTTCCCTTGTCGTGATCGCTTCGTCGAGAAAGTAAGTCGGCCTTGACGTTGGCGGTGCCGGGCTTATGCTTCAGCACGAAGTGGTATTCGGCGAGCTCCGTTACCCAGCGCGCCTGTCGTCGGTTCAGCTTCTGGGGCTTTCGGAAATACTGGAGGTTCTGGTGATCCGTCCAGATTTCGACGTCTTCGAGCGCGCCCATGAGATAGTGACGCCATTCGGCGAGCGCGAGCATGATTGCAAGTAGTTCCTTATCGTAGATTTCGTAATTGCGCTCGGTGGCTGTGAGCGCCTTGCTCATGAACGCCACGGGGCGCCATTTGCCGTCTTGTTCTTGGCTGAGTACGGCACCGATGGCTCCGTTGCTCGCGTCTGCTTCTACCCTGAAGCGTCCATTCGGGGTTGGGATGGCGAGGATGACATCCTCAGCCATCTGCTTCTTCAGCTGTTGGAAGGCCTGATTCTGCGCGGCGCCCCAGGTCCATTCTGCGTTGCCCGTAAGTTGGGTTAGGGCGCGCACTACCTTCGAGTAGTTCTTGATGAACTTTCGGTAGAAGTTGGTGAAGCCCAAGAAGGATTGGAGCTCCTTCTTCTTCGTCGGCGTTGGCCATTCCGCTATGCCGGCGAGCTTGACGGGGTCCATGCGAATCTGTCCTTCGCTGATGATAACTCCGAGGTACTCGGTTTCAAGCACCTCGAATTCGCATTTCTCGGCTTTGAGGAACAACTTGTTCTCTCTCAGCTTCTGAAGGACTTGTCGTACGATGCGTCGGTGCTCATCGAGATCCTTGGTGAAGATCAGGATGTCGTCGAGATAGATTGTTACCTTTCCGCTGGCGATGAGATCTTTGAAGATGTCGTTCATCATCCATTGGAAGGTCGCGGGCGAGTTGGTGAGTCCGAAGAACATGACGGTCGGCTCGAAGAGTCCTCGGTTCGTGCGGAAGGCAGCTTTGTGTTCGTCGCCCTCTTTGATTCTGACGTTGTTATAGCCCCAACGAACGTCGAGCTTGGTGAAATACTTAGCCCCCTGGAGCTTGTCGATGAGTTCGGAAATAAGGGGAAGGGGGTAGCGGTTTTTAATCGTCATCTCGTTCAGTTGCGATAGTCCTGAACGGGACGCAGGGAGCCGTCTTTCTTTTTGACGAAGAAGAACGGGGAGGCGAATGGGGACTTGGACTCCTGGATCCTTCCGGAGTCGAGATTCTCGTCGAGGAACTTGTCGAGCTGTTCCTGTTCATTTCGATTCAAGGGATAGACCTTGCAGTCGAGGGTGGACTTGGCGTTGGGGATCAGCTCAATGGTGTGGTCCCAAGGCTTTCGTTCGGGGAGTTCATCGAAGTTCTCTTTTGAGAATAAGTCGCGGAAGGAGCGATAGTCGGGAGGTACCATCTCCTCGAAGGTTTTGGTGGGCTTCTCGGCGTGGGCGGCAGCGGCGAGGTCGTTGGCGTGGTGGACGGCTCGAATGACGAGTTCTTCTTCCATGTTGACGGCGAGAATTGTGTCTCCGTCTTCGAGTTCTTCATTCCCACCGGTCATCGGGGTCGGCGTCGGGTAATGGGAATGGTTCTTGACGCACGAACAGCGTCCAAAGATGACGGTGCCAGTTTCCCAATTGATAACCGGGTTGTGGCGCTTTAGCCAATCATGGCCGAGGTATAAGTCCTTGCCCCGAGGTCGGTGACGGCGAGGTCGATTCGTTCTTCGTGATTGCCTATTGTTAGGCGTACTTCTACGTATTCGGTGATATCTCCTCCTTGTTGCGGGAACCGTCGGCGTGTATACGATGATGGGGATGGCGGTTTTGACGGTGTCGAGGCGTGTTTTGGACGAAAGCGCGGTTGATCGCTGCTGGTGCATCCGCTGTCTACGAGTCCTTGGTCGCGAAGACTTGTCGGTTCGTGAGCGTGGTCAGCTGACGTTCAGCATGAAGTCTCGGCTGCTACTCTGTCGGCGTCGAGGTAGCGAGGCGGTTCGTGGAGCTCGTAAAGTCGCTCCCGGGCTAGTTCGTCTCCCTTCCTAAGTTCGGAGAGGAGTTCCGGGGTGAGTTCCGGGACGCGGTCAACATGCGTCCAAACGTAGAGCGCTGCGCGGGCTGCGTTGTCGTTTCGTGCTTCGCATACCGCGCGGAGCGTCCAGTCGACTTCGAAGGGTTTGTACCACTTCTGGAAGGTGATGGGTTTCGTGGAGGACCGAGCTGGTTCGTCGCTCGTCGCCTCTGTCTGGGTGACGTGGGGAGTCGTTCTTTGGCTAGCCAGAGTTGGAACGCCGTGTCGTCGTCTTCGTCGGGAACTTCAATGCAGGTTACCGTAGGCCCCTATTCACTGCCTGGGCGCTAGCAGCTTCCGTCCTGTCGGCCATCTTCTTCGTAGTCGTGGCGTTGGCATCACCGACGGCCTTCGACGGGCGTTCTTCTGCCGGTTTAGGAGCATCGAACAGAGTACCCCCTTGGTAGTCTGGGAGGATGGTTCGCTGGGTGTGTGACAGGATCAGAGATCCGCCGGGTCGTACTTGAGTCGTCGCTCGGGGCGAAACAGTCGTACCGGTTACGCCTGTCCTTGGTTCTCGCTCCGCTCCGTCCTTTTGTTCACCGGTCTTGGTTGAGGAGGGTGGGGATCTGTGGAAGTAGAGTCGTCCTTCGGGTCCTCGGGACTCGTTCTTGTCCGGGGAGTCTTGCGGTAGTCTCGCCACCTAGTTGAGACTCAACGTCAACTTTCGGGGTGGATGACCCGAAGGTCTGAGCCGCTTCTTCGTAGAGCTCGCCTTTCGGCTTGCTCATCGTCCCATCCGTTATGCGGGGCAAGCTCGCAATGTCGATGGGTGTCACCTCGAGGGTTGACTTTCCGCCAGCGACGTTCGCCGGTTGGGTTTCCCCGCGTAGGCTACTTGTCGGGCGATTAGCGTCGGTCTGTCCAAGCGTTAGCAAGGGACGCGTCGAGAGGCTCTCTGCCTCGTGCCCAGCGGGATGGCCGCCTTTGCTTGTGCCCTGGCAGGCGATGTGTCGTGACATCCTTTGAGGGGATGTCGTTGTTGTCGTTGCACTCTTCGACGCTGAGTGCTGCGTATCGGTTTGTGATTCTGGACTGGTTTGCTAGTCGTGCTAGAGACGTTAAAAGCGGGGCGAAGGCGGTATATTCGAATGCGTATGAGAATCGGAAATGTTCGTACGTTTAATACAAGTAGGATTGAATGGAGTACCTACGAAAAGACCATGAGACCGTCCAGCGGAAGACAAGCGCGCACCAGTATGTAAGTCCTTGGCGATCTTAGGGGAATCGGACCCTAAGTCGCCGCTGCTTTTTCCTCCTTCACTTCGACCTTGGATTCCGTCACCGGTTCGTTGGTAGCTTGTACGACCGGATATCTCGGTAATCCTTCTTCTTCGGGCAGTCCTTGCCCATGTGCCCTTCTCGTGACACCGGAAGCATCTTCCTTCTGCGCGTAGCTTCGTGACGTCTATGTCCATCGGCTTTCCTGCCCTCCGAATGTTGTCCACCTTCCGGCAGAGTCTCTTCCCCCGCTGGCCGCTCGATGCTTTGGGCGTCGGCGAACTTGTCGCGCCACCTGCCTTGGTGTGGCTGGTGGCGGTAGTGGTGGTGGCGGAGGTTCCTTTGGTGGGGGGTTGTCGCGAGGGCTGCCGGCGGCTTGGTGGAAGGCCCAGTTCTTTTGTCGTTCTTCGTACATCAGAATGATCCTGGCCTTCCATTCGTCGTAGTCGCCGGGGATGTCGCGCCCTTGGCCGGTGATGGTGTTGTATAATAGGAGGGACGCCGAGGCGGGTGGCTTTCACCATTAGCCCTCGGGCGTCGACGTCGTGGCGTCTTCCTGCCTTAGTGGCCAATACTTCTAGCTCCTGGAAGAAGGTGGTGGCGGGTCCGCTGCCCATTCGAAGTTCAAACATCTTCTTTTCTTGAACTTCCATGGCCGCGGGTCTCGGAATTGTTCGTTGACGTTGTTGATGAATTCTTCCCAGGTGGGGTATCGGAAGCGATGAGGGCGGGGCCAGTCCCGACCAGTATTTGAGTCGTTCGTGGACCCACCAGGTTTTGGCGGCTCCGTCAAAGAGGGAGGGCGAAGGGGATCATGTGGGATGGGAGGATGAAGTAGGAGGCGTGGGCTTCGAAGTACATCAGGCATCCCCGATGAATCGTTCGATGTCTTCGTGATTCCCAGTGAATACCTTTTGGTATGGTACCATAGTGGGCGAACGTTCATAAACGGGGCGGTGGCGTCAGCTTCCCCGACTGGTTGCGGGAGAGGATCGGGACGCCCCTATCGGGAGGTGGGCGTGGTACCGAAATCTGTCGTCGCGTCGCCAGAGGGGTCGATACTGATTTGGGGTAGGGGTAGATGAGCGGGTTGTCGTCCTCGGTCTGGGCCCTTTCCTTTGTCAGATGGTCGTGGGAGTCCGTACTTGGTAGCATGGTCCCGATGTCGCATTTCTTCGTCGTTGAGCTCCTTTTCGAGCTCTGCGATGCGATTGAGGAGCTTTCCTGCTGCCTCTGCTGCCTGTCGTTGTTCCTCGGCGAGCGTCTCGTCGGAGGGTTTGCTTCCTCCTTCTTCTTCGTCGTCGGGGCCTTGACCCGAGAAGACATGGGTGGAGTATTGGGTTGGTCTATATTTTTGTAGTCGTCGGGGGTGGGGAAGGTGGGTCGGTGTCCATGAGGGGAGTCGGGAGTGGAATGGTGCTGCGGGGAGTTCTTCTATGTATGGGTTGTAGTCGTAATGGAAGTGGTCGAAATCATTCTGATCCGCCTCCTTCCAAGTCGGGGCGGTCTCCCAACTGTCGTGCCAAGTTTCGAGGCGTTTCGATGGCAATCTGTTCCTCATGAGTCCTTCCTCGATGGGGACCATGTAGTCGATGCCCTGCGACGGGGCCGTGGCGGGATCTATCTCGGTTTTCAAAAATCCGAGCCGCGAGGACTGCCTCTCGTCCCAGGCGTGGTAATTCGTCACCGTAGGTGGGCGAGGTGGATCCATTGATACTCTGTTGTGGGCTGCGAGGTTATATCGTACCTCGACGTCGTCCCTTCGTATTTCCCAGGCGAGGGATCGTTCTGGTCCGAGTATCCCTGTCGACATCTTCGAGACTCGGCCACTCGTAGTCGAGTCCGTCGGCGTTAAGCGGGTCGTCGGGTCGACGCGGGGGGGGAGGTGGAGAATGCTATCATCCCCGTCGTCGTCTGGGAGGGGGAGTTCGAGGGCGTCGAGGTCGTTCTCGTCGTCGGTGGTGATGGTGATGACGCGTTCTGCGTCTCGTCTTCTTGCCACGGCTCCGAAAAAGCCGTTGTCTCTTCGTCGGAAGATTCATCAGCTGGCCATGGGTCGGTGGGAGGTCGAATGAAGATGCGCTGGGCGGGCGCACGGGGTTCTTCCATGAGGGGACGGGGTCGTATGGGTAGGAGGGCCGCTCCGGGGGTGGTAGGTCGTTGGGATCGTACTCGGGGGGGGGGAAGTTCTCGTACCGAGCCCGTAAGTCCCCGATGTCGATTTCTTCGGAGGCGGGGGAGGGAGGGGCGATGGGGTGTGTCTAGTGTTACTTGGCCCCGGAGTTGCGTTCCTTTGTGGGGGCTGTGGAGGAAGCTCGTCGGAGTTGTTTGATGTGTGGGGAGCGCGTGTCTGGAGGCGTTGCTCTTCCAGTATCGGTCGATCCATCGTGGGCGTTTGAATTGGCGTAGGGGAGGACGTAGTGGAGTGGGAATGGTCTGGGTGATTCCTCCTTCGAGGTCGTACGAGGAGGCCATGTCGATAGAGGTAGCGGAGGATTCTTCCCTCCACGTTAATACGATGAGGGCGGTGAAGAGGGATGTTAGGCACAGGCCTACGATGGTGTGACGATACCAACGAGTTCTTTCTGCGTAAGGTCGGGGGTCGGGGTCATAGGTCTTTCGTCTCGCGGCTGGCGGTGGAGAGAAAGAGAGGAAGATTCGAACTAATTGTTAGGCCTTGCCTAACACGTGATCATATAAAGACGTTGCGTAAGCTGCACTGCCTTCGTATTAGGGCGATCGTGCGTGATACGGCGAGTCTTATAGATGCGGTGTGCTGAGTAGGCGAAGGTGTGAATAAACTTTAGTTCGAATCTAGGGAATACATAGTGAGAACTAAGCTACTTATATACTAAAGCCGAACGCTATATATAGATACGGAAACGAGTAAGCGTTCGGTTTATGCGGAAAACAATGAAAAGAGTGCTCTTGGGAGCGATGGTAGCGAGCCGTAGTAATACCTGAAGTCGTTCGATATAGGCGTGGAACCGGCCGGTCGGGCCGGTTGATCCGCTGATGTCCGTGATAAGA